>OY757275.1:2012236-2569039 GCA_963584085.1 Pyrausta aurata | reverse complement strand
TTACTCTAAGTCTCACCGATAACGGGCTACCATGAATGCTGCTTTATATTTTTCCTTGGCTTTTATTTTCGGATACTGTCATTGCAATTCAAGCCCTACTCATTTGGCCCTACGGTTGTTTCTTCCATATCTCATGCATCGTCTTTAGCTTCATCTTGGGTCTAGCTTTCTTATTTTTCGTGGCAATTTCCAAGGGATTCTGTTCTTTATTTGGATCGTTGGTCGGTTCATTGTCGTGCGTGTGTGCGGAGGATGCAAGGTCGATGCACCGGGGACTATCGGTTGCATTTTTATTTGTTTCGGCGAGTCATGCGACCCAGATCGCGGTCCCAGAGAATGAATTTATTCAGTTATCGATTGGTATTGTGTATAATATTGGTGTTGGACTGTATCGATGTGTGTATTGGGTTCATTATCCTATATCTGGTCTCTTCTTAGGATACGAAGTGAATCTGATGTTGAAGATAATGTCAGGCAGGTGTTCAGTGGATATGTATCACTTTCATTAAAAGAACAAGCATGAATTCTAGAATTCAAGACATTTAAGGCAAGCTTTATATTTAATAGTCGCAAGACTCTTACTTAACTGATTGACATGCTTGACCATGATAGCAAGTGGTTATATTGGATACTATAACCACGCAATGACGTATACTAAGAGACCAAAAATTTCGCGCGGTCGGACCGACAGCACGGTAGCTCAATTTGGAAGAGCAGTTGGCCCGGTAAGCCAGAAAGATGCTGGTTCGAATCCCGCCCGTGCGCAATTTTTGGTTTCTTATTTCATCTTTATGGATACTACTTATTTTAACATGTATTATTAAGAAACAATATCAATAAACCAATAGGCAAGACTGTTTATGTCACAACAACCGTAATAATATAGAAATTATGTCTTCACAATCTTTTTAAGGAAGAGCAGTGTCTCCTAGCACGGGCTTAACTAAGCTTGAAAGGAGATACTGATCACAATTAGTCTAAGCTGATCTTTGTTAAAATAAATAAATATTTTGCATTTGCAAAAAAAGTCCCTTAGATAGTTCTATATTTCTAGATTGAGTTTGGAAATGTAATAAAGGTTCAGTTTGTTGAGACTTCCATTCTCAGCACTTGAAAAAACACTCAATCAAAAAAGTTTTTAACTCTTTAAAAATCTAAAGTACTTATAGGTTTTCCGAGTATCATTCGGTTCATCATCCTTGTTTCAGATGCCATTGATCTGATCTTGCTCTGACATGGCATTTCGCGTTGATTATTCTTGCAGATAATGTCAGTGACTTGCTGTTCGAATAATAGCGATTGATAGAACACCCCCCGCTGGGTTGCTGGACGATTTGTTTGTTGGGCGGAGGGGATAGATGTGTAGTTCTGATCAAATCTTTTCAGAACAATTTATGATTACATAAATGACGAGTAATATTATTAACCTCCAAAGTATGTAAGCAGATATTCCGAAATTTATATCCTCAAATAGTCATGGTCATTTTAGCATTTCCACTTTTGATAGTTATAAAATATAACGGGAACAAAGTGGATTGAAATCTTTTAAAAGAGTTCAAATATAAATATTATATTCTTTATTGCACTTAAAAGATGTACAGAAAATACAAGAAGTCATAATGTGAACAAAGGTGGGCTTATCCCTAAAAGAGATCTCTTCCAGCCAACCCATAGGTGTTGGAAATGAAATAGTTGCGGTTATCGGCAGTGCTAGATTAATAATACGGAAAAAAGTTGTAATTTATTTATTTTTTTTTAATATTAGTAATAAACTAAATACTATAAATAATCTTACATAACGTATTTATATATACATATAACATAATAATAATAATATATATATAAATAAAATATAAAATATTTGATTTGTGGATCCGATAAATAGCTAGACACTAAAATATACGTAGTTTAAATCTATTTAATGACTTAGAACATACAATAACAAAGAAAATGGAACACAGTAAGAGTACTTATTTTTTTAATATTAAATGCCACCATGTCAAAGATAATAACGAGAGTAGAATAGTCAGGAAAAGAGAGAAATAAAGATTATGATTATACAAAGAATTCATGACAGTAAATACAAGTACTTATTACTCAATTCTGAATCAGGTATCGATTGTTGTTGCTGAATAAAATAAAAAGTCAAGAGTATTTCCCAGGAGAAGAAACTTAGGTGCGAGCTTATTCAGGGAGAGAAGACACTTTTCTGAATTATATTGGTAGGAATGAAAAGTTGTTGTGTTATGCATTATTAAATTTATTTTTTGTTTGTTTGTGCATAATTGTTCATGTATAAAATGTTGTTTATTTTTTTATATATAACATTTTTCAAGGGGCTTTTTCTGATAATTATTTCTTAAAACTTATGATTTGGCATTGGTCTGATTGTAAACATTTTTGGTTTTGAAGCTTCTGATTTTGTACCTTGTACTAGGGCTGAGCTGTAGGCTACAAGCACCACTTCTTATCTTCTTTAAATTTGAGCTCTTATGGAAAAAAACTCCACTCCAATTTGATGATGATGATGACTGTTTTTTAGATTAAAAAGGTTTGGGCAAAATGAATAAAGTAATAAATTATCCTTGATAACTTTACTGATTTGAATGTCCGTATCGCATGTCCCTGCCCTCTAGAACTATATTTAGCACAATTTCATCAGTCGAACCATCCAAGGAGTAGAGATAACACATTTCGCACAAGGACTATTGAAACGTTAGCGTATCTGTTTATTTAAAAAGTTTAAATGCGCCCCACCTTATACATATATATGTATTTTTTTATTAGAATCGTATGCGGTTAACAGAATACACCAAGTTTCATTTGTGTAGTGCCAATAGGTTCAGAAAGGGGCTGTGACATACGGACGGACTGACAAATAGACTGGACGTAATTTTAAGGGTTCTGTAGTTATAGTTGATGCGTCATACCGGTTGCATTAAACTTTGTTCACTAGGCATGCACACTTTGGAATTCAGAAGTTTTGAAATCAAAACTGTAATGTCAGACTGGCTATTTTAATTTAAAGGTATTTTTTCTTCAAAACGCACACAATGGTAAAGTTTCAACCTCTGTAACGACTAAGTATGTTTAATAGCTGAGTTAACTATAGATTACGAAAATGAATCACTATAGGATCACCGCGTGTACAAAATCTTTCGAACACTTATGCCCGGTACTAAGCAGCTAGGCCCACTTGCGCATGAATGAATAAATGAATGAATGAATGAATGAATGATTTATTTGCATTTAAACGGGGTACATAGAAAGTTTACATGATGATTTAACCCAGGATTACTAATTCTGGATTTAACATTATTTCTGTCTCTGTCAACGTCCAATAAACTGACAGAGGTAGAATGAGAAATCATCATGTAATTCAGGGTTAGCGTAGTCACGGCCCTAGTTTCCTACCAGCCCTAGTCTTGACATTAGCCGAGTGTAGATCGTTGACACACAGATACACGTTCCTTGACATTAGCGAAGCGTTTATCGACAGCTGCGTTTGCGCAAGTACTGCACTTATTTGACTTACGAGTTCCTACGGCGTGTGACGGAGGGAAGACTTTGTTTAGGGATGACAAGATAGAAGATGAATTGAAAATGATTCCGATAGTTGAAATAATCATAATATTTGAAAAATGTCTTGGCTTTATGAATGTCCTACGTTTTCCGAAACAAATATAAACTTGAATGTGTAAGAAACTAGTGCTAAATATGAGATTTTCTTATCAGAGATCTTGGAATTCTGGTAATCATAATAAATGCTGACATTCGAACCTTAGTGGCTACTGGACTGGTAACTTTCTTACATGTTTTACAAATGCCTGGCAACAACAAAAAAAAAAAAATTTTTTGGATGTATCCACGACCATTATCCGAGGTAAATGTCCAGAACCTGTAGCTATATTCTGACTGACAAAGTCACCAGGAATACAAACGGTTATAAAGTTGGTAGCCTTTTTCATTCTTGGGCGTCATGTAACGTGAATACTTCTTTCTTCATCAATGAGAAGCGTAGCATCTACTAACTAGTGAATGAAAAAATGTGCCATTTGAGCTCCAACAATGAGCCCCATCGTTATCGAAATACCAACCAACAACTCCTATCGCTACTATTAAACTGAGACATATTGCAATAAAACCAGCGTCAATAACAAACTGAAACAATAACTCTCGGATTATCATGGCAAAATGGCGGCGGCTGTCAAAAGTGCGTTGACCCAATCAAAGTTTCGTTTTCAACGTTTTATGGGGACGTTCACTGGCATTGTTTGTGTTACTTGAGCTGGAGGAAGCAGGATTGTTCTTTGCGACGCGAATTTTAAAGCCTGTGCATAGTGTTAGAGAATTGGAGCAGGTGGAAACGATTTGAAAATCCTTTTCCTGGTCACTTTATGGTATTTCCTGTTCTTTGTCATTCATGGTCCTGAACTTACATTACAGTGTAACAAACGGCAGCATTTATGAATGTCTAATATGAATTATATTTGGTTAATGATAGCAACAGTTCTGTACTGGTTTGAAAATGATACTCAGAAACAGCTAGGGAGCAGGAAGACACTAGTGCCTCGGAAGCCGTTAGTCTTGAGCCTGATCTACCAGTCATGACCGACAGACAGACAGAGAGTGAATCTCTGCACTTCGCTTTTAATATCATTATTTTTATTCAAGATAGCCAGATATTTGGATACGATCGCACCTCATGGTAAGACGATTCCTTAAAAAAGTATTTTTTAGCTAACATAGCTTAGAATTTAAGTTTTAATTTGGAATGTTGAGACTCGTGATCCCACAGACAAACTATGTAAATAGTTTTGTGGGACTACTGTATATTTATCTGTAAAACGCTGTTTGTATAATATATAAAAAAATAAAAAAATAAAGTGGATATATATTACATGAGTAGGTCAGTGATTAACTAGCCGAAAAAAAGTGGTTACTATCCACTATTATAATCGTAATTCACAAGTTTCAAACCACCATCGCTTCCGTGTTAATGGACGCAATCCTAACTGCCAAGCTTATGGTGCGGCACCCCATGGAAAATTGTTAATGCCAGTTTCCCGGCCTCAACACCATGCATTCCGGTTTATTAGGCCCATTGCATTTTCTATTCGCCATTATTTCATAGGAAGCCTTCTATTATGTGTTTTAGATAAAACGCGTTCAATGCGCTAGTTTGTTGGATTTTTGCATTTGTGTGTGGTTTGTAGTGTTATTATTGCGCCAGAGTAAATTCATAAAATTAATATTCCTATCGGAATAGAAGAACAAGTAAAAGCTGTCAAACGATACCGATTTTGGATGACAATAACCAATTTTAGTAAGTTACATTAGTAACTTAAAATAAGATAACCTTTCGTCCAGGTGATTTATACTTATCTTCCTTGGTTAAATATATTAGTTTACCGCATGATAAACAGTCGACACAAAATATCGAACATGCAGCCTTAGTGTAAAACGAAAAATTATTTATTTGCACAAAATATTCGTAAACATGTATTAAATGTTATTTTGTCTTTACTTTTTACACAACGTTAACGTTTATAGAAAAGAATAAGCAAACTTCGTACTTTAAATTTAAACCGGATTGGCAAACATAAATCGTTAATTGAAAGGCTTCGATTTGGACTAATTTACCTCATAAATGAGAAATTGTTAGGGTTATTTTGCTGTAATGAACAATAATCAATCACCGATCAAGTCCCCATGTTTCAGAAGCACAATTTCTCTAAAATATACACAATTTCATTTGAAATTATAAAAAATCACATGAAAGAAATTTTCAGCGAGGCTCTTTGGGGCTCCTAACTGTTTGACAGCCGTCAAAAATAGTTCTGCTGCATCATATCTCGCATTTCTTTTTATCGCACAGCTTTATCCTACTGACATCTCGCTTTTGTCTGTGAGATAATAATTCTATGAGTAAATTAGGCTTCTGTTAGATCTAGCTGTCCGCGACTGCGTCCGCGCGTTTTGAGTTTGCTCCCTCCCCTCCCGTCGCAGCGTGATGTTTTATAGCCCAAAGCCTTCCTCGATATATAAGCTATCCAACACAAAAATATTTTTTTAAATCGGTCCCCTAGAGCCTGAGTTAAGCGCGTTCAAACAAACAAACAAACTCTTTAGCTTTATATTATTAGTATAGATTTGAAGGGTAGATCGTTATTCGTTGACGAATGAAAAACATTATGAATTAGGCAGACATATAACTTTTTTTTCACCTACATACTGTTGTAAACTGTTAGTATTTCAAAACTATATCATCATCAATTCCTTGCCCTGCTCCCAGGTCATCTGGGTTTGGCGCAGTACGGTGAGTATTTCGAAACTTGGTGATCTAATTATTAATTTCTTACTTTTTATAAAATCTTTGTAATTCATGTTGTTGCACATAAACATAGAATCGAAGTTACCTTCCTTCGTCCGGCTCAAGAAAATTAAAATTCAACAGGCTTGTTAATGTGACGGTGGCCGAGTGGTATAGGCATACGCCCGGATTGCGTAAGACACGGGGTTCAATTCCTCGTCTGTCGCAGAGTCACAGTTGCTTTTTACAAGTGAAATTTATATAAATTGAAAATAAGCTCCTAGTTACTAACACCATTTACCCAATCTACTACCTTTACCTAACCCTTAACTTTATAGGGATAATCCAAGTAAATAAATAATTAGCTCAGTGGACCATTAAAAAATTGGCTAAACGTGATTATCGTCCGAAGCCCTGGCTATCAGAGTATCAGCTAATTGATTATCTAATGAAGCTTGAGTAAATGGATTATGTTAGCTCAGCGTGTGCGAGTTCTAATATTGATTATTTAGGCAAGTACATAATAAAGACGATGTTATGATACATTGCTCATTTATTAAAGAAAAACAAAAACATGGGCTCTATCAATATCTAAAATCACACGCCATATCCAAGCGAGTGATTAAAAATAGAGCTCCAGGTCCCTAAATCTCTTTTAAACTAGATAAAAGTGTAGATTTTCTACTAATTTCATTTTTATGATGGACCTATTTGGTGAAAGGACATTATAGGCGCTTAGCTTATCAAAAGATTGCAATCCGTTGCAGTTTCATTTACATCGTTTTTAGGGTTTCGTACCTCAAAAGGAAAAAACGGAACCCTTATAGGATCACTTTGTTGTCCGTCTGTCCGTCCGTCTGTCAAGACCCTTTTTCTCTGGAACGCGTGGAGGTATGAAGCTGAAATTTATATCAATTACTCAGGTCTACTGTCCCTTGAAGCTGTGAAAAAATCAAACTTCTAAGCCAACGCAATCAAAAGATACAGCCGTTTATGCCGCAAATTTTCGACACTTGCAAGGGAATCAAAACCTACAGGGTGCTTCCCGTGAACTCAGAATCTTGAAATTTGGTACGAAGCAACGTCTTATAGCATAGATAAAGGAAAAATTACGAAAACCATACATTTTTAGTTACATCACATATATTTTTTTTAATAATTTTAAACTTACTACCCATTTCCTCATAAACGCGTAGAGGTATTAAATGAAATTCATACCAAATACTCAGGTCTATAATACCTTTAAGCTGTAACAAAATCAAACTTCTATGTCAACGCAATCAAAAGAAACAGCAATTTAAGCTGCATATTTTGAAACTCGCAAGTACTCGCAAGGGAATCAAAACCTAAAGGGTACTTCCAGTCGACCTAGAATCTTGAAATTTGGCATGAAGCAACGTTTTATAGCACACATAAAGGAAAAATTCCGAAAACCTTAAATTTTTAGTTACATAACAAAATATATATTTTTTTAATAAATATAAACTTATTACTTTTTTCCTCATGAATGCGTAGAGCTATCAAGTTGAAATTTATATCAAATACCTTGCAGGTTTGTACGGAACCAAATCATTTCTGTTTCTATTTAGTTTCTGAGGCTTGAACGCTTAGCGGTCCGCCTCGTTATATAAGTCAATTCGAGGACGTTTTCAAGAAGAGAGTGAATAGGCTGCTACTTGGCAGACATGGTCCATCTTATGCTACATTATCACTTAACATCAGGTGCAATCGTGGCCAAAAGTCTGGCTATCTATTATAAAAAAAAAAAAGTTTATGATGACACATGTAAACATCTCTTAAATCTACACTAATATTATAAAGAGGAAAACTTTGTTTGTTTGTTTGTTTGTTTGTTTGTTTGTTTGATTGTAATGAATAGGCTCATAAACTACTGGACCGATTTTGAAAATTCTTTCACCATTCGAAAGCTACATTATCCACGAGTAATATAGGATATATTTAATTTTGAACAAAAATAGGGTTCCGTAAGATATTAGGGTTTTTCGGACACAAGGTGTAAAAAATCAACCAATCTACACTTATATTATAAAGAGGAAAACTTTGTTTGTTTGTTTGATTGTAATGAATTCACACTAATATTATAAAGAGGAAAACTTTGTTTGTTTGTTTGTTTGTTTGTTTGATTGTAATGAATATCACACTAATATTATAAAGAGGAAAACTTTGTTTGTTTGTTTGTTTGTTTGTTTGATTGTAATGAATAGGCTCATAAACTACTGGACCGATTTTGAAAATTCTTTCACCATTCGAAAGCTACATTATCCACGAGTAATATAGGATATATTTAATTTTGAACAAAAATAGGGTTCCGTAAGATATAAGGGTTTTTCGGACACAAGGTGTAAAAAATCAACCAAAACAGTTACTTATTTTGCGTACCCTGCCTAAACTATTAAAGATAGAACCATAAAATGTTCTAAGTAATTGTAGATCTTATAAATATCTACAAAAAAGTCCGCGACATACTATACCTATCTATGTCGGGTGAGGCACAATAACCATTTTTTTTATTGAAAAATCTTGATTATTTTTTGGACTACATTTAAACGCGTTTATTTTACTCATGCTATTAATCCTTATCAAAATAAAATATTTCATCACTAAGTACAGTTAATGTAAATAATGTTTGGTCTTTAAATGATTAAAATTGGACGTTTGGTTCTGAAGTTATAGCGATATTAAATTGGACGTTTGGTTCTGAAGTTATAGCGAAATTTAAATACATATTACGATTTCTGCTGCACGGCCAGCCCGTTGCGAAGTAGGCTTTACCAAGGCCCGGTGAGCGTGTGGGAGGGGGAGTTTAGATCTATGAGTAAGGTACCCGCGCGGCGCGATTTTCAGTAAAAATTTCTTTCGCACTCACGATAAACAAATCCCTGGGCCAAACATTCAAATTAGTAGGAATTGATTTACGAAAAGAATGTTTTACGCATGGGGTCGGGGCTCCCGAGCATCAGTATATTTTGTTACCAGAAAATAATGTAACGTCAAATGTTGTGTATAGAGAAGCTCTACAATAATAGCTTAAGTTTTCTATCCTAAAACAACGGGTTGCACTCCGGGACTTAACAACTAACACCCACAGAAAGAAAATCTGTTCAGCCTGCGGATAGTGACTGCTTCGTCGAAGTTAGTGTCGGTGTCTGTGAATTGACCTGGGAATCATTTGTTTGCTGACCGTGTCTTTCCTGGGTAGGCTTTTTGCAGCGGTAACCGACATCCACGCGGGCGGAGCCGCGGGCGACCGCTAGTATTACATAAAATGCTTTGGCTTCATCCGACAGTGAATAAGCCAAAACATTTTTACAGTATCCTATGTTGTATTGGGTATATGGACACTCAAAATTGTATGAATATTTTGGACCCAACCAAATCATCAAATTGACAAAGCAGGTTCGTGACTTTGCATACAATAACTATGTCCTATCACCATTATCTTAAATATTAAGCATCACCGCACTAAATCGATGGCAACGGATATTTGCATCAAATTAAGGGCAATGGGTTGGCTGCTAATCCATTTACTTGTGGTTCGTTTGATTGCCAATCAGCCGACCTATATTGTTATTAGAGACGGACAGTGATCGAGTTTGGGCGTCTTTTGAGGTTTGAAGTGGAGTAATTTTGATAAAGGTTCACCAAGAGTTATCAAAAAAGGTCTCAAATAGAGTAATTACAAAAAAAAAACAGGCAGATGAAAGTGTAGCAAGCTTCTCACCTATTGTCCAAAATTCTGGCGTCAGGTAGCGGGTAGCCACTAGAGCTGGAGCTAGACCAACACTACATGTCGCTTAAGACATAGAAGAAGAAAGAGAGGAAGAACTTATGAACAAAGGTTACAAAAGTTCTTGTAAGTAGATACATATAATAAATAAAATAAATATGCGCCAGACAACACACCAACTGTCTGGTTTCGTGGTAAGGAATTTTCTTCCTTGTGTTACGAAGTACCAGACAACGATTATGACGGGTGCGTTTCCCATAAATACTTAAATACATATAACATCCATGACAAAGGTACAAATGTCCGTGCTCATCACACAAACATTTGCCCCTTGCAGGATTCGAACCCGCGACTGCCGGCGTAATAGTCAGGAGCGCTAACCAATACACCAAACGCGTCGTCAGTCATATCTCTTAGCGACATGTAGTTGGTCTAATAAAGACTTACTTACTTATCAGTGACAAGTCACTTGGTTCCTATCCTTAGAACCTTAAACCTATTTAAAAGATTTGGTTCCTCACCTATTGTCCAAGATCTTGGCATCAGGCGGCGGGGTGCCGCTGGTGCTGGAAGTAGACTTGGCGCTCAGGTCCAGGGGCTGTTCCGCGAGCGTTGGGGATGAAGGGGCTGCTGGCTTCTCGCCCGATTCCGGTAGCCTTGGGAGAAGAGATCAGATCAGTTTGGTTTGCTTGAGTTGATAGTAGATACAAACTAATTTACAAGTATATGTAGTTAGGATTATTTTTTTGCGACTCAAGGACGAAATGGTAGATACATGATCATAGAATTTACCAAGTACCTTTGGCTAAATATGACTGCAAAGTTGATGGTCTGACCATGCCGGTCAAATATTTGTGTAAAATCCTATATTGGTGTAAAGATCCAAAGGTGCGCTGTATAAAATTTTATGACAATAAATAACGCAAAAAATGACTTTTTATTTATTTTGTATCAAAATATGTAACGTAGAGATATCTGGATTGAAGGCCCTTTGATAAAGACGCATCATAGGACTTCCACCGACAAGATGGACAGACGACCTTGTAAAGATCGCAGGATCACACTGGTACAGACCGCTTGTGAGCGGTCGCTGTGGAAAACCGTGGGGGAGGCCTATATTCAGCAGTGGACGCCCTTTGGCTGATATCAATGATGATGATGACGATGTACATAAATAGTATTTAACAGCGAAATTAATGATACGGTAAAACTCTTCTTCATCTTTCACTCATCGCTGAAGTATCGTAACTCCTGATTGTGTCAACCAACTGTTTCCATCGGCTATGGTCCGTCTCTTGGTGTCGGTTACACAAAGGTCACAAAAAATTAAGTAAATAATAAAAAACATGAATATAGTAAATTACACTAGATCTTTAAATTAATTTCTAAATTATTTCGTCTTACAAAAACACTATTTACCTCACTAATAAGTAACCGAAATATCGGTCAAACCAAACATAAGGATTTGAGACACCCATATTAAACGTTTAAATCCGAATAATAATTATGTGTGTGACAAACAAAAGTGAATGCTTCAATACAAGTGGTGCCGAAATGGCAGTAACTTTTAATACTAAATACTGGGTTATTCTCATACGGTTATAATTACAGATTTTAAACTTTCTCGTTGCATTGCATTAAAAGTAAAAGACATGACGGACGACAGACAAAACGTCAAGCAGTGAGTAATAAAATTACTCATAAGTTTTTTTCGTGTTAAGGCCCGTCCATGTCTAATACTAAAAGTTGCAATTGTAGTGAACAACATATTATATTGTGTATTTAAACGTTGAGAGAATGTCCATTTAATTTGTAGAACTATTTAATTTGAATTTTTATAATATTTTTTTTTGTTTTTTTATTTGTATAATTTCCCTACCAATATTAATTTGCGGTGCCCCTACGGGGTGTCATGTGTGCAATGTACTTTTAATTGTAATAACACCTGTAATTTACCATGTGACAAGCAAATAAATAAATTCTAAATTCTAAATACTTATTGCAGTTAAATTCAGTAAAATTTCTACAACTCTACCCACACAATTTACTGTAAGATCGGAATAAAGTGTGTCATTTCTTGTAATTAGTGACGAATTTTTAAAAATGCACTCTCTATCTCTCGCGAAATGTATTTTCTTTTTTGTACTACAATAATACACACAAGTAGGTAATAAGCAACCAGGAGGTTGCCTTTTCTAGATTTAATTATTAATTGTAGCCAACATTAAATGTTACGTCCAATCTGTCAAAATTTTATCTAGTTACCAACCAAGCTTGATTAAAATTCAATCCGCTTTTAGACATAACAGGTAAAAGAGTAAATGAGAATGGCCCATAAAATTTAAGAAATATCAATAATAATTTAAAATTGTTTTATCAGCTTTTATTTGAACTCGCGCGAAAGAATAACGACCGCTCACATTTGGTCGTCATTTACACAGATGTAATATAATTTGACATTTGTTAATAACTGCACTTGTAATGTGCATGACTAAATCGAATTTCAGTTTATTTTTGATAAATTATTTTATTTATGTAAAGGTAGGAATATTGGGGTAGGTCTGTAACAATATATTTTCGCTTGTGCATTTGTACAATAAATAAATGATATTATTTTTATGTCATATCTATGAAGACGGCCCAAGGAAATCATGATAACAATATAAACTTTAACTAAATAGATCCTTTTATAACTCATCATCATTCTCGTGGCGCATTCCCTATTGTGACGAGCCTGGGTCATTGGTGAAGTAAGGCCCAGCGTCTTTATATCCTTGGAAATGTTTTTTTTCCTTCGTCCATCCCTTTATAACTCATCCATTTAAACTAATTAAGAGTAGGATTGATTATCTTCTGTTAGAAAGAAATACATTCTACCTAATGGATGCTATTTGAAACATTTGCCAAATTTAAAGACAGAATATGACCACAGGGTACGTGGTGGACAACAGTTTCCAAAGCCATGGGACGAGCTCAGGTTAGGAACGGACAACCCAAGACCCACTGTAAGGTCACCTTAAAACAAATGAAAAGGTAAACGGCAAAGCAGAAGTAGAAGAAAATGGTGAATATATCATTTGAAACAGCACTAAATTAAGAGAGAAAGAAAGAAGTAAGAATAAAAAAAAATTATTGAATACGGGCTACTGGAAATTAATTCTTAATGATCACAAAGTAAAGTACTAGTTTTACTGAATTTCGAAAGGACACAGAGGTTGTATTCCGTTCACAAGTTCAAGCCACGTCTGCTTATGCTTTCGGCATTGGACGTCCTTTACTGTGTTTGCTCGGCCCAACTGTTACTGTGTGATTCATGTTTGTTCAAACTCAAACTTTTGAAAAATATTTATCACAGTTTTACATCTTTACTATTACTACCATTCTCCGTCGTTCGAAATGCATTTTTAAAATTTTAATACTATTAGTAACTCATAATTTTGCACGACATACTAAGTGTGTCGTGTAACTATTCATTTTTCATAAATACTTAAATAGTCATAAATTCTCATGATAATTATGATAAAGATGGATTATGCCTGAGATCAGTAACAGCATATTCATTCTATCTGTGAAAAAATATATTATAATTTTATGTAGATCGAATAAGAAACGTTTTAGTAACAAAATAATAAATAAAACATATTTCCTTAAAAAACCAAATAGCGGTTTCTCACGGTGGGATCCCACAAATAAAATGTCTATGTGCAATTCCAAGGTATGAGGTATTGTTGTTAGTTTTATCAAAACCCATTAAGTAGTTTTAGCGTAAAAGAATATATCCAACACATCTTTCACATCTATTACATTATCTTTCACATTTATAATATTAGCAGGATGAATCTCCAAAAACCCATATTCAGAATCATGAATAAGTTTCCAAGCGAAATGTTCAAGAATTGGAGCTGGCGTTACACAAACGATACCATTCAACTGAAAGTCGGTTACGTCACTTCTTCGCTGAATATCCGCGACTCCATATAAATGAATAGGAAACATTGTCCGATCGTTCAGGTGGGATGGGTTATGCTGGGGACGAGTTTAGAACGAGAATATTACGATACGAGAAAGAGTATGCAAGAAAAAATGATACATGGACATCGAATAGTCTTCGCTCTTAGGGCGAATAGAAATTACAAATAGGCACTGAAAACACAACAGATTTTTTTTCACAACTAAAGGCTAAGACAGCTAAAATATTAATTTATTATGTAGGGAAACTTCGATAAACTGGTATGGAATTATGTAAAGCAATCGTATTCATTTGACAGTTCAAAACGTACGATATGATCTGTCAAACGGCAAAGAACAATAGGTTTGACAGATCATATCGTACGTTTTGAACTGACAAATAAATACGATTGCTTTACACAATTACCCCTCTGGTTTGCATTTTTTTGTCATCTAAATGAGTTTGAACTAGACCCGTTTGGGCTTTGACAGAGTCGACGGTGAAGCGAGCTCACCCAGAAGAGGCCTGTTCACCCTGACTTTAAAATTATCTTAAAATAATAGCTATGTATAAAGCATGTATTGTTGATACTTTTTGTATTTAAGAACATATCCAAAGACATGACCCTAACGCCCACAATAATGGTGTAAATATAATTTATTTTAATATTGCTTCAAACTCGACACCACTCTCTCGTTTCAAAATCGTTCCTCTCAATCAAATTACCAAGCCGAAACCGTGAATTGTTGAGTCGCCGATTGTGCCGCGACAAAGACGCGTCGCATTGTGCCGTTCCGCAGCCGTTTGTGCCGTTGTGCCGCAGCCGTTTGTGCCGTTGTGCCGCGGCCGTTTGTGCCGATGTTCCGATGTTCCGAACGCGACAACTTATTCGATGCTCATGACAGCCGATTTGTGAGCAAGAGATATGTTTTGTGCAATAGATAAATGATGCTGAGCGTGCCAAATCTGTATTTGTACACACAGACTTACATAATACTATAGTAAATGACGCTGTATAACTTACTGTATTGGATGAAACAAGAAAGTGAGACTTGAGGGCCTAAATCCATAATAGTGCTACATATAAATCAAGTTGAAGTAATGTCACCAGTAAATATAAAAACCTTCTCCTGAATGTAAAAGATACTTAACAAAAAATTGATCAGGCAAACGCGTGAAAATTGCAGACAACACTACACAACATACACTCAAACATCTGTGTCAAACTGAATACCTCCTTTTTTGATGTCGGTTATAAGTTTTCTTTTGGAATAATAAGATGTCACTCTTTGTTTTTATTTGGCTTGATTGTAAAACAAAAACTAAAAAGTTTAAAGTGCAAAGTTATTATGATAATTTAAAAAAAATACTTAAATTAATAAACGTTGTTGAATCATAGTGCCAGCGGTACCTTCAAATGCAAAGCTCCATTACCTCAACTTATCAAATCCAACCCTATGTCTGTCGAAGTAGCTCTAAAGTAAAATATTTCCACCAAGCACACAGCCAAAGACTTGCGAACACAAAACGTTTCCGAGCGGATGTGCCGCCGCCAATCCGGCTCTCAGTGATCGACGAAATCGACGCGTTTGACTGAACGAGGCTCTACCAGAGTTCTACTCTAAAACTGTCTCGGTGGCGCAGCGGTTAGAGGGTCGCATTTTAAAGCGACAGCTGCGCCAGAGGTCCCGCGTTCGATTCCTGGGTCGGGCCAAAAATATGTATCTGATTTTTTCTGTTCAGAAATTCGCAGGTTAGCCCGGAGTTTTTAATGCTTAATTAACCCTTGTGCCTAAGGTAAACACAGCCTAATATTCATATTGTCATCGTTTAACACTGAAACCTTTTTTAAATCAAATTTATTTATAATCACAGGAATTGTTTCAAGAGTTATAAAAAAGATTGTACGGAACGAAGAAAAACTGACTTTAGTAACGGATTTTCCTAATCGGAAGATGTCTAGCGAAAGGATCGATAATGTTTTTCTTATTGATTCTAAATATTGACATTGTAATTTAAAGCAGGAGGTATAGTTAGTTAGTTAGTTTGGCTGGGGTAGTTTCCGCACTTAGCCTCACGATTGGGTCATTGTACGTATGTCCCTTAGAAGCAGGAGGTATATTTACAGTTAAATATAATTGATAAGACCAAATTGATAAGACAACATTAAACTCTATTTAAGTCACCATAAAAGTAAAAGTCATAAAAGTCGTTTATTTTTGCATATAGACCCACTGGGGGGCACTTATACACGTCCCAATAAAAACCCTACCACAGCTTCGGGACAATTGTGGGCTAGTGCTGAGAAGAAGCTGCGCAAGAAACTCAGTCACTATTGTCAATGCCTCTTTTCAAAAGTTTTACAATGTTTGTGGTGATCATACACTATAGCGTACACCATAGCGCGAATATCCTTTCATTGCCTTACAAGAGTAGTAGGCAGGTGTATCACAAGACAGCATACTTTGACCGATTTGTAATTTAAATAAGTTTAGCTCGAAATCCCCGCTTATTGTTCGTCTTGCATCTAGGCCACTGATTAGGCTGACAAATGATGTAACAAGGCGTGTCTAGATCAATTTCTAGACATTTAGCACTTTTTATGTTGCGTTAAAACCTCTTTAAGTAATCGCCAAATGCCGTGACAGAATTCATAATGAACAATTCGTTTTTACAATTTGATGGGATTGTAGGTTTTGCGATTTCGCCCCTTTTTTTCTGGTTGATTAGTTTGCAATTGCTTTCGATACTATATTTATCGACATGACATTATTTGTGTTCTAGCATTAATTTACAATTGTATTACGAGAAGATTACTGTTAAAATGCAATCAAATGTTAAACGATTGTTTAAATGATTCTTAAAAGCTATGAGGTGGCATGTTGTTCCTTCAATTTGTTATTAGGCAATGAATAATTTAGGTACCAAGAAAACAATGCATTCCTTAAGCTGGTCCATAACAAATAATTATAGTTTTAAATTAGACTGTTCAGTTTAAATCTTAAGAGCAGAAAACGATGTGTTTCAGATTTTAAGGCATTAGTTATGTTTATATCTGAACAAAATATTGTGCGTGGTTGAACCTAGTTTGAAAAAAATACTAAGGAATTTTATGGATCAGTTAAGCAACTTTCGCGTTTTTCACAAAATAAACTGCATTTTCATTTGAGCCGAATTTAAATACTGATAATAAGTTATTTAATAGTGGTTATTTTGAAAATGACAATTATTATAATGTTGCTAAGGAAAACTTTGGGGAAAGGTCTAGGCGCAGTGGATGTGCTACTGATAGATGTACAGTCGCCAGCACATCAACAAAACTTTCTATGATGTTAATTGTATATGTTAAAACAATGCGTTTAATCATTACGTTTGTTTTATAGTAGCTTAACAGTAGGGTTAATAAGCTCTAACAGAAAAACTGAAACTTTTAATCTCCTTAAAACCCGTTGCAGCCTTTGTCAAAAGCTTTCCTCAATTCTATTAGCTGAATTTGATACTTCAGCGCTTGTGTGCTGACAGCTTGATAGATACACCCGTCACAACTGACATAATTGGGTTTTAAAGCAGTAGGACAACTTCGTACCATAATCATACGATGAGAAAGCCAGGGAGAATAAGTAGCATTCTATTATTAAAAAACGTATAAAAGAGTGATTTTAGTATTTAACTAGCTTTTGCCCGCGACTTCGTCCGCGTGGAATAGTGACTTCTTTCTCCCGTTTTTTACACATTTACCACTATATCTTTGCTCCTATTGGTCGTAGCGTGATGTTATATAGCCTATAGCCTTCCTCGATAACTGGACTATCCAACACAAAAATAATTATTCAATTCGAACCAGTAGTTTCGGAGATTAGCGCGTTCAAACAAACAAACAAACAAACTCTTCAGCTTTATAATATTAGTATAGATATAAGCATAGATAACTTATAAAAAGCAGAGTTATAAAGTCATATATTTTGTATGACAAACGATAATCTCTTGCACTGCACATACGACATATAAACGTCACTTGAGACAGATGACGGCGCGAGGCGTAAGGAATTTCGGCACTTAAGGTGGCGGTATAACCTCGATAGTACAGTCACCAGCACATCAGGTTACCCACTTTTGTTGCAAATTGGCCCTTAATACAATCGCATAAGCCTTGCTCAGTGTATTTTGACGTGTCGTTGTCCGTACTTTTTCTTTATAACGAAAATTGCTGAAAATTTGTATTTAAGATGCTGCTAATTTATATTTTTACAACAATGAAATAAATTAAATATATAAATTGAATGAAAAAAATATTGATAACTAAAATCTATCTATAGGTAAACCACTTCATTGAGACTTCGCCTGCCTATAACTGTGCAGTGAGCTTACTGTTCACTATTTCTGTTGTGGCCAAGTCCAGCTAATCCAATAACCCACACCAACATACGGGGTGGTCGTGTGTCACCCAAGGAGGCAATCGTTCAAGCATCTATGTTGTGTCTACAGTGAAATGCGTAATCTTATACTATTCGCTATGAGTAGGGCTGCCATCACCTAAATTGCCGACCCCGGATAAGCACGGCAAAAATCCCGGACATTTGGGCGAAATATGGTTTTTTCCCCGGACACCTCAGAAAAAATATTTTTTGCAACAAAAATAAAAACATCGTTAATTTTTTTAATTTTTATTCATATACTAGCTTTAGAAATAGGAGAAATATTTCTCCTAAAACAACTTATGGAAAAAAAGTGGGAATATGCACAAAGTATCCATTCACTATTTGTTGATTTCACTAAGGCCTATGATAGTGTGGACAGGGATACACTCTTTAAAATTCTGAGATCCTTTAAATTGCCACTGAAATTAGTCAGATTGGTTGAGGTTGCTACAAAATATAGCAAGATGCGGGTCAGGGTAGGCTCCAACTTGACTGATGAGTTTGAAGTGGTAACAGGGCTCAAACAAGGGGACGCATTATCTCCGATGCTATTCAACTTGGTGCTCGAACACGTCATCCGAAAAGTTATCGAAGTCAATGGCGGGGTGGAGTTGAATGGCATGCACAAAATCATTGGGTATGCCGATGATTTGGCACTCATTGGACAGTGCGAATCGGATGTGCGGGCTATGGCACAAGTCTTGGAAGAAGAAGGAAAGAAAGTTGGTCTCAGAATCAGCCGAGAGAAGACGGAATACTTTCACATGAAGAGATACAGGGACAGAAGGGAAAAGCGAAAAGACCTAGAAGTGAGTGGCTACACCTATCAAGGTGTCAACAAATTCAAATATTTGGGATGTACCGTAACAGATACTAACCACAGAGAGGAAGAGATTGATATCCGTATCCAAAACGCTCTCAGATGCACGGCAGCTCTTCACAAGGTTCTGGTGTCAAAGCTGATACGCAGAAGAACTAAAATTCGTGTCTATAAAACTGTAATTAGACCAATTTTAATGTATGGATGCGAAGCTTGGACACTGACCTTGAAAGAAGAGAATAAGCTGTTAGTGGCGGAAAGGAAAATTTTGCGTAAGATTCTGGGGCCAAACAAACTGGGAGATGGGAGGTTGAGAGTCAGGAAGAACACGGAGATTGAAGACCTAGTGTCCGAACCTAATATTATTGGAGAGACCAAAGCAGCTAGGCTTCGATGGCTCGGACACTTAGAGAGGATGGAAGAGGATCGCGCCGTGAAGAGAGCGTACCTGGGACAACCAAATGGGAGACGCCCGGTTGGACGTCCTAGGTACCGCTGGAAGGATGTTGTAGCTCAAGACCTGCTCAACCTCGGCCATAGCGACTGGCAAGAACTATCGCAAGACCGAGAGGCATGGCGTGATCTGGTGTCGGAGGCCAAGACTCACTTTGGGTCGCTGAGTCACCCAAGTAAGTAAGTATACTAGCTTTTGCCCGCGACTTCGTGCGCGTGGAATAGTGACTTCTTTCTCCCGTTTTTACACATTTACCACTATATCTTTGCTCTTTTTGGTCGTAGCGTGATGTTATATAGCTTACAGCCTTCCTCGATAACTGGACTATCCAACACAAAAAAAGTTATTCAATTCGAACCAGTAGTTTCGGAGATTAGCGCGTTCAAACAAACAAACTCTTCAGCTTTATAATATTAGTATAGATATAGCTTAGCAATAAACAATAGAAATTTTTAATAAAATTAAACACTCTTTCTGAGGTAATATGGTAATAAAAACAATTTAGCTCTTCTTTTTGGCATCATTCAAATTATATTATACTAGCCTTTGCCCGCGACTTCGTCCGCGTGGAATAGTGTCTTTTTTCTCCCGTTTTTTACACATTTACCACTATATCTTTGCTCCTATTGGTCGTAGCGTGATGTTATATAGCCTATAGCCTTCCTCGATAACTGGACTATCCAACACAAAAAGAATTATTCAATTCGAACCAGTAGTTTCGGAGATTAGCGCGTTCAAACAAACAAACAAACAAACTCTTCAGCTTTATAATATTAGTGTAGATAATACTACTAATAACAGTAATAATAACTAACTACCATAATATTTTAGAATTTTAGAATAACCAATAATATTTTCAGTAATTTTCATCATCATTAAAAGTACATAAGTAACTGCTAAAACTTAATTTTAACGAGATCAATTTTTTTTTACTTGATATTTTTCAGTCTTCCCAATTTTCGCTAAAATATCTTTCTTTTCCAACAAGAATTTGTAAAAGTCGGAACAACTCAGGTCCTTGAAATTATACTTAATTTTGATCAGAGAAGAAACCGTGTATTTGTTTAGCGAGTTTCTTTCTTTCGTCCATTGCTGCGTGACCAGCGAAAACACTCTCTCTACGTTCGCATTGTGAGCTGGTATACAAAAATAATACTGTGCAATTTTAAGCAGTTCAGAATATACATGGGCGTTAGGTGTTTTAAAAAAATTCAGCCACAGCTGGTTTGCGCTTAAAAGCTTATCGCCGTCAGTAAGGTTCATGTATTAGATTTTAAGTTTGTCCATTCGTCAATCAACTTCGTTTCATCGATTTCGATGTTAATTTCCTTGAAGAATAGAACTGTTTTTTTGACATCAGACCATGGAGTACTTACTACTGGTTACGTACTGGTTATTATGGATGAATTTTTTACTAAGATTTATTTCAATCAATCAAAAAAAATGGGGTTTCCCCTGACAACAAAAGTGTCCGGGTTTCACCCGGACACTTTTTAAAACCCCTGCCGGACGGCCCCCGGACGCCCTTCAAACTAGGACAAATCCGGGGAAACCCGGACGGATGGCAGCCCTAGCTATGAGTATGATGAGTTCAAGTTGATAAGTAGCTAATAGCTGTGCTGGTCTAGCTGGGTTTCAGGTTTAATAGAGAATTAACATAGTTAATATTGGTTACTGTAAAATTTACGGCATGTTTGATAATCCACTTTAAAACTAAACTTAAAATTAGTACATGAAAAGCCTTATTATTTGTGGTTTATAGTAACGTGCATTAGTAAGAAAGGGTGGAAAAATCACTTGAGTTGATATTACTACGTATAGAGAAGCTATACTTAACAAAAATATGTCGCAACGCGATGACAAGATTGTGACGTATTCCTTGGAATGTCGAATTTGAAACCGTTTGTATGCGTTGATGCCAAGTGGGCGTCAAATCATGGCGCAAGTATTTTTTTCGTGGTGTCAGTTCCATACGATAGTAATAGTAGTTCAATGGTCCAAATAGATAAATTAGAGGCTTTCAAGACGGAAGGTAAGAAACTTAGGCCCAGTTGCGTCATCGACAGTCAACCATTAGTTGAGTTAACTATTGATCACGCAACTGGGCCATTAACATGATCATTCACCATCAGGTAAGAACATGGCGAAAGCTATAAGTATTTAAAAAGAGATAGCGTAACTAATCCAGAATTCGCACTATGAAGTCTTAGACTCACATTATTTTATTCTCAATTCTTAGGCTATGTTTTTGTATCGAAATTCTGTCTATTCACTTAAGAATTGGGACAAGACGATAGTTATCTACACTGTCTGTGTACACGATTAGAATACAGCACTAACGACACTGAAATCGGTGGGCATCTGGGCAGCGGTAAAACCCTGCGAATTATATATCTTTCGAACAGAATCCACGAGTGTTGCATTTGAATATTTGTTTGTATCAAGTACTGCCGATGATAAACAGTGCGTATTGTGCTTTAATATTATATTATTGTGGTAAAGATAAACCTTAAATCCAATTCCCAATTCATGAAAAAAGTTCTCAGTCAAATATTTTCCACCTTAAGTAAATTAGTTATGAGGCAGCAAATGTATCAAGAAATTAGTTAATTCCCTGTACCAATACGAATTATTAATTTCTGGGGTATTTAAATAGTGTTTTTTCCATACGATAATCTAAATAACTAAAAGAGTATAAAGCTCAAACTAACGTGAAAGTAAATCAGATACCAAGCATAATATGAGGCTGGCACTGAAATGCTGCCACTAAATTTCGCTGTACATATTTGGGGAAATCTCAGGAAATAATTATTTTAATAATAACAACAAAGAGCCTGTAGCTATTAAAGACTGTGTAGGTGTAGGTAGGCAGAGGGAAATGCATCAAAATAAGATACAGCTAGATTTTCTGCCAGCAAACGTTTAATTTGAAACAGCAAAACCTGCATACTAATGCAAGACTCAAGGCCTCAAGTTATCATTGATACTTAAAACCGGTATAAACCGCGAACTAAACCTATTGGCGCGTTTCCGTATACACACAGCTTTGAAAATACAGCCAGTTTTCTGACAATCTTCATGTCTACGTCATATTTATATTTTATATTTTATTTCATGTAATTTGACAAAATTTATAATTTTTGAATAATTTTTAATTTAATTTAGGATTTTTGATCTTTTAATTTATTTTTTATTATTATCATATTTTATTTTGTTTGTCTATGTGTCAAGTGTCAAATTTATGGGCCAAGATGCCTGAATTAAAGGTTATTTTATTTTATTTTATTTTATTTATTTTATTATTAGTTATTTTAATTTTTGATGTAGCAATTTTTTAAAATCTGTTTTTTAATCTATATCGTCTATCGTCATTTTTAGTCACGTGCCTTCCGCGGGTATCTTTTTTCATTCTTCATAGGTACTCCATCATTCAAAAACCAAATTTAGAGCACATCTCTGGAATATTTCAAATCGCATTTAATCCAGAGTTAAAATCTACATTTATTATCTGTGTTCTGTGTTCATAATGAAACATTGACAGAGCTAAGAAAGCAAAAGAAACCAATATTTGAGGGTAAGTACATGGAAGCTGTTACTATGAAAATTCAAGCTCTACCTAAGATGTATCCTAACGTTATAACAAATAATTACACACAGTATCATTACTGGACACCTAAAAACTGATCTATCAACAAACCATGTTGCCCATTTAAAATATCAGTAAAATAATAAATGCTCACCTTTTCAGGACAGGTATGAAGAATATACGAGTATTTAAGCTAAAGTAGCTTTGTGGCAGAAAAAACATGTGAAATTCTATTACCCATATTTGACAAGTAAAGAAAAATTAACTTTACATCTTTTTCCAAGCTAGCTGGCCTGTCTTTTAACCTTTTTCTTGGCTGTAACTTTAACATCGATTCTGTTCACGTTTCAAGGATTTATCTTTATTTATAGAAGCCTCACTTAACTGTTTGTCGCATCTGAGCGAATCCTCGATACCAATGTTTTTGGGAATTCCTTCACGACGCAAAGCTCGTTGAAATTTAGATTTAGGGGACTTTGAAAATACATTAAATAAAAGGCGATTCAAAGCATTTGTATTCTCTAAAATTGATGGAGTTTTAAATGAGTGAATCTGTTTTTAGGGAGTGTTTTGTGTGGAAAGATTGGCTTTGATTGGCAACACAACCTTTTAAATACTCATATATTTGTCGAATAAAATAAGCATATTTTTGTAACGATTGACAATATGTGGGAGTGAAGCAATCAGCTACTTGAATTTGGGTTGCTTACAAATTGTAACTTATGTATAAGCAAAGTATCTTCTAAACAAAAGATTACTTTTTGGATTAGATTGGTCGCCTTTTATATTATGTTTTAGCAGTAAACAATTTAAGATTTAGATCAAAATTAGGTAATTGTATAGCAAACTGTTTTTAACAATACTAAGCTCAGTTAAAATCCTTGTTCTGTCCTCTTGTTAGCATGCCTTTGTCATTGACATTTGAATTTTTCCGTGGGAAGAGCTCCCACAGTTATGCCGAACTAACTATAGTTAACAAGACATAATGATTTATATAACAGATAGTATTAAGGGAAATCATTTTGTGAGGCCTTGATATTTCGCTGTAAAGGTAAAGATACATTTATAGACTGCCTTGTAGCAGGTTATTTTAAACGTAACAAACTCCACAAGACCCATTTTGAGCTTTGGAAATATCAAGAATATAAAGATTACGATGATTTGGCTGATACTAGTCAGGCATAGACGCATCTACCCTTACAATCATAAATTAAATTGTGTCCAAAAATATATATTTTATTAATTTAGTATGGGTTTGCTCTTGACTCCAGACCAAGCCAAGTGCGACTAAGGCGGAGTCGAAGATGGAACGAGTTTGAATAGTAGATTCGGATTGTAGTCACTAGGAAACACCGACGCGGGCAGCGAGTTCCACTCCTTTGCCGTGCGCATTATAAAATAAATAATAAATCAGGCTATTAATAATAAAAAAACATCAGAAACGTTCGCAGTTAAAAGATTTCATCTTTCTCCTAACTAAACTGTGAGATGTCATCTATAGCTACTTCAAAACGAGAGATCAAATGAATTTCATTATTGCCGGTAGCAAACATGGTACCTACTGACAAACGTTATCAAATCACCCTCCAACTAGGATTTTTATTCAAGTAATATTTTATGGTTCAGAACCAGGAAACAAATTGTATTTTGCCATTATATTTTAATGTGGTTCTGCCCTTATTTTGTATAGTTCAATGCCGTTAGAATGGTCGTTTTTGAACAGCTGTGGAATCATCGTAAATATAGGCAATTTAGATTTCCACCTTACCAACGATTGTTAGGTTTTGCTAACCTTGGGAAGACTAGAGCTTTTTCCATTGTAAAGTTTCTATTTAGATACGCAGAAGATAAATAAATATAAATGTATAATATGCGCCAGACAACACACCAATTGTCTTGGTTTCGAACTAAGAAATTTTCTTCCTTGCGCTACGAATACCAGACAACGATAATGACGGGGGCGTCTCCCATAAATACTTAAATACATATAAACATCCATGACTCAGGTACAAATTTTCGTGCTCATCACATAAACATTTGCCCCTTGCGGGATTCGAACTCGCGACGCCGGCATAGTAGTCAGGAGCGCTAACCACTACACCAAACGCGTCGTCATTATTGATGATGTGATTATTTTAAAGGATATTAAAGTCGTAATTATTGTATGGACGTAATAATAGTTTAACCTATTGAATGAACGTAGTAACGCTTTACACTTAATCACTGTTTAGATACATCTTGTAAGGTCAAATTAAAACGTTGATCAGTTGGAAAATCCGAAATCGTGATGATATATTTCCGGTGCCGCGATGGTCATAAAGTAATTATTAAGTCTGTTATTATCTGTTTTCTTCGATAAAAAATACTAATAAAGTTCTAATACACTCATGGCATACATAATACTGAGCGAAGGGAATTTCAGTGACAATAATTGTTAATCTTAGAAGTAAGAGCAAAATGTTTAGAGAAGCAAAATTTTGTAAAAATATTTTTGTATTTGATGTTGGTGCTGAATAAAAGTTTTTTCTTTCTTTCATGGCAGCTTGCCGTCGACTTGCCAACGGCTGACGTTGTTGTGTGTCTATCCCATCCGCGTTCGTCCGTTTAGTGTCAATACAGTTCATTTTTGCACACTTTTCTCACAGCGCAGTGACAGTGACAAATCTATTCGCCCGATAACCAGGCCATCATCATCATCATCATTATCAGCCATAGGACACACCCAAGGTCGTCTGTCAACCCTGTCGGTGGATCTCCTACGCTGTGTCTTTGGTCAAAGAGTCTCCAATCTAGAACTTTTCTGCCCCAACGGCCATCAGTTCTTCGGGCTATGTGCCATGCCCATAACTGCTCTGATGACCAGGTAGAACGATCAAATTAAAATCAGAGCTTGATCATCACTCACCGGTCCTGCTGCCTCCTGCTGGCTAGCTGCTGCATGAGCCAGACCTGCGACATCGCGGGCGGCACGAGCCCCGTGCCCAACGCTGCTAGTGCTGCGATCATCTGCTGGAACTGAATAAGAATCTCTGTTAGTAATGCTGTAGGTATCAATTAGCTAGCAGACTGCTCTTGGTAAGCATTGAGAAGGGAAGAGAGCAGAAAGATTAAGTGTCCTAAAGTAACGTAGTCAGAATCGTAAGATCAGATTGCCATGATGATAAAGATCGGACCATTTACCGCAATTAAAGTAGGGGCAGGCATAGGTACCCAAAAGTCAAACACGTAGGATAAATAACATAAGTATCGTAGACGAGACATAGTGTTTCCTAGGAGTAAAAAAATTTAACAGTGACCACATTTCGGCAATATGATGTTCTTGTAGCTGCCGATGATGAAAAGGCGACTATGTTAAACTGCAATCATACTGTGATTTCGTTTGATGCAACAGCTTGGTACTCAATGCTGTCTCTCTTCACGGTAGTCTTTTAACATAAGTATGTAAAATGGGCGCTTGTAGACATGTTCTCACCTGCGCGATGGCTTGTGGCGTCTGCGCCTGTAGTTGCAGCTGTAGCAGATGTTGCAGCAGCGGCGGCGCGGCGGCCGGGCTTTTCGCGCCCGACACCGAACTGCTGTCCGACTCCGACGCTGGACTCTGGAAGAGAGATGCAGATGTTAGGGTAAGGAAACTCGTCGATGGATTGGATTACGAAGAGTTATTATCGATATGATGCTCTTTTTAAGCCGACGACTGACCTGCTACATTTGATCGTTACGTAAACAGGTCATAGCTGCTTATTCAAGTAACCTTATGTAAAAAGCTCGCACCTAATGTTAAGTTACGGCAACATGGTCAAGTTAGACTCCAGCTTTATAGAAATTTAAGAGTAAAAATGAATGAATATTAGAAATGTACCACTATGTAGTACAATTATATATTCTGTGAATGTACCAAGATTAATGAGTATCATACAAGAAACTCACTAATCATCACAGACACAGAATGAACAAGACTCGCTTTACTATGCTATGAGTGTACGATGTGTCTAGTATACGATATCACTAAATAACTACCCCAAATATTATGTCGTAATCGAAAGAAATCGTCAAGTTAAAAAAGGGTTTGGTTAGGTATACTTTTACCCGATAATTACTAAAATCAGGTTGATTTTTATGCCAATCCAGATAAAGGTGGTATAGGTGGTTATTGTAAAATAATAGATTGATTTCCTTGGTTGGTTGGTTGTGTAGTGTTATAGGTTTACCTACTTCCATTAAATTTAACGATAATGTTTCTCTATTCGTCTAAGTATTCTTTGACTTTATGTTAGGAACTATCCATGAAAAGTTAACAAATACAGTTCGTCAATTTGAATTTCATACAACATCTAAAATTGGTTTTTCGTAAAACATCGGAACTTACGAAACCTCTGGGATGTTAAAATGCATGCGGCGAAGTTTGCTGAAAAGTTACTTGCGGGAATAGTGTAGTTTGGGCAAGTTTTCAGGATATGTTTGTGAGGATAAAAAGCTGCCTTCTTTTGGTAACGAAGCCATATTTTGTGAATGTGAACCTTTTTTTTTTAATACTAACAAATAATGTTCTCCTACCGATTTTTGGTAATGGCGGCCTGTCTCAACGGAGATAGGATAGGTACGCAGGAGATAGTGATATTATATTGCCAAGATGTGTGCGCAATAATACTCAAGTGCACTCTCTGTTCCTTCACTCTCATTGATTCGGTGAGACGGCTCCGACATGACCGATGAGAGATCAGGCGCAGGATCAACGGCTTACCGTGCTTTCCGAGGCACGGAGTAACATCACCTCCAACTACCAACTCCGAGCTGTATCCGATTATTTTCAAGACAGAAAAACCCAGAAACAAATTTCAACCCGAACCGGGATTCGAACCCGGGACCTCTTGGGTAGTGACCAGCGAACAAACAGATACACTAACGAGGCAGTTACAGAAAATATTACAGTTTTCAAGTGACGTGAGTTTTTCTATAAATGGCGTCAATGTTTCCTTGATGTTTATCGTCACAATGCAGCAATGCTCAATAGGAAGTAACGCTAATTTTCAATTACAACAATTGAAAATGGCCGTTTCGAAATCACTAGAAATAGCTCTCATTGTGACAAATCATAGCTCTGATATTGGAAGATTCTTCCTTATGTATTTAATAAAAATATCATTTATCTAAAATTAGGTAAGGTGGGTATTGCGATCTTTCTTTGACAGTTAAGCGGCTCTGCTTTTGAATGGATTAGCCAAATTAGTATTGCGATTTTTTAATTTTGACCATAAGTGATAGAGGCAAGAAAAGAAAAGAGTTCACAAAGATTATTAAAATTGGTATTTGAAACAACAGGCCAAGTGCGAGTCGCGCACGATGTGTTCCGTGCCATTGACTAGGTATTTAAAGGAACGATTCAGCACAATAAATTAATCATGTTTTATAGAAAACACTTTGGGTTTTTATGCGCTAGTTTTTGAGAAAATTAGAGACTAAGGTAATATTTTTTTTCAGATTTCATTTATTTATTTATTAAGGCTAAGAAGCTAGGATCGGACATTGCATTGAGAGAGGCGAAGCCGATGACGTAGATAACATTTTTTAAATTGGCAGGGAGCTGTTAAAAAAATGATATTGTAAAAAATATAAAATATTGTGTATATTGTATAAAATATTGTCTATGTTAAAGAAAATAATAAAAATTAAAATCTCGATTTTCCAAAAAATAATGATAGTGTCCTGTTTCTATGATGGAATACTAAGCCACTGTTAAAATATTATCACTTTAAATGAGTTGACCAATACAAATATAATATAATATTTCTTTGTCGACTGTCTTGTTTGCGATGTCACAATAATTACAGGTTGTCTGGCCAACACGCCTTGGCTGCTATAAACTTATAATCATAACGACATAATTGAAGCTCGTCTTAGCGTGAATTATTTAATCTGTTTAGGTATACAGCGAGCTAATTCAGGACTTCCTGAAATATTGAAGCCACACAATATAGAGGGTAACAATTTTAAAGTTTTATTGTTTGCATCAATTAGGTTCCGAAACTACTGGACCGATTAGAAAAAAAATACAATTAAAATCCTGCATTATCTGTGATGATCATAGACTATATATGAAATTTTCAAATTACAGGAAATATGAAATTTACGCACGCAGTAATCAGCGGTTTTCAATTAAATTATTAGTTTTGTCTAAAGGAGTTTTGGTACTAAAGTTCTTTGTAAAAAATACATTGATAAACGAATGTTTAAACGTTGACTCGTATGCCACACTTTGCAAAGTGTGCAAAGTGCATAAATCAGAATATTATTAACAGCCAGAAAATTGTATTTGGTGCTACGGGATGTGTATGTGTGTATTTGAACACAAGTATAGTACAGTCAGCTTCCGAAAAACTCTACTTTTTACAAAATTTTTCGCAACTGATTCAACTTTCTGCATTCCCAAGCGGTTGACTGGTTGGAGTATGCCTTAAGGCATTAAGTCCGCCAATTGGTTAGACAGCTCACGGAGCAATAAAGTTTAAATAATTATATAAAGACAACACTTGAGTTCAAAAACAAGGTTGCAACTGTACTGTAAAAATGTGACCATATTTTCGATATGGACTGTACAAAATCTAAAATGGCGTCGCGACCAGCTAACCTTGCGGATTCGCTAATCATGTCCACCTTGAATAATAACTAACGAATTGTTTAGACACAGACACACACACTTTATATTATGTGTATGTAGTACGTAAGCCTTTGTGAGTCAAACTTAAAGATGTTTGTTCACGGTATTTGTAAGAGAAATATGTACAGTGGCCAGCACAACAGAGTATACATTTTTGTTGAAAAATAGCCCTTATTCCAACAGCATAAGATAACACAGTGTATGAGTGTATAGCTTGACGTGCTGTCGTCCGTACTTATGTTGTAAACGGCCGTTTGAGAGAATATTAGACAGAGGTAAGTATCTAAGTACTTCAGTATAGAGCACAAATTTAGTATACAAGAGAAGATATACAAGATGTATATATGTATTTAAAAACAACCCGTAAAGAATGTAGAGAGCTACTCAGAATCAGTAACTTAACAATTATATCTTAAGGTGGGTTTAGACTTTTAGACCAAAAGAACAAACAACTATAGCAAGAACAAGAAAAAAAGAGAAAAGAGAACAAGAACATTCTTACTTGATATTTTATTGTTTGATTAGATAGCAAAATCAACGAACGAATGCTCTGAGTCTGTTTACAAGAAGAATTTAATGAAGTGGGGATAGAATGAGCATTCGATCTGATGTAAATGGGCCTTTAGAAACATAGGTCGAATAACGCCAAAAAAAATTTACTTCCGATACTAAATCGGTCACGTGACCCGTCTGATTTCCACGGAGAGTCGATTTTTTGGCATATTCCGACTTTATATTATACTTAAGTAGTTAAGTTACTAATTCTGAGTAGCTTCCTTAAATTTTTACGGGTTGTTTTGATACACTTTGTAGATACCTATGTTAATTAGGGTTCCGTAGCCGAATGGCAAAAAACGGAACCCTTATAGTTTCGTCAAGTCTGTCTGTCTGTCTGTCTGTCTGTCTGTCTGTCTGTCTGTCCGTCCGTATGTCACAGCCACTTTATTCTGAAACTATAAACATCACATAGCTGAAACTTGGTAGGTAGGTGTATTTTGTTCACCGCTTTCCGATTCAGATACAAAAAATAAGAAAAATAATATTTAAGGGGGGGCTCCCATACATGAAACTAAAACCTAAAAACTTTTTTTTACTCAAACCTATGCGTGTGGGATGTCTATGGATAGGTCTTTTAAAATGATGTTGAGGTTTCTAAAACCATTTTTTCTAAAAGTGTAAGGTTTGAGATATAGACGCCTCCAAAGTGGTAAAATGGGCGTCCCCCCCCATCTAACTTTTGAACTAAGAAAGTGAAAATTTTGAAAAAAATATATGATGTAGATCTCAACAAAAACTTGCAACGAAAATTAGTTTGAAGGAGATCGAACCAGTAGTTTTTGAGATATTGCACATTTTTATCAACCGCAAATATAACTTTGTCTTTCATACAAACACTATGAAAAACAAAGTTATTTTTGCTGTCGCAATATATTGTGATGTTTTCGTTAAGTGAAAGTAAGTGGACCCTGAATTTGTTAAGGGTGGCACGGAACCCTCAGTGCGCGGGTCCGACACGCACTTAACCGGTTTTTTTTATTTGCACATCTACCGAGTTTTATTTTAGGAGATTATATAGTAAAAACTTACTTTATGGGATATTTTTTGTAACAAGGTTTTTCTATTGATTTGAAAGATATTAGGTAGCAGCAACATCAACTGGCAGAGGGCTGAGGATATGGTATATCAGGAAATGCTTTTGACTGGGCAATAATAGGAGGGAATCCCCCGGTTCTTATTAAACTGCGGTGTGGAAGGCAAGACGAAAGCCTCCACTTTCTTCCCTAATTTGGAGTTTTGGAAAAAACTCCACCGACAAAAAAGAAATAACTATTTTCAATAGAAGGAAATAAATATGGTTATAACAATTTTTATATGTGGTACTAGTCCAATATTAATTACTACAGCTGTACAGCACTTATAAGCACATTTTTTTTACCGACTTAAAAAAGAGGAGGCTATCAATCGACGGTATAAAAAAGGACCCTAATAATTTTGTCAATAAATAATTATGAACCCTACATACCGAAATAAATAAATAAACATAGCGTTTGCCATGAAACACTATGAAACATATAGAGTCGAGCTATAAAATATAATGGGCTTTTAAAAACTATTGGGCTTTTAACTACTACATTATTCTAGACTAAAAAATACCAAACTACAGTGCATGACAAAGATACATTAACTTACGAACATTATTTTATAATAATCACTGTTTCTTGTTCAATAAAAATTGAGCTATTAAAGTGAACTAGTTTCCTTTAAATTAATAATAATGGGGGTGCAGGTTTTGTAATGTTTTTCGTCATCCTGTCTTGAAGAATATAATGCCGAGACAATATTTTTGAATATAACTATTTTTGGATCTCGACAGATCTAAGAGTTCATTTTTTAGAACATAATCTAAAATTTAAAATATCTTTCCAATAACATTTTAATAACCAATAACATTCACTATTTCTTTACAAAGAGAAGGAATAAAAGACCTTAATCCGAATATTATTATTGAGAGCATAAAATTTCTTTAACAACGGTTTTCAAACCAAGTTTTCAGGCATTAGAAACATCAAATAAAAAATAGACAATAGACCAAACATGTCTGTACAATAAAAAAAGCCAATTACATGTAATTTGCCCTTTTTTGAACCGATGACAAGGCAAAGCAGCTGCCGAATGGGCTTAAAAAAATTGCGTAGGCCAAATGGTGGGGTCTACACATTCTAATGCTAAAACTTGCCCTCGGACCAATAGCGGTCGAGGACGAGCCAGCATGGCGGACGTGGGAACCGGTTTGTGACCCGTTTGAATTTAGAATAGTATTTTTAAACGCGTTCGGGAGCGATTGTTTCTTTTCTAATCGGCAAGCAGGCGTGTATGTGCTTCCTTTATGTATTTGTTTTTTTTTATTGACCATTTGAATAAGGTCAGGTGTTAATGTTTGTGTATATGACTTTTGGTTACAGTTCTTTTGCGATTGCATATTTAATTGAAGAATAAATTATCTTTCAAGCGTTTCAGTATTGTTTTGATAAATTAGCCAGTGTTTGCCGGCCTATTCATGTAAAAGCTGAAAACATAATCTTTCAGCATGTTTTACAATAACAGGAAAAGAAGTAAAGTAACGTGTGTATGCAGTGTCAGTTTGAGTAGAGCAAACTAAATATATTAAACATCATTCCAGAAAAACAATTAAGATTGAGAAGTTAACAGTATTACATTGTTGCAACTGTAAGACATAGGTACTATGAATCTTACTACCATTGTGCTACTATGAATATTAATATAAAATGATGATTACTTTAAAAGTAAGCCATGAATGATTGCCATCTAGTGTGAAATATGATCTTCATCATTAACTAATTATTGCTGTCAAATTTATAACTAATCAATCACGCTCAAGCAAAGGAAAAAAAATAGCGTGTATTTTTTTGTAAATATCATTCATTCATTATTAAAGCGGAAATTACGTCTACAAAAAAAAGTTATTTAATAGAAAATATTTTCTGTCAAAATAGCATTCGACACAACACAATAAAAGTGGCAACAGAAATGTTCATGTTTGAAAACAGTGCAGCCAACTAACCATGTAATCGGCTCATGCTGTGTTCCCTTCCATTTCACACAAAAAAAGTAATAAACCACTCTCAAACTACAAAGCAGTCGGTTTCCATTTACGTTTGCGCTGCTTAAACAGAAAAACGCGGCATTAAAAAAGTAAAAAAAAAAATAATGGCAGCGCCACACGCGTTCTATTTTCGAAAATGATATTTTGAAACGTCAAACGCGCGCGCTCATTTTTCTTTTTTTTCGCGAGCGGCAATGATTAGTAACGCAAAGGCGGTAGTACTGGGCTGTTTGGATGCACGTGTTGGAGCGAGGGGTGGGCTGGCACGTGAATTTTCCGAGGTTTCCACCCTCCACGGACCGCCCCTATAGGCTTTTCTGTCCGGCCTATGCTGTTTAACCGATCGGCTATGGAGTGAAGTGGAGTCGCCGCGCCCTTTTGAGTTTTCACTCTACATTTTTTTATGATTGTCGTGCCAATTTTAAAATGTTTTTTTTTGTATAGTACCTATCAAAAAGAGGAGAACAAAGCGGCATCATAAAATGTATAATAACATTATTGATGTTAGGTATTGTTAAAAAATAAAAGGTTATACAACAAATTTAATACAACAAAATAATTCTATCCAAAACGGAAGAAACCAATTCCGTTGAATGATGTGGAATAAATATTAACGACTGCAGTAAAACTTCTAAACATTTCGCAATAAGTAATTGAAATGCAAACAAAACGTGCAATTACGAATTGGAGAGTATCATTACATCAATGCATAAATTGAGATTATTTACGCTACCAGTGCATTCAGCGAGAAAGACTATAAAAACAAGGAAGGAAAGTTATACGACAGCCATTTTTATTGTTGTTAAATTATGTTTGGTGAAAGTTGGTTTCAATAATTTAACGTTTTTTGTTAGAAAGTCGCCTATAAAATATATGCTCTACGTATATTTGTAACATATTTATTAAATTAATTATTATTATTGAAGATATAAAAAAATCTTACCATAATTTTTGGACGTCTTTAAATAACAAAAAACTTATTTAATATGACAGCACTCCCTATTGATGGATAATAAAATTAAAATCAAACCAAAACAAACAAAAAGAAATCAAATTACAAAACATTTTGTCAGTTCCTTGTTCTATTTTGTTTGAGTTATCGTTATCAAGTACTGGGTGAAAACAAGAAATATTCATCATTATAGTTGTCAAAGACCTAATCGGTCAGAAACCTTGTGATTCAAGTCGTTATCAGAATGTCACCTACTTTTGCTTATTCAGAAATGCAATGACTGCGTCTTGCACAAACTTTTATTGCAGGTCATTGTCACTTGGACAAATAGAATAATCTTTTGAAACATTTCGAGTAAATATTTTGATAAAAATGAAAACACTTAACTAGTGAGGGCATTACCTCGTACTTTTTTACTGATAAAAATTAATGAATGAAGATTATTTTAAAAATAAGGATATTGTTTATTTAGGAATATTGAATTTAAATGATAAGATGTATTTTACCACAATTTCAATATGACGCAATATGTGTTACATAAAAAGTAAAGGAACACATAGAACATGTACGTGAATTGAGTTATGAATACAATAAAATAATGCAAATGAGAGGTCATTCAAATATAATAATCGCTTTTATTTCAATTTAGCCACACAAAGCTGAGAGATAGCTCGTAATAACTGTCAAACTGTGCATGCGTGTACATAAGCGAAAGACAAAACGCGCCGCATTAATTTTGCGCACGGCCCGCCCATTACAGCAATAATAATATTTCCTTTATAGTTTTATAACTGCTAAATAATTCAATTGCATCGCATTAATGACAGTATAATGAGTACATGTAAAAATTCATTTGCATTCTTTTCTAGAACACTCGCATAAAACGCCTTGATAGGACGTTGAGTAGTTCATTTGATCTATGATATAGCAACGCAATCTGTCCTATGGCAAAGCTTAGATCTTGTACTATTCAAAAATGATGCTGTGGTATCTCATGCAGAGTTCATACAGGTTATTTTGCAGCGAATATATTATTTTCCGATACTGTGAGCTGATGGCGACTGGGAGTCTCTGCTCATAATATTATAGTGAAACATTTAAAAGAAGAAAATTAAAGAGCAGTCTGACGATATGGAATGCTAGTTTGATTATTTTGGTGGCCATCATAATTTAAGATACTTTTAATAGCCTTTAACCAAAGTACCTAGTCTATTGGGATATTATTTGTGCTATTTGATATGCGCTTAAAGTACATTTACTATTTATATGAGGTATAAATGGGCAATCTCTTTTTACCATGGACACTAATTGGTACCTAGGTAGAACGGTGGATAACTGATATCCATACAGTAAACAGTTTAAGTGTCTAAGACCAAAAACGCAAATATTTGAGAGTGCCAAAATTCCATACAAATTACTGGCGCACTTTCCAAAGCACTGAGAATTAGACATGGACGGGTCTAAACACGAAAATTTAATACGAGTAAATGCTACTCATTAGTAATGCAACGCGAAAGTTTAAAATCTCATATTTCCAAAGCACTTCAATCGTTGTATAAAATACCAATTTAAATCTTATGATTGCGTCACTCCTCTGTGTAATATTTTAATTTGTACACAACATTTTAATGTAAAACTAAAATTGCTGTAAACTAATCCACTGCAAAGCTAAAACGAGCTAGCACAATTTCGCGAAAGCGCTTACTCGAAAAACAAAAGCACAACGCTAAAGTAGCTATTAAAAATAAAGTTACAATGACCTCTCCATGGCTCGCAGTGTCCAAACACTGCCTACTTTTCATGCTATACGCCTACACTATTTCAGCGGGAAACTTACCATAAACGAATTTCGACCTAACGGCCTACTTATAGGGTCTGGAATGAATGGGGCTTTGCTCTCACGCACTCTGTCTCTTTCCTACGTATTAATCAAAATACGAGTTTTCTACTTTGACGTGGAATCGTAGCAAATGGATAAGGCATTGTTTTGTAAATTGAAACTATGGTTTGTGGGACTGCCAGCGTAAGCAGACCCCTTCCTCTGGGTTGTTGTTCGTCGGCCGTACGGGATGAGACAAATTGTAAGAGATGAGAAGGGTCCAGTTAGAGTGGTCGCCGGTAAGCTTGGTTTAGACAAGGTACATAATTGCTATTGTAAGTCTAAAGGGTTTACAATAAACTGTTATTATGGGCAGACAATGATTAGAAATGCGGATGCCTCTTTATTAATTACGTGGGGTGTACCTTTTAATTATTATTATCTGTGCCCGTCCTAATGACGGCTGTAAACACCGAGCCAGTTTTATGAGAAAATAAAATATAACGACCATATCACACAAATTATCGAATTAGCATATTAATTGTTTTAGCGTTTTACAAGAAATATTAAATTGTGGTTGTGTTATGTATTGGTATCTCACGGTATCTTTATCATGTAGATAACTGTAATTTATTTAATTAATAATTTAGTGTGCAGGGTATAATCTTATTTGATGAATCCAACCTGCATCAATAAACTAATATTGGAAAATTCAAGAGTAAAATAAATAGTTAGTACCTAAGCTAGAATGGCATAATATATTTAGCCCCATAAATATAAAGTTACCTCTATTTGAACTAAATACACCAAAAGTAGAAACAAAAAAACTGAATCTAATAATAATTATTTGATAGACCCACCGTACTTGAAAATAAAACATTTATTTTATTAAGCGTATCCATTAATAGACTTAATTTTATTCAAAACCTCATGTCATTTACAAAAATCGAGCATTTAATAAATTGCACTAATTTAAAGCCCCTATTACTAAATTATAGTTCCACCTGTGTGGCCAAACTAACACTAAAATTACCCCTGAAACTTCAATTGCGTAGTTTTTTTGTATTAAACACAATAATTTCGATTTGATTGCTCTATGTTTCCCACACAGCAAAATCGTTCTATTGTAGGAAAGTTGTTTTTGCCATGAGAAATGTCATAACGTGATTCGCGCCAATTTCAGGGCGGGATCTGTCAAAAGTGACATTGACAGTAAATATTGTGTCGTAGATGATTGGGTGCGAATGTTGGTAATTATGGAGGATGGCCTCTACACTAGGCTTGCTTTTAGCTTAAGTCAAAAACTTTTTAATTTATTAATTTAATAAATACTTACATAATTTTATTTCATTGGCATTTTCAATGGCGGTTGTAACGAAAAAAATATTAGTTAATAATATTTGATTAATTAAAGTCCTCATTCATTTGACCCTGGCTGTGAATTTGAGTAAATACTATTATCAATCATGTTTTAAAGATGCCCTTATAAAAAACAAAATGGCGCGATGAGTCAAAGTAGGTGTGCCTACAGCCTTGGCATTTAAATCTATAATCACTCGCATTGCTTAAGATTGACTCAACTATGATCTATTCATCATGATTATTGGACTTCAAACCGTGAAATATGACTAATTTGCAGTCTGTATTGTCTAAGGGTCATACATACTAAATTAATTAATAATAGTCCCCCTAGCCGATTTCGACTACGGTGGCCAGTCACAACGACTAACCGACTGCGCGGGACATATTATAGTGCACAAGTGTCTGCGCAAACAGGTGCACTCTCTATTCCTTTCACTCGCAAAGCCCGATGGGACATCAATCTTACACGACAGGAGCTCTATTTTTGAATCACTCGCGTCAAGATGGCGAGTGATATTCAATGATTAAAGTCGAATTTTGGAATGAAAACCAGTTGTAATCTACACAAAAAGGATTTGAAAAATCATTGCTCAATTTTGTGAGTACTCACGTCTAGATTTTGAGTGATTTCCGTTGATTTTTAATGTGTTTTTGAACGAAAATCACATGCCATATCCAAGCGAGTGATTCAAAAATAGGGGCCCAGGAGAGAGATCAGGCGCAGGATCAACGGCTTAACGTGCTTTCCGAGGCACGGGGGTGAAACACTGCCAACTTCCAAACTCCGGGATACCCTGAGAATTTCTGAAGAGAAAACCCCAGGTACATATTTTTGACCCGACCCGGGAATCGAACCCGGGACCTCCGGCGCAGCCATCGCTTTAAAATGCGACACACACTCACTAAATTAATAAGTTCACTACTGATCTTCAAAAGAATCAAAAACAAACCATATTAAAAGTTCTAGTTAGCATTATCTGTCCAATGAATATAGCTAAATAACGTTCCATAATTAAATTATTCGTTGGTTAGTGCTAATTTGTCACTGGTGAAATATACCATTAAGATTCTCAGTTTAGCATCTACCCTCCCTTCAGATTTTTATATCCCAACAACATGGATGTATGCGAAACGAAACATCATAATTTTAATATCCTCTCGTAATATCGTTCAAATAAAAGCTTTCTATAAAAAGCTCATCTCATCAGAGCTTAATACACAAACATCCTCTCCGTAATTGTCTTCACTTTTTATGCAAAAACGAAGTATAACATAATCTTACTAAACACATGTTAATTTTTTTTTTCAAATTTTGTAAAAATCGGCCATAAGTCTTTGTCATAATAATATGCTTAATAAATGATCTTAAATTATGTCAAAGCTTTTTACACCAAAATCTTAGGTTGTTTATTTATTTATTTAACAACTTTATTGCACAAGTAATAGTGTACAAAAGGTGGACTTAATGCTTAATGAAGAGAAAAAGCCTTTAGGTCATGCAGAAAGATTGTAAGTGGATGCAGGAGCATATTGTAGTAAAAATTTGGGAAAACGCAACAAAATTATCATTATGAAGCATATTATATTAATGTTGTTTATTTATTCATGCATTCATACTAGACACCTAGTATGAATGCATGAATAAATGGTTTTAACTTTTTTGGTGCTGAATGGTTCTTTCTGTCAATAATCTTTGAGGAGGAACTATCACAACCACATCAAGACAGTAGGTTACAAAGGAGAATGGACAAGCATGGTAAACGGCCATGCCAGAGAGCCCTTTCCCTTTGAGCTATACTGAGGGATTAATTACGAGAACATCGAACACTCGAGAGTACTATTATATATTCTGTGACTCGAGCTCGATCAGGATTATAATAATTATTTAATAACTATATTGGGGACGAGAGGAAATAAATTGATTTGAGATTGGTGTGTCATTTGCGGGATGGAGATTTATTAAATACGGTTTCCTAACTTAGAACAAGTCTAAGGGAAATCAGTTATTTGTATTTATCATGGTTTTGTTTTTGAGTGTCATCTCGTATTCTGTCATATTTAATAGAGCTTCTGCAGTTATATTTGTTTTGAAAAATAAAACCTAAACAAGATTTGTTTTTGCATTATTAAATATCTTTAAAAAATCATGAACGGTTTTAAATTTGTTATTTACCTGAATTTTTTTAACCTTGTACTTAATGATTCGAATTCATTTTTTTGGATGTATGTACTACATCCAGAATCATATTTCATCATATTTTATTGTTGCCGAAAACTCGTGTCAAAGAAATGTGTCTTCTAAATGGCACTATGGCAGGTAAGTTTTCAGCAACCAATGATGCTACTACTGTAGGATGGATTTTAGAACGATAGATGACGTCATGAAAGAATGTGTGTCAGCGAGACGTAAGATTTGAATATGTTTGGAATGAGAGGAATTACGATAGTGTTTTGTTCTGAAGATGGATGCAAGACGGGAAAGACGTTCCTAGTATAATTTATTACGGAAGACTAAATATACAAGAACCTTTACCAATCCTGGCTGTTTACTTATCCAAACCCCGAGTCCTACACTACAATACATTGAGTGTACCAGGGCATCAAAAACCCCGCAGCTAAAATTACCATTCCACCCACAACTCTTCGTTATCAAACTGATTAACCGGCGACCTACATTCAAAAAGAACTACCGACCACCGGGGCCGCTGCCAAAAAGGCAAGGCGGTACTTACGGTCGCGCCGCCCGCCGCCCCCTCTGCTTCCTGCTGACCGTCAACGCAGAAATAGCATTTGTCTGCTGGCTTCCAGTCTGCCGGCTCGTCTTGAATCTCCAGCTTGGGCTGTGTGGCCGGCCGCTTTATCAGACTCTCTAAAATCGTCTCCGGCCGCGATTCGGGCCGTTTCTCGTCCTGCTCCTTTGGTCGGTCTTGGTCGTTGATTTGCTGGATCGTTTTTATCTTGAGCGCGGGCGGGGGGTCGGTGGCAGGCATAGATTCGTCGCTGGATTGCTCTGGCTCGCCCCGTCTTGGTATTAACGAGTCCTGGCATAGTTTCCATTTCCTTCGACCCATCAACTCCTCCGCCACCCTTTCTAGACCTGGAATGTGAGAAAGGAGAACGTTAATTAAAATTGATAAAAAAGTAAGTATCTAAAAAGTTTTTAGGTTGGTCTTTTACATGCATGCAGTTAAAGTGTTTGATAATAATATGAGCTTTTATTGAAAAATGTTTCATCATCATCATCATCATCATCATCAATATCAGAATTGCATAATAATTTTAATCTGATAATGATGATAACGAATAACAACAATTTTTTTTTACATATCTTTACCCAAAAATTATAAAAACGTGTTATTTATCTACTATATAAAAATAAGTCGGGTTTTCCTCCCTGACGCTATAACTCCAGAACGCACGAACCGATTTCCACGGTTTTGCATTCGTTGGAAAGGTCTCGGGCTCCGTGAGGTTTATAGCATAAAACGGGGCCGGGGCGGGACGGGGCTGGGGGCGAAACGAAGTTCGCTGGGACCGCTAGTGTTGTATAGAGTTGGTACTTGTTAATATTTTTTACATCAAAAAATCAATTAAGGACAGAGATATTTGATGTGTAAATGTTTCCCATAAAATGGTTTCCCATAAAACCTACAATGTTGCATTTTAATAACTTTTAAAAAGAACTATAAGCTTATTACAAAATGATACTTAATTTATTACACTACAGTTAAACGCATTCAAGTAGGTACTAAAATCGATTTCATTTCTGATAACAAGCCAATAAAAATATCCGACTTCTTAACCCCTTCAGGCATTAGAAAATTATCATGAACACTACTAATACAGGGTGAAAAAAGTTGAGTCAAACAACCGTTGCCTTACGCATGTGTGCAAAAAGCTGTTCATCGTTAGAATTTGAATTGCAATCATAAACCTGAATTAGCATAGCCTAGGGAATAAAAACTACTCATTGTCTATTGCATCCGTTAGAGGGATCGTCAACCTTTTTTCTGGGTATTAAAAAGTTATGTGTCAATTTGCATATTTTTAATCAACGTTGGCTGGTTGTTGGTTTTAAAAATTTTAATTGGTTTTCATGTTTTTTAATAACATTTTTTTTTTATATAACAACTATGTAATAAGTAAAAGTAAAAAACAGTGAAAATAATAATAATAATAGTTGGTATGTCAGCTCGTTATTTACGAGCTGAAACAATCACAAACAATTAGTTATTTCTGGTAATTGAATGGAAATTACCACAGATTCGGACGTCATATTAATAATATTGTTATTATTTCCTAACATAATGCAATTAAAATTTTATGGAATACTTCCTCTTCTATTTACCAGATAATTTAATGTTTTGTTGGGTTTTAACACAAGAAAATAGAAAAAACAAAATTGTCAACAACAAAATGGCGCGAAAAAATGTTTCAACGAGATGTTTTGAATTGCAATAGAAAAAAAGTATTGTAAAAACAACATTAAAAAGTAGTAAACAATAGCTAAACATTTTTAACTGTTCTCACTATAATGTAAGTTTACAAATAACTACACTCACATCAGCTTCGAGCTTCACCGAACGCGTCAATCAAAAAAGCGAATCGCTCCAATACAAAACGAAAAATGCGTCGAAGAAAAACGAACAGAGGTCTACGAAGACTATAATTTTCTAACGTTCCACAGAATTTTAGCGATTACAAAACTGCGAAGGTGGTTAACTGAAGCGAGACCTTCACATGTTAATATTGTAATTAATGTGGAGCCGTTGAACTCCTATGGCATGGGGTAATAAAAAAATAATTACACATTACACTCGCTTCCAAGTAAATCGGACTAATGTGTTTTGAAAGCGAGAATAATCTCTTTACCGCTTCTTCGACCTTACTTTGATAAATCTTACCAATATACACATTTTATTCCTTGCAACAGTACCTATCTTTATATTGATATAAGCTCTCGAGAATTCGAAGTTTAATCAAGAGGTGTTAACTGTGTAAGTATCCTTGAAGAGACTCTTTTCAACCTTGCGGATCGAACAATGCAAAATTTTCATTTACTAATGAGAAAAATAATAAACCAATCAACGCAGATGAAGGAAACATAAAAATAAGCAAGTGAAAAACAAAACAATTTTTATTCGTAAAACAATAGGAGCCTTGGCATTGCGGACGTAATTCAAATTAAATAACGTAATAAAGAACAATTAAATGCAGTTGAAACTTGTGGAATAATTTGAATTGACAACAAAAGGTCATTTGAGCGAAACAGCGTGGCTGGACTGAACTGATGTTAAACAAAGAATGGTGTGTGGCGGTGTGTGTGGACTGCTGATAGGCTAAAAACTGCGATTAGACTGGTCTATTTCAAGGTCGACATAAGTCAGATTGCATTTGTGTGTGCATGTTTAGGGTATGGCTTAAGCGAAGGCGACAGCGCACAAATTAATAGCGGCTTTTAATATAATAATGAAAAAAAAATCAAATATCCTAGAGCAATGCTCCTTTAAACAACAAGAGTACAACTCTACTCAAAAACCCTCTGTTAAGATAATTGCTGAAGAATTTGAAATTGTTAAGTTTTACAAACACTATGTATTTAGGCTGTGTCTTGTTTGATCTCGAATTAAGAAAAAATTGGCCAGTATAACAGACGCTACAAGCTATTAAATGAAAATGAGGTAACGTAAAGATCGTCAGATCTTACATCATCAGAGTAGATTTGATTTCCTCAGACGCTTTGTGTACAAAACCTAATAATTATTCCACTTTTCCTCTAAAATGTCTGATAATAATTTCCTTTAAAAATCCCCAATCAGCTCACGATAGCGTAGCATCAATTACTATGTTGTTACCTTGTAAAGTTTTTTCTCAGAATGCATGTCCGAACACTTCTGGTGCTAAATTATCCGTATCACGATCAAAAAAAGTGGTGTAATCATTTTGTGATGTTGCTTTTTGTTTCTCAGCTCATCACTTGTCCCACAACTGTGATTCAATGCGGAAACGACCGATGTCCTTGTTTGGCACATCGCGAATATGCGCGTGGAATTGTCGACTTATCCGCCAATAATGATCGTTATTAAATAATTTATCCTTCCCACAACAGCGATTAGCTAAATCATCGTTTGTAGGGTTGCGTACAAGAAGGGTGCCGATACTTGGGCCCTGCTAGCTAAGCTGGTTTGTATCTCCGTTTATCATTCAGAAGTGTATGTACATACACTACTGACCTGAATTTTAAAAAGAATAAATTCACCTACTTCTGCAATATAATAAATAACAATAAATAAAAAAAAAGAAGTTGTAGAAAAAAAATTTATGTAGCAAAAAAGGTACAACGATTATTTATTTGAAAGATGGTAAAGAACTCTTCACTCGCGAGACAAGTTCGCGCTTGACCACTTTTTCTATAAAATGGCCGTTCATTCCTACTTCGGACGGCATTAAGAAATAACGATTAAATCGCATCCGGCAAAAAACTTGTCCTACCATCGCAAACTATGACTAAACAGCTACAATAATCGGTATAAAGGACAAACGAAAAACAATGCGACGTCATTCAATTACCTGGTGATTGTAAAAACAAAGGCGCGGTTGAACAAGAAATATGATATCTGATGCCGCTCTTAAATCTAGACGGGAGACAATGAAAGGCCGGATGCCGTACATCTTAGACGACCTCTAGCCGCTCGTGATCTTGCTGAGCTATAACCACATAGTTTGCACAAACACACCGCCATCCACACAACTGTTTGGCAACACAGAAGCTTGTTAATTGTGGTTACGTCAGCAAATACAGCGCTGTATCAATTTGTTAATTGATTTACACAATGCAGATGCGATATTTGGCAGGCAAACATGTCCGAATTATAACGGCGCCGTCCGTTATAATTCGGACAGTCAACGCAAAATTAAGAATTGACAAAAAAATTACAACAATTTACTATGGAACAATGTTTATCTATGCTCCCATCGCGCCGGGCTCACGCAACCACGCGCATAGCCATGGAAAAAATGAAAGCCATCGATCACAATCTATGATAAAAAATATAATTATTGTCTACTTCGTAATAATATTACAAGCACTTACTAAAAATTCGTTATTCACTATCGCATCCATTTTAAAAATGAATAAAAATATACATTGCCAAAAAAGACAAAAATAATTACCAGTGACGCAAAAGGTTCCGCGCCTCTGGAATCGAACTCGAGTCATTTGAATGGGGAATTAGAATAAGATGGCAAAAAATATGAGCATTAGAAAGAGTGGAGCCAACGGTGCGCGAAAGGGACAGAGGATCTCCGCGTCCCGCGATTGGCTGACCGCTTTTTATGCCTTAGTTCCCCTAATCTTCATTTCGAACAACATCTGCTACGCTAATGTTTATTCGAAATAGTTCTTTAAATTTATCGAGTTAAGATCTCATTTGCAATTCGCTGGGCGCGTCTTATATTATTTTTTTCTTTGCTCGGGCTGGGTCGTTGCACGCAACTTGTTATTTCAATTTTTAATACATCTCTCATCGAATGGGTTCCTTTTAAGGTCAGCGTTTGTCGGAAAAAGGGCTTCTACGGTTTAAAATTATAATCATTTTTTGTCGTGTAGTCATTGGTTGGCAGATGGGTACCATTCGCTCTTTTTTTGCGTTATAATACTAACAATTCTTCATAGATATCGTTGTGTACAATTATTTTGTAAATAATCTAAATTATGGGTTGGAAATGGTAGACGTTGACAGTTTGAGCTAGTTACGGGAAGGCTGACAACTGAATTGATGTGGTTATAAATTGAAGTAAGTATAGGCCATATTTGTAATTAATAATGTTTTTTTTCAATGGAATTGATTATTAAGACCTTTTTTGCTGGGATAACAATAGCCTGTTGCATTTTTTCTACTCAAAAGTCTAATACGATTTAGGAATGAAAATGGTTAGTTAGTAACTATAAATTATGTGGCTACCTACTTAGGAGTTCTTAATAGGTTCATTGTGATGGATGATAATTATTGTAACTCACTAGCTACCTATATTCAGTGTAATTTTTAAATATATGTATGTAGTGTAAATAAATAAAGTAGGTATTTAGGGTGTTTTTTATAGTAGGTAATTTAAATATGAGCTGTAAGCTCTCTCAAACATCTTTTTCCTTTGTTTAAAGTAGCAATTTTATCTTAATATTAGTCTAGCAGTTAATATTGCTATACCCTAACAGGATAATGTAACTAATGTATGTACACTTAGTTTTTAAGATTAAAAACATGTAATGTTCAACATTATGCAATAAATAAACTTGAACTTATTGGCATAGACAATATTGTACTTCTACACTTAAGAATAACATTTGATAAATAAATTTTTTCCGGTTTATGGTTGCCCAATTGAAGAGGCTTAAAGATAGTTTTGTGGTGAAATCAACATACATTCGTTTGTAATATGCAAAAGAAGATTTATTTTATAACCGAAGGTTGGTAAACCCTGGACTTTTATATTACAGAGTGCAAGTGAAACTTGTATACTATGCCATTTGGTAACAGTCATATCTAGAAAATTAATATAAAAGTCTAAACATTTACATGAGAAAAAAGGTGTAACTTTGAAATTAAATATTCAATAAAGTCATGTTACAACATGTATGCCCTTCATTTTATTAAACGTCAAATTTCATACTACCTAGTTTAAAATGTCATTGTTTCTATATAATAATAAAAACTGCAATCTAATAATTAACAATTGAAATGAATGTTTTCACAAATACAATTCCAATCTATGTCTAATTGCGATCAACAATGAAACAAACAACAATGTATGTGGTCGAATCGATAAAATTAAGTCAATGCGTAGCGATCTAGTTTTTTGTTGTACCGCGGAAAGAACCGGGTTCGATTCTCACGACTCAATGCGATGGAGCATGACTCGCATGGGATTATAATGTAGAAGGCACATTCTGAGGCTTTAACCAAATTTTTGTGCCTATTTTTATGAGTAGGAAGAGAAAGTTCCAAAAATAGGTAGAGCTGAAAAAGATGAAATGTTTATTATTATTATTAATGACATTGCATTGCATTTAACAATGACTTGAAAATAAAAACAAATTAAGATTGAAACTTGCACCTTTTGAATTAAAGATGCCTACTGAAATGATCTAATGAATTATTTATTTACTAGTTCCAAAAAAAAACTAACCGTTGAAGTCATCGTCGATAAACTCCATAACGTTGAGTATCTTAATAGGTAAAAAAATTGTTTTGCACCTGTGCAATTAATTGATCTACTATGATAATAATGTACCTACTATTCTCAAAAAAAATTATGAAGATTGATAACATTTCTAACTCCGTATCAGTCGGAGAAATTCAATTGTATACCATTAAAATTACTCGCAAATAATAAAAAGAAAAAAATATTAACAGGTTCGAGCTAATCACGATTGAAAAACTGGGAAGATGGAAAAACTTATTCATTACAAAATTAAAACATTTTAATTAAACGCAAGACTAGACAGCAGGTGGCGGATTCACTTATAAATGAAAACGGTTTATTTTAGCCACTCACGCACGTAAATCCCTGAAATAGTTTAAATAGCCGCATTAACATTAAATTAAATATTAATTAGATAATGTTGAAAGATATCGAATAATTAGGAAAAAAATTATAATAAGTATACATTGATAAAGAAGATGATTTTCTACTAGGTACGATTGGTCAATTAATCAGTGAATTGATTGCTCCAGATTTAGCACAATGTCTATAGAAAAAAAAAATGTGAACGGTTTAAAAATAAGTGATTTGAAAGGTTAAGAAAACAAATCATTATTTTATTTCTGTAAACATGCAAGTAATAAACAAACTGGCTAGTTATTATAGGATTTAAAACTATAAAACACGTTGATTGAATCATGCCCGGGAATAAAAACAAAATTTTAAATATCGAACCAAAAGGAAGCGCGATCGAAAACAGCGATAAGAAAATTACGCGTCCAGTTGCTTTAAAAAAAAACTATAAACACATAATTGAATGGATGACTAGCCACCAGGTGTTCTAGCCTGTGCAACCGGTCAAACTATTTTAATATTATGCCATTGTGCTGTTTAAACTCTTATGTAATGGCCGTTGACAATCGACGAACTATTTTCATTGAAATTGTTTCGATACTAACCTCTGCCGATTAGTAGCTCGTTTTCCGTTAAAGTTTCAGCCGATAAAATTGGATGTAGGCTCAAATTGATCCTTTTAAAGTCGTACTGGCAGGTAATGACGCTTTTGTGTTGCCATTGCCAGCATTATTACACATTTAATGTACTTAAGAATATGTTTGAGTAAGTAAAAGTAACACTGATAAAACGCATTTAGAGTTGAGGTATTTTATAAGAAGCAATTTTAGGCGGTCGTCCATATAAAAAAATATTATGAAAAGAGACAAATGAGACAATTTTACAGCTGAGTTATCATCGTTTGTTAGTAAAAAAATAATTTCAACGAGACTTATGAATGGACTATGGAGCCTCTGAAATTGTAATTTAGGTAGGCTTTCCCTATAATTGAATTGTTGGTGTTGGGCATGTCAACTTTTTTAACTATAACTTCCCGCATAAAAACATTTCATTGTATATTTTAGGGAAAAAAACAAACAAGAAGTTATAAGCAAAGATCAAAACCATCATAAACGCAACATTGTTGTTTGTAGGTTGTAACAGCAGTATAATTCATATTAATATCTGGCTAGTTCACAACTATGTCATTACAAGCTTGTTAAAACATTGGCATTTTGATTTACAAACTGCACTGTCAATTTATTGCTCGCAAAAACCTAAACTGACATTATTACGGGTTAGATAGAAAAATTATTGGACTGTTTCAAGTTTTTCAATGGGGAATTCACTCAAATTGCTTTATAAGCGATACAATTAAGACTAACAGCGGCACTGACGTCCAAAGAGCCCATAATTTAATATCTGAACGCAACCGTAACTTACAATTTTACAATGTTGGCATCACTGCCTAATGACAGTTGAACGCGCGCAAATTCCAAAATGGCGGACGCAATAACGAAATGATGACGCGTTTCGAATCACACAAATTAATTTCTTTTGTTAAGTCGCCGGGAATCTTTTTTGTCTCAGCCACTACTATACCGTTTGTGAGAAAAAAGTTCATTCCCAGTAGCTTAGTGGTATACAATTAGGTTTGAGCTGGTTTGAGATTGATAGTTCTCAGGGCAGATTTTATTTCAAATTGTCATAGGCTTGCCTGATAAGTTTGATTATAGAGGCCGTCTATTGTTCAATGAAGACAGCTGAGGCCCGCTGAGGGCATCACATAAAAACAAAGTCAAATTCTAGTTTTCTTATCCTTTGTCACAATAGTAGGTAAAAAAGTAGCACTCTAAACTCCACTTCGCGTAGGTTAATTAATTGATTTAACTCAATTGTGATTGATGTTAGTTAAACAACGTTTTGTCAGTATCACAAAACTAACAAAATTACGAAAAACGTTAAGGAATTGTTAAGTTTATTAAAACAATAATTAAAAAAACTTAATTTACTGACTGAAAAGTGTAGCAATGCTAATATAAATTGAAATGTTTTATTAAGTCTAAACTTATACGTATTTAGTCAATCAATCAAATGTTAATTATAAACTAAAATATAGTTAATAATGTCTTCATTTAATTAATTTTATTTTATTTGCATATTATTTCATATTTTTAGGTAGGTAACGACTATGCTGTTTGATTTATGTAAGTCTTACCAACCTATACTAAGTAAGTCGTATCATGAAACTGTGAATGTGAAGATCGGTTTCCTCTGCCTGTATTTTGATTAATGCTTGCTTCTAGAGCTTCAGGATTTTTTGTTAAAAAATAAAAACATGAAAAAGGTAAAATGGTCGACGAAAGTTAGTATGGAAAATGCGTCACTCGCCCGATCAAAGTTGCAGGAAACCGCTAGGTAGGTATCAAACAGTTTTATGCTTCCTCCAAACCGCTACTAAAGGTCAAAGATTAAATGTACAGTAAGTACTCAAACACAGAATATAGAGGTCGCTTTCTCCACAAATATGGCAGAGACTCAGCCTCAAGTTATCATTAAGTTATAGAGACTTTACGACTGGTTATTGGCAAAGGCATATTCCGTTTTTGCCCGAGATTTCCATTTGATAATTTATTTTGGTACGTTGGTAGTACTGAGGGAGAGATACTGGCTGTTTAAGAGGTTATGTTGAGCACAAAAAGAAAAAAAAAACTGTGCGCTTTGATTAGATTAAAAATATAAACTAAATTAAGTACTTTTAAGGTTACTAGGTTAATATGGCAACTCACAAGCCGTGTAAGCCAAAAACCGAAAAAAAAAAAAAAAAAAAGGTTACTAGGTAAGGTACTATTCGATCAAAATAATAATTTTTAATAATAATAAAATAAAATAAAAATAAAACAGTTTTCGTCTGTGTGATGTGAATACATTTAATTGATACCTATAATTAACAAGACTATTTTACCATGGTCCAGATAGGGCTTGACAAGGAAAAAATAAATCAAAATAATTAAAAGCATCATTCGATGGGAAAACCCTCAATTGACACATTTTCCGTGCGTGACTAGAGGTATGTATCAGACTAAGTATAAAAAATATCGGACAGTTGAGTAATGTTTGTAGGACTTTTCTGCATCTTTTTGATTTTATCTGTCCATAAGTTATTGTAAGAGAAATATTAAATATTCATGATTTGGTTATTGGCTCTATCTAAACCTTTTATTTAGTGGTCAAGGGTCAAGTATACTCGTAACTGTACACAGAACTTATAATGAATACGTTATTTTTTTACGTCATCCACTAAATGACACTTAATTTAACATGGCGATTTTAACATTTTTTTCATATTTGCAAATGCGGCCAATGATAGAATAATCATCATCATCATCATCAGCCAAAGAACGTCCACTGCTGAACATAGGCCTCGACCACGGCTTTCCACAGCGACCGATCACTAGCGGTCTGCATCCAGTTTGATCCTGCGATCCTTACAACGTCATCTGTCCATCTTGTCGGTGGACGTCCTACGCTGCATCTTTGGTCAAAGGGTATCCAATCTAGTACTTTTCTGCCCCAACGGCCATCAGTTTTTCGCGCTATGTGGCCTGCCCATTACCACTTACCTAAGTTTTTTATTCTACATATCTCCTCATTTCTGATTCGATCTCGTAGAGAAACACTAAGCCATGAAGCCGTGGGGAACCGTTAGTGTTTCTTAAAATTCGATTTTAAAAGTGTTCTGTTTTATTTCACATCAAATTATCTATAACGTCCAATCACTCAAAACATTGAGTCACCAATCAAACCTAACCACAAATCAAACAAACATTGATTAGTATATCTCAAAAGCAAGCCTATAAAAGCTCACACGCAAATGCAATAGATATAAACATAGTATATGCAACTCGAATTGTATGTCACGGCCAGTCTGCGACCGTGTGCGTTGGTCTAGCTCGCAACATAGTTTATCTGTCTAGATACTATACTATAACTATGTAGATGTATAGTAATGTGCGACGGACCGTATGCTATCGTTGGGCTATTTCGGGATGCTATTCGTTTTGTTTTTTTTAAGATTTGAAGTTGGAACGCGTCTTTGGCTTTAGTTGCATTTTACTTCGCTAACTATTTAGTTGCCACTCTTGTTTTTGTTATGGATTTTGACAGCCGTTTGACGTCATAGTTAAAATAAGATCGCGTTTTCGCACTTAACGAGAATTCTTAAATCAAAAACCAACATAGATAAGTACTATAATTGCTGTTCGGAAAAGTTGCATCTAAATAAAATTCTGTTTTGGAAAATAACAGAGCTAGCTCGTTCTAAGCTCAAAGTATAGCTATCCAACACGACAACGCAGCCAGCGTCACATCGCTTTTTCGCATCAAATTGTATTAGTTTCGTTTATATAGTCTTTGTCGTTTATATAGTTATCGTTTTATATAGTCTTATATTTAAAAAAAATGGTCTCATAAATGTATTCGAATTTGGAAGAGCGTTAAAGGATCACACTTAACTTCGACAGTGGCTAAACCGATTCCGAATTAAATTCGGGCAATTTGAAAAATAAACGTGGTCAGATTATTTAACTTTATAAAAATCAAACAATTACAAAATACCTACCAGAAGTATTTCGTTCGTAGTTACTCAAAAACATTACTTGTTTGCTTCGATAAAACTAGAATATTATTTGTTCCACGTAATAGGTAGTAACATTATAATTATTTTAATTAAATGGACATTATAAGTACTAGTAATTAGGTTTATATTGTTTGCATACAGTTTCAGCAGGAAACGGCATAATACATTATATACAATTAAAATTACGTATGATTTAACATAGAAATAATAGGCTAGTCATAGTAACTATGCGAAATTCGATTCAGGAAATATATTGCACTATGTGTACAATAAATTGCATTTAACTTCCTTAAAATATTTGATAGACATGAAATTTCCTAGCAAAAGAATAAAACTAATAAAAATAATATTAATGTGTCCAAAATTTCTTCATATGGTAGGACGTTTAACTTGCTTGTACGAGTATTATTAATTTCAACAATTGCACATTTTTAACGGTGACCAAAAAATAAACAACTGTATGTTGTTTTTTTTTTATCATGAAGGACATATTTTATCTACTATTTATTATTTTTTGTTTAACCCAAGCTATTAAAAAAGTAAAATGTCCATCATCTGACTGGCTACACACTTAAAGCCGATAAAAAAGCAAATTAAAAAAGATTTTAATTCAAAACAACACGGAAGCGATTGAAGGAAGAATTGACTAATTATACTTTAGAATCGAATGATTGAAGTTTTAATAGAACCAATTGTTTCAGTAATTATATTCATAAGTTCTTGTTAAATGGCGTCACAGCGCTTGTTGTGATGAAATCTTGCTTATTATTGAGCATTTTTATTTTTTAACACGTCTGAAAAAAAAGATAAAGCTCTATGTTTTATGAAAAAATAATGTAAAAGGGTAAAATTCTAAATGTACGTGTCTTAAATTTAAAAAAAAATATTTATTCCAACCTTACAGCGCCTAAGCATACACATTACTATGATTAAATAATATTTTATTCACACTCACCAACTTTATCTGTACTTCTAAATTCCCACAATATTCATATAGAAAATGATATCGAATAATAAATCAAACTTTACAAGTGTCAAAACACAAGATCACTCCTAATAGTTGTGACATTGAAAATTTGAGTCACGCCTATAGGTACCTATTAGATAATAACCTCTAAATGTTCTAACACAAATCATCCTATAACCGCTCTAACTAAAGTTACGCCCATTTTATTACACGAAAACCGACCAATGCCATGTCAACGGGGCATACAAGGAAGTTTTCTGTCTAATGTTGTTTTTGTAGCTCTTATTTCGAAGGTAGTAAGGGTGATAGTGGCGTGTGCAGTGCAATCGTCGCGTGCGCCGCTTGGCTCACTGTTGGCACAACAAACACACATTTGTGAATGGGTGGCGCACACACGCGCGCGAATGTCACGAAATCCAACCCGTTTCTAGGTTAGATGTTGCGCGGGCGCCGGTAGGGCGACCAGAAGTTTGAAGATTTGTAGAATTTTGAGTTTTTTTATTTTTTTATTTTTATTATAGAGATAGTGGACCGTTCGTTCTTTATGTTAAAAATAAATTATTTAGTGTAAATAAAAAAAACTACCATTTAGTTGAAAAATATAGTTAAATGAACCTCTGTTTAAAATTGCTATTACTTTTCATAGTGTTGTATTGCTTATTATTTGCAGTTTTTGCAGTTGTGCCTACTTTTAAAAATATACTTTATATAATTGTCCATTAATAAATAATATAAAATAAATTAAATATTTAACAAGTGTTTTATTGTTTTATATTATTATCAAGATCACCCTAAGCGGACATCTTATGCATTCTTACTCTCACATTTAAATACTTAAGTCCCAAACCAATTATTGTTTAATCTCTCACATCGTTGTTTATCAACAATCGTTTACTAACGCAGATTTGGCTGACAGTTAGGTAGTTGATGTATAAAATTGTCAGTCCTAATAATTTTCCCTTTTCCCAAAACGTGGCGGTCCTACTCCAGCGACCTTGCCTTAGCATACTCGGCGCGCGCGCAGCCATACCGGCAACTTCAAACTTGGACTATTTCGATCGTTTGCTATTAGATAACTAGCTGATCACGAGCGGTGGTATTTTATTTGAATGTAGGTGAATGTCGTGGTAGTGCTGTGATATTTGCAAAAAAAAGGGAAAGATGTAAGGTTATTGAAAGTGTACTGCTTTATACATAGTTAGCAGTTTGTATTTAATACCGTTTAGAGGATGATTCAATAGGTCTATCTGTAAGGAGTTTGAATTTGATGTGCTATAATTAGGAAAACCGATTCTAACTAAATAGCATTTAAATGTTTGAGCAATAAATTACTTACTTAATAGCGACTTACTTAGAACTCTGATCTAAAATAAAAGTAAGCAATAGGATAATGATGAATATGATATGTAATTGATTTTGTTACGTAGCAGAGAAGGTCACGTGCTATTCAGTTAAAATTACAGTGCAATACTCCATATTAATACATAGATCATAAGACTCTCAAAATTGCATATCAGAAGACGCACAAAAATTACTAACTCTTTAAATAGTTTATCCGCGCATATCTCAAAGTATGGTGTCACTACACGTTCGTAAGTGACCTTGCGCCGCGAATCGACGGCCTACGCGCAGCGAGCCTCGTTTCAACTTGTTTATTTGATAGCAAATGTTACGTGCATTTAACTAATGTTATTAGTATTAATATATATAAATATAATAATATTAATATATTATTATAGTGCCACTTTGGCACTAAAAAATATGGAAAAAGAATGTTTACGAGACGCCCATCTCGCCAAATAGAGACAATTGTTGACAATAAAAGAGAAGATGTGTGTCATTAAACAATACTATATGAATCATTTACAGAATAACATTTAGGCCAAAGAATATAGTACTACAAGATAGATACTCTGAGTTGGCTGGAAATATATGAAAATAGAAAAAGTGTAAAACTCGAAAACAGCTTGACCAAGTTTGATCACATCTGGTAACGTTATTTTAAACTGAATATGGAGAGGTATCGAACACGATAACATCTCTTTTCTGCTACTAATCATCATCATCAAATCAAAGAGCTAGGGGCGTATTGCGATGCAGTTTTGACAGTTAAAATGCTCTGATTTACTCGTACTGTCAAATTAGCAATTCTTATTGCAATTTCGCATTATATTGATAATATTACTATAATATAACAATATAAATAATAATATTCATACCATTGTAGTAATATTATAATATTATTATATTGATAATATTCGTTTACACTGAGTCAGAATTGAACTGCATCGGAATTGAACGGATTAAGTTGGATCGCAATACGCCCCCTAGGCTCTTGTCGGTGGTGTGGTTTCTCTCTTGCCTGAGACATGATTCGGCACATTTTTTGAAATTTTTTTTCACTGTATATTTGACGTTCTTAAGTGTCATTTCATGATGTAAATTGAAATAAACATTTTGAATTTGAATTGAATTTGAATTTGCCTTCCATACCGCCGTTTAACAACTGGAGGTTTCACGCCTCTTACTCGTAGTAGATATTACTATATCTTTAGTATTTTATTTTATTTTATTTTTTCAAATATGGTGCACTAACAGCATGCATAGACAACATTTAGTTACAAATAATTAAAGTATTATTCTCCTACATATGCCACTTATAGGTATACACATCATTGGCAAGAAAACTACAAAGTTACACTAGTGCAGAAAATAAATAAAATAGTTACAATTAAAAATAATAGTAATAATTAGTATTCTTCAGTCTTCTGCCAGCACTGATGTTGCTACTAAAATACTTGTATAAATTGTATAATACTCATCACTAAATATGCAATCAAGTGATATCTGCATCAGTGCACCGGTGACCTTGCGTTGTATCAGCTGACGTCCGTTGATAAGAGTTGCAATGCGTATGCATATCGGTTGCATGGGCTGTTAAGTAAGATGATTTAACTGGTAACAGGAATTTAGAGTACGAAGAACGAAGATGTACAAAATAACTTTTACAGGGGTAGGTACGAAAATTGGGTTATTTACCAACTTGGACACGCCAATATTTTTACGCAAGTTATATATTTTCCCTATGTGGACACGCGTTACATCTTGGCGTGTCCTGATAACCAAATAGTAAGTGGTCATATCTTTAAGTTTCACCAACTGGACACACGTGTGTCCAGTCTCTTGTGTCTATTTGGTGAAAAATCCCGAAAAGTACAGCTTATCTTGATCTTGAAAATGAATACAAAATTGTATGCAGGTTCTTATTGATATAGCCTTTAACATCTCTTGTGTAATGTGATGGATTTTGAGGTGTATTAATTCTTATAGTAGTAGAGCCGTTGTACAACTCTTAAATTTTAAATAAAGAACCTCTTTTGATTAACCATAACGTCATAAAGCCTAATTTATATTGAATTTCTATTACTAGCATATGGAACTGACACCCTGAACAAATTTCGTGCCGCATGAATTGACGCCTCGTGGCACCAACGCGTACAAACGGTTTCATATTCGTCACAATCTTGTCATCGACACATTTTTGCTTGGCATAGCTTCTGTATAATGTTGTAATAAAAACTCAATGATGTACAGCCAAAACCAAATGGTTTGACTATGACCTAAAAACAAGAGTGTGACAAAATCGCCTATTTCAACCACAATCAGTCCAAATCTTTCTTTTCCCTCGTTAAGGCATGGGCTTCCATTTTTAGGGACAATTAAGCGTGATCAATCACTGTGACAAACTGAATCGTTAGCAACTCGACGTAGTGCAAATAGATGAGAAAGGTCAAGTGGTACCTATTCAAGCGATAACTGAAACGATGGAGAGTTGTGTTGATGTTTCAGCTGTCATTTCGATGGGTACATCATTAGCATCAGTGTTTCTGTCGTCATTTTTTTTAACTTCCGTGTATGTACTTAAATTATAGGCCATCACATATAGCTGACGTACTTTTTAACTGTCATAACATTCATTATAGATTTACTATGTTGATTTGAAGATGTGACGTCATTGTGCTAGTATAATTTGATTTTGAAAATTATTAAATATGATAAATGAAAAGTTTTTTTTTACCACCCAATTTAGGTAACTAAACATATTTTTTCGTGTACACGATTGACTGTTTTTTATGTTTGCATAGAGTGCAACCCAGTATTGCATGCCAAATTGAATCTTTTTTTTATTCATTGAGTTTTGAATATTATTTTAGTTGTGTTTGCGAGACTGGTTTAATATTTATAATATTTTTAATAATATAAAATAACCTGGGCATTTTTTTTAAATAGTTAATTATACACGTATCATAAACGCTTTAGAAAGGATTAAAAACTGAGGTACCCACAGTTTTTACTGCTTATTAAAAATAACAAAAAGAAATCTGGAGTGGTGGTGCTAGTTAGAGTATTTGTTCCAAGAACAACCAAAGCAAGGTGGCTGCTCTTATTACTGTGTGCCATAAGTCACTTGAACCGAATGCCACTCTAGTTGTAAATGCCCCACTTTTTGTTTGTCGTTGTAATTTGTTGTTGTCGTTGACAACAGTTGACAATTTAATCAACGCCCAAGTGGGCTAATGATGGCGGTTGATGTCAACCATTTTAATTTAACTTGCAAATCATGTAAATCAATGTTTTTTTAACTACTAATTTACAATTGTAAACTATTAAAGGTTTGTTTATAATCACCCGCGTTCTTTCTTATCTGCAGTTACTTTACTCTTTTCTCAAAGAATTTTTGACATCAATTTAACATATGAATCTTAATAGAAGATACTTTAAAAGTTTTATTTTAATTGTGCTGCTATAATAGAAGTAATAAAGTCAAATATAGAACCTCCTCCTTTTTGAAATCGGTAGAATAGTGGAAAGTATTCTCTAAATGAAGGTTTTAGCTTACATCAACTAATAATTTATTCACACAACCCACACTCAGTTCCCTATACCTACCATACGTAAGTGTAAGTACTAAAGTAGTCATAGTCTACTAGCCTGATAAAAACAAAAAAAAATATTTACCTAAAAACCTTCGCGTGCTCATACAAATTTATACTCGAGATCTCTGGGGCACAAACATGGTTATTTAGATGATTAACAAAAGTGGATGACGTCAAACTACCCAGCACGTGGACTCTATGTTATTTTTACACGAACAGTTGGATTTGTGAGTGCTGTAACACATAAAAGACATTTTGAAATTATGGTCTGAAAGTTTTTGATTCGAAATTTGATTTGTCCATTTACCGTTAACGAAGGGCCGTTTCTCACAAAGACATCCCGTATGGTACTGTTTTCTACAGGATGCCGTTTAGAAGCATACGCGTTTTAATGCTAATATTCATACGGATATATATTCTTTTTGCGGTGACCCGCAAAATTCCGATACATGTTTTTTACTGATCCAGTTTTGTCATTATTCTGGACCTGTTCTACTTCTAAAATGACAGTACGCAAAAAATAGTTACCATGGCAACGCTGTTAAATATTTACCATAACAAAAAAAGCCAGCTGTGGAATAAAGAAGTACTTGAGTAAAAAAAACAACTGACATTTAGGTACCTATAAAGTTGCATTAATACGCAAAATATCACGGGGTTATTACCAAATAGCACCTATGAACTAGTTCAAATAAACAAGCACAATTTATCGCATGAAAATTTAGAAATTCACGCATTTCGTGACATTATTTACATATGCTGATAACCTTGACTTAAATTATAATAATTTCTTATCTGGGGCACAGCTAATGTAACGTTTTAGAAATAAATCAAGCTTCAAGGCGGGTAATCTAACATGTTTCTGTTACATTTTCGTAATATATTCGGTTTGGATTTCTCTATGTTGCTGGTAAAAGGTTTGGTCTGACTTTTGTCGGAACGTCAATTTTTTTTTGACATCGCACATTTGACTGTCACTGAGATCGCATACTATTTCAAATAAAAATATATAACGGCTCCTCCTACCGGAATGGCGCTCTGGCGCCGTTATCAGGTCTTCAGAGGTTCTACAGTCAGGTATTCTATGGCTGAACGGGCTGTGAGGCGTAGATTATCGGGCGAGGAAAATGAGACACTTGTATGATCAAGTACAGAACGTTTACTGCTACACAAAATATTACGAGGAACACATTCACCAATCTATAATGACACTCCATCGATCACGTAACACGTATCTGCGATTCCATCTGATTGGCTCTAGATCTCAAGTTCATCTGACATCATGGCCGCTCTGACTGTTCGCGCACGCGCTAGAGTTCGAAGTTGCGTCAGAGCAATGTCAATCCTGCAGCACTGGCCACTGCTCTAGGACATTATGGTCCATATTCCCTCACGGCCATACTGACAATTCGCACGTCCTCGTGCGACTCTCGTTCCCGTGAAATAGTCTTCCACTTCAAGTCAATCTGAAAAAGTAAAATAACTGGTAGACAACCCTTCATGCCGCTCGTCCATCCCTGACATAATATGACATTTCAACTTTATTATGTGATGACGTAAATAGTATACAACATAATTCGGGAAATTGTCGAAACTAGCACGTCACCATGTACATCATACACTTCCCACAGTCCCCCGATTGTTGGGTGATCGGATTGATCAGTCACGCACCATATTATCTCGTAGTAATGACCAGCGCATCAGCGCCGTTATTAGCTACCATAAGTCTCATTGTTGTTGTCACCGCCTTTTACATAGGCCACCACCGTCGCCTCTTACAGGGGCACCACAGCCCTTCTTAAACACCACTGCGTGTCATAGGAACAACTACATCTCATAGACACCACTGCCTCTCACAGGCAACATCAGCCGTCACAGGCTACACCGGACGTCACAGGCAACATCGCCTTCCACAGGCAACACCGGCCAACACAAGCCACATCGCCTCTCACAGGCAACACAGTATTGAGTCAAGTCAAGTCTCCCGTAGACCCCGGCGATATGACTAAGGCATTGACATTACACAAGCCATTTGACCAACATAAGCTAGTTCCACCAGGGACACCGACATTACACAAGTCATTCGACTAACATAAGCCAGTTCCACCAGGGACACCAACATTACACAAGCCATTCGACTAACATAAGCCAGTCCTCAATCAATCAGCCACTTACTTCTTTCCCCAATTTGTAGCTAAGACTTCAGTACGTTGACTAGTACAAGCCAAAGCCCACCCTTTTGCCTATAAAGCGCTATTTCTATTAACATCGTCCAATAAGTGGCACTCTCTGTATTGGTTCATCCATCGCGGTCTCGACAAAATCCTCATTATTGACAATAGTAACAGAGTTACTCCTTCAGTCATCGTTGTTCTTGAGAACAGTACATAATAACATAATACCAATAAAGAAAGCACATCATATTAAAATAACCACGTTCTCTCAAATCGCAGTTCGTCCGTATGATTTCATTCATAAAATTCTGCAGCTCATTACTATTTTATATACTATCTATTCGATACTAAAACATTATAAACACACATGTTAGGTATTCACAAACTAGTACGTTGAGATTGACAGATAAATACCTCTTTGGATGCACATCGCGTGAGTAGGTTAGCCACTAATTTGTTAACATGAAAAGTTATATTTAGAAAGTTTTATCGCCCGAAGCGATCTCTTCTAGTCAACCAAAGAAATTATAGGTTCGTTTCTCAGTTTTACTCGAACAGACAGACAGGCATACAAACAAATTCCAACGATATCATACACATACAGGGCCCTGATTCACGTATTTTTTCGGCATCTACTGTTGGATTACTGTAGTAGTCATTCAGTAGTGCTATTGTAACACATCGTGTGCTTAAAGTTAGCAGCATTGAATGGTGACACGCCGCTGTCAGAATAGCGAAGTATATTAATTGTACTCTCGTAGTACAACTGATGCACAACTCAGTGACGGACGACTCAATTAGCGAAATTGAAGCCCAGGTCGAATTGATAACCCTTTTTTTAAGTTGGTTGAAAAAAAAAAATAGACTTCTTTTGACAAAATAGACAAACATCACCAGCCAACGTACCCATACAATTTTTTTACATATTGTGCCTAGAATTTATCAATTCATTATTATTAAAAACAAAACTAACAGATCTATCCCCGTATTCATAAAGTAGTTTTATTTTTTATTGTACTAGCGTGAAAATTAAAGTACGGACAACAACACGTCAAGGACACAGTCATCAACCCATAGTACAGATTCAGAATTTAAATTTCAAGGGAAATCGTCAATCTTGCCGTCACTTCTGCGACACACTTTCCGTATCCCACAGCTTCTCTATACATAGTTACTACTCACTGACTGTACTCTAATCGGAAACTTTCAAGTAAATCTCAAACTAACTAAGCGTAACCTGCTCATACCATCAATTCACAACAAAGAAACGAGCTCACCGGATTATATGAAGTCTGCTCCTTTCAGCTTGTCGTTCGCACACATTGAACTCTAGGAGGCTGCATGTCTGGCTGCTGGGCTGCTGCATATCTGTATGTTTTCTGTACTGTGCGTCGCACGCACGCACGTGTTCGACTGGACACGATGAAATAAGATGTCTATCCGAACGTCAACACACGAAGCAAGTCAGTGACATCAGGGTGCCAATTCTCGTGTAGTTACATTTGTAAAAAGTTCACCAATCGTATTTGGTCTTTATATTTTCACCTCTTTGCATCTGCTTCACATACATCGTCACAAATTATCAGTTTTTTACGAGAGGTTACATTACAACTGTTGCTAGACTGGTTGGTGGTTGTTTTGCCAGGTCTTGTTTGTTTGTTATTAATTCAGAAGATAGAAGCGGCTGAACTGACTGTTGAACTTGCTGCCGGTAAGCTTACTGTTGTGTCTGTTGTCTCCCTTTAAAGTTATCATATAGTTTGCAATAATCAATCGCTCTTTGTTTTACAAAAGTAGGTTCAACTTAACATCTGTTTGTTTCTTCACAATATATGTTATTTGCTGCCTAGTGTCTTATCATATAAATCATGCTTACGGCTGATTCAGTCATTCGTATTTTAGTTTCTATGAAAATCTGTAGTAGTCATATTTACCATCACCTTGCACATTTCTACAATAAGTAGGTACCAACTTTTCTTCAATGCTTACTATCATCTTGCGAATTTTAAACGTATTTAAGACAATAAACTAAGTGAACTCTCTTGGATACAACTGTCATCATCATCTTAATTGGCCACTGCATCATCATAATAATTTTTTTTGCGCTATCAAGGTGATCTGAGAGGTGACTCGTCTGTGCGGTCCCATAGTCGGTCACTTAGGAGTCCTATAGTTGCACAACATCTCTTGCTATAACTTAGTACTCCATTCTGTGTAAGGGTTTTTTTGTCAGCAATTTGTCCATTATTATCTCACATGGATATCTCTCCGACTCATCAGATAGACATGACCATGCTAGCAAATTGTCCTCCTGTCGTATATCGCCATCAAGAACGGTGTTAGGCAGTTCATTGGTACCCAGTTCCTCAACCATAATGTATTGGGCTTTTTGTTATTGTCACTTCTCGAAAGTAGATGGCAAAAGTTAGAGTTGTGGCTGTGAGATTATTGTTTTGAAATAATTTCTTCTTCTTCTTCTTTTTTAATGGCATCCGAACTGAAATAATTTCCTATTTTCTCATGAATTTTCAACGTCATTTTTAGTGACACCATTATTTCTGTCAGATCGACGTCTCAAATATTTCCTCTTGGTCTCGTGCATAAACGTCATTTCTCGCGAAAGATCGGGTAGAGATGTCAACTGTTCGGAGACGTTGTCACTGCTCGGGAAGCAACGGGTAGATGTCACTCGCTGTTCGGATAATATCGGGTATAAAACGTCACGGCTCGGGAAAATGGTATTGAGAAGATGTCACTGCTCGCAAAACATCGGGTCACTCGTATTCTTGCACGTCATCTATAAGCTCTCTGTGATTGGCTGTGTGCTGTGTGCGCGATGACAGCGCCCCTAGTGACCACAAGCTATTTTGGACTTGAGATTTGTCAAACTGTGACAACTGGATTGTTTGGTAATTTGGTAACGATTTTGTGATTGCTTTTCAATGAAATTAAACGAAATTATGTAACACGCAATGTTAACATCAACATACTGACGGGAATATTGCTGGAGCATAGCTGGATTCGTCCCTTCATCAGTATTTTGTCTCCAATAATAAGTTCACCGCCTGTTGTACTGTGTCGTACAAAAAATTGGGAACCCATCAGCGATATTTCTCTCCACAGCAGCTATCCATTCTAATGTTTGCTTGGAAACGAATAAAACTTGCATGAACTGGTTTTCTAATTTTTTATAGTTACGGGTTATCATCAAATAACGCAACATAGCCATTGAAATTTATACTGAGTCTTTTCCAGGATTTTAGCGTTAACTGAGTGTCTTAAAACATCCACAAACTCGTTGACGATCTTTTAATAAATGCCATGGGCACTGCACTCTCTATCTTTCTGCTATTCACTTTATTTCTGAGTACTCTCTATCACCTTATCACATCAAAGATGTACAGAGATGGTGAACATCAGAATGGCGGGCTGAAAGCTCCAAATCGTGATGCCTTTGTCTGAAAGTCATGAACTGGGAACGCTCATCTAGAAGTTCTCTCATTATTGTTTATCCTGAGGATAAAAAAAAAATCGAAGCAGATCTGTCGAGACATAACACACGGATTTCAACGGATTCAGTATTCAATATCTGGAATGGTCGAACTTGGAATTCCTCCGTTTCTCCTTCATTCTCCTTCATTCGCAAGATCCAAGATTCAGCAATATCAATCGCGTAGTCATTTGTCTGTTCTGTCACTGACATTTTCCTCAAAACTTAGCCCTTCGAATCCCACTTCTGATAACGGCTCCTCCTACCGGAATGGCGCTCTGGCGCCGTTATCAGGTCTTCAGAGGTTCTACAGTCAGGTATTCTATGGCTGAACGGGCTGTGAGGCGTAGATTATCGGGCGAGGAAAATGAGACACTTGTATGATCAAGTACAGAACGTTTACTGCTACACAAAATATTACGAGGAACACATTCACCAATCTATAATGACACTCCATCGATCACGTAACACGTATCTGCGATTCCATCTGATTGGCTCTAGATCTCAAGTTCATCTGACATCATGGCCGCTCTGACTGTTCGCGCACGCGCTAGAGTTCGAAGTTGCGTCAGAGCAATGTCAATCCTGCAGCACTGGCCACTGCTCTAGGACATTATGGTCCATATTCCCTCATATAGTTATGTGTAATAAATAAAGTATTCGAGAAAAACTTGCGTTAGAGGAATAAGATAAGCACGAAACATGGAAGTTAGTAAATTGCATTAGATTTATCCGAGAATCCAAATGAGTCAGTTAATCATGGTCAATTTTCAATTCATTACGACAGTGTAAAAGCGTGACTGTCATCTTGATTCACTTCCTTACTTACATTTTAGAAAACAAGGACCGTTTTAGTACCTACATAAGTACTTAGTATTTTATTATTTAAGCGTTTCTTAAATTTTTAGCTTCACTATTAATTTTTATTTCGTATTTGGTATGTCAATTTTGTGACGCTTTTTGTTTTAAATTTCAAAATGACGAACACCTTTTATTCCTTTTTTACGTGTCACAGAAAAACTGCAAAGTAAATACCTAAATAGTAAAAAGGTTTTCAGGACCCTAATTAGGCTCAACCTAGGTACTTTACTATATTTCTCACAACTCAGGGAAAACGCATTACAGAATCTTGTATTCCAAACGGATTCAAGGCGACTTCAAGGCAGTTTCCGCGTCTTTAAGTAATATTTAAGTAATCGTTAAAGCCAACTTAGAACACGACGTGAATTAGAATTGGTATTGTGTTGTTAGAGCCTTTTGAGGAGTATGACTAATGGAATAAAGATGTGGACATTGGATGTACCTATTTGGCGAGTTTTCAATGGTAGGTAGACATGTTTTGACTAGAGTCTTTGTTATTATAACTTTAAACCCCGTATCATAACTACATATAAAAAATGTATCAGGTAAATAAAGATGTGCCAAATTGTGAACTAATGGGAACACTAATTATTTGTAAACTTTATGATTTTAAGCCCAAACTCATTACCTTTGCCTATTTTTGAATATGATCTAAATGTTTTAAAGTGATATAACCAACGTTAAAGCAACTCCTTTGTATGATTCTTATCACTCGTACTTGTTCTTAAGATTTTTGGACACTGTGATAAATGCCCGAAATGAAATGAAACTACAACAGATTACCTATACACTTATTTGATACTTTAACCAATAAATATACATTTCATGGAAACCTATCGAAAACAAGCAACATGACGAATTTAGAGGAAAATCGTTTAGGTAGTAATTTTCCACGAAAATAGGTAGTTTCGTTTCAGAGCCATTTTGTGATTGGTAAAACCGGTCACTTGGTGATTCATTTGATAAGAGGTTATCTGGTAAGTACTTAATAATAAGATACAAAGTAACCGTATAATAAAGTAACTTTTTTAATAAACATTACTTGATTTAAAAGTATCTACCAATCCTACTTATTTTTTTTAAATCAATGACTTCACATTCGCGCCCAATTTTGCCTTAGTTGATAAGAAAAACCAAGGGAAGACATAGGTCTTAAACATAAGTTTAATTGGTGACGTCCACCAACTACGGCTGAAGATGATATTTGTATGAAAATTATAAAATAATAATGTATAATAAAAAATACATCTTAATTAACTACTGAGTATAATAAATGTTGCAATTTTTGGAAGTTTCATGTTTTATTCTACTGCGATTACATCAATCTCATTCGAGATGTCACGTAAGTAATTAGTTACTACTAGGAAATGAAAACATTACTTATCTAAAATTACAAATCCTCAAATATAATCTATGTAATCCTTTAATATGTGCCACAATATAATTTTATATGAGTCAACGCAAGCGGCCATATTGTTATTACATACACAAAGCAAAATTATACCAAATATTCCATCGCCATTTTGAAGTGTTGTTTTATCACACGATAAAAGGATTAGCATGTTCTAACTTATTATCACGTTTAGTAGAGATGGGAAACATATCGACCGAATGGCCAAAGTATCGATACCTACATCTATGAGTGACCAAAACGCTGGAAACTGGAAGCGTAGGGCCCTTTAAGTTTTCAATAACTATTTCACTATTTTAAAATACGCACAATGTTGAAAGCTGCCTACCTGCCTTTTCTGTAACATGTACGGTGTTTTAACTACGGAATGTAAGAATTTTATTTATTATCTATTTTTTTGATCCTAAATCTAGGATTTAAATAAATAAATAACCAATAAAGCTTTTACAATAATAAACAAAGTGTTGGAAGATGTACTCGTTTATTAGGATTTATAAAACTTTTAAGCCTCGTTTTTTTTAAAAAATGTCACAAAAAACAATGCTTCAGTTTTGGGAACTTATGAAAAAGATATTCTTATAGTGTTTTTTTTAATATCTGAACATTTAACTACGATGTTTCAAAAGCACCTCACTATTGTAACAAGTAGGTGGGATTTATCAAAATTACACCTAAATAAATAGGTCGTATCGTGGTATATCGTGGTAACCTTCGCGATAAGTTATCACGTTTAGTACATGACATTATGTACTATGTGCAGTTGGTACATACGGAAATGATTTGATGTAGGTGATGATGAAATTGATTGAAATAAAATTAGCGTTAAATATTTTTTCCATTAAAATAAGTTTAAAGTCTTAATACCATAACCAATTATCGAAAACTTTGAAATAAATATATCTATAGACTCTACCTTTATTAAAATAAATTAATCAGAATTTGCATTTCTTAATATTAGTGGTCAAATTTTTAAACGATCGTTAAGTCAACCAAATGGTTCAAATCGTTACCGTGGTAAACTATCGATAAAGAAAACCGGCCTTTATATAATAAATTCTCATTTAGCATTCGTAATTTTATGAAATTTTTCAGTTAATTTTGCAAGTATGTAAAATAAACGATATTCTCTACCAGTCAACATGATCAAATTAGGAAATCAAAGACGGTTTTATTTATAATAAAAATAAAAACAAAAGATCAATAACTTCATACAGAAAAATATTGCTGACGGTAGTAGTTAAGTTTAATTTATACGTAACAAGTAAAGCCTACACCGTTTTATCAATGACAATCAAGCTTTTAATTAAGACAAACAATTTTAAAAATACTATACCTCAAACACCTTTGCTCTAAAAAGCCAATTTCTATTATCTCTTCCATAATTGCCCTAAACAGTCATTTGCCATGTGTAGACATTTGCTCAACTATACTGTACTATAACTATACTATATCTAACGCAAGCTGTTACAAGCAGGTGTTAACAACTCTATATTTTACGCCAATTTGAACTTTAAATACGCGAGGTAGAGTTGGCAGTGAGTTGAGTGCGGAATAGAATAGCTAAAGTTATTTTTAAAGCTGGTTATACTGAGTATGAGGTTAAATAGTGATGCTCATTTGTTTCTAAATACCAAATCATGACTGGTATACTCTAAGGCAATAAATCCGCCAATTGTACATTTCACAGTGCTATAAAGTTTAAATACAGTGCGGGAACACAAAACTTGATGAAGATACAATTTTCAAAGTGTTTTTAATTAGCTGACCACCACTGTAAATCAATAATGAACATAGCGGTTTCCAACGTGGCATTAACATTAGAATACTAGCGATCCCAGCGAACTTCGTTTCGCCCCCAGCCCCGTCCCGCCCCGGCCCCGGCCCCGTCTTATGGGAATTTTCTTTTCTATAAACATCACGGATCCCGAGACCTTTCCAACGAATGCAAAACCGTGGAAATAGGTTCGTGCGTTCTGGAGTTATAGCGTCAGGAAGGAAAACCCGACTTATTTTAATATAGTAGATGTAGGTAATTACAAGACAATAAATAGTAGGGCATATATTATATAATCTTGCATTGAATGCAATATAAAATTATCCCAATAAGGTATTTCAAAATATTAATAGTTAAGTATTCACTGAAATTAGTTAAAATAAAAACAGAGTTAATGAAAAAATCTTTTTTTTTAATGTAATGTGTATCAATAGAAGTAAAATCTAGAATTTATAAGCCATTTTATTGTGTAGAGCTATTGTTATGTACCTATCGCAATCCGTCAGAAACCTATATATTGGCATTAAATGTTTCTGTCAGCGCGATCAGATCAAACCAACAAACAAACTTCGGCTTAATAATATTAGTATAGATTAATCAGACAACTTCTAAAAATAATGTGACTAATACAAGGGTCTACTGTAATTACATACATTTAGTATTATTCTGTCTATTGGAGCAAGGTCGAAGCCTTGTCGTTCATATTAGGTTTCTGTTTGGGTATGATTACATTTATGACAATTAATACCATGTTGACAATAAGAGGTTTAAATTAAAGTTTGAGTTTGAAGAATCTTTTAGAGATTTTAACGGCTTTAGAGGGGTACAGAAAGTTCTAGCTATCTTTACTAATGTTATTAAGCCGAAGGGTTTGTTTGAATGCGCATAAAAGTAAAAAAAATAAAGTTAGCCTTTAAACATCCCACTGCTGGGCAAGCCTTACCTCAAATATGAGGTAGTATGAGCCGTACTCCACCACGCGAGCTCAGTGCGGATTGGCGGAGTGGTGTTTGCAAGGCAAACGACCAACCTTGCTGTCAGATTTCATCAATCATTAAATGCGTTTATCTCAGGAAAAACTGATCCGATTGAAACTTTTATTTTTGTCAAATTGCTTTATATGTATGAATCGGGGAAGGCTTTACAATATCACGCTACTACGAGAGGAAATGGAGTAAAAATAATTCGCGGGGGCCCGGAACTTAGTTTACGTCAGAATTCAGTCAAACTATTACAAAATCCAACCGTTTTAAACTATTACAAAATCAAACCGATTGGAACATTTTCAATAACAGTAACCTGAACCTTCAGTTAAAATATTTAACTTTTACCGTTTTTAGGCTTCCGTACTTCGAAAGGTAATAAACGGAACCCTTATAGGATCACTTCGTTGTCTGTCTGTCCGTCCCTACTCTTTTTCTTAGAAACGCGTGAAGGTATCTAGCTGGAATTTATTTAACGATAGTTACCCCATCTAATGGATAAATTTTGTTACCAGTAGACAAGTAATTACTATTGCAACGGCCTATTTCTCAATGCCCTTATAAGTTCTGGTTAGAGTTAACTGTCCACTACTTCATACGAAATGACGTTTCATTTTTGAATCATTCGTTGGTGAATCTTACCAAAAGATTTCATAACCAATTGTCAGAATGACTATTTCACTGACCTATGTCATTTTTACGTAGAAGAACTAAAGTTACGGACGTAGCCCTACGAATCAGTAAGCTCAAGTGGCAGTGGGCAGGGCACATAGCGCGTAGAACTGATGGCCGATGAGGCAGAAAAGTTTTAGATTGGAAACCCTTCGACCAAAAGTGCAGCGTAGGACGTCCACCGACAAGATGGACAGACGGCCTTGTAAATATCGCAGGATCGTCACAACCGGTCGTTGTGGAAAGCCGTGGGGGAGGCCTATGTTCAGCAGTGGATTCATCAGCAGTCATTTGGCTGATAATGATGATGTTATTTTTAGTGTTATATTAATTGCTTATTAAAACTTATAAACGTTCCACGATTTTTGAAATTTTCCACTCAATAGGATGAAGTCATTTCTAAGGTCATAGTTTAACTTAAAAGGCGGAAAATTCGTGAGTCATACCTAGACAATAGTAAACTACTTTGAATGTACTAAGAATAAGGAAAAAACAATTGTTTTTGCCTATTGGCAAAGCATGCGAAATGCATTCGGATGCGCAATCAAATAGTTGAAACTGCATCATCAAATCTAGGCAACCGTATAGTTATTAGGTTTTAAAGTAAGTATTTTATTTTATAAGTTGTTAATAATGTTGTTGTTGTTTGGTTACCATAGAACAAGCTTTGCTTAGTTTGGGACCAGATGGCGCTGTGTGAAATATCCAAGGATATTTATTATTATTATTATTTTATTTAAAGACAGTCTTTGCAGAATGTTAAATAGTAAAAATAAAGGAATCATTAATTAGTCTTTGTCTCGTTTTAAAGCACTTACAATTTGCTTATTAGTCGAAAGTTGTTTATTTTCTGGTATAGAATGTCATATGGCGCTTGGTTGTAAAATAAATAAATAAGTTTAAACAAATTTAAAGTTAAGTAGATCTAAGCTTATTTTAGACTCATTTTAGATCAATTTTAATTATAAATTACTATCAGTTTCGCAAAATATCATAGTAAACTATAGCCTATATGTATCCTAAAAAAACTATCTTAATTGGAGATTCATATAAGACCAATCTCAAAGGAGATATGCAAATATAAACGGGGTGAAGATTTTTATGGCAAATTTCACATGACGCTGTTGGATGCAAGTCTTGAATTATCTGTATCTTAACATCTCAAAGAAAATGTACTACACCAAGTTTTTCTTGACAGTCAATATTCAATTGCTCTTTTGCTTACTTATGGTCAGGTAACTAATATAAATCGTATAAACCATAAAATTAGCGTAACAGGAAACGGTGTAATAAAATTATATGGTGGGAGGAGGTAAGTACATACAACGCCCCGTTTTTGTGACTCGTTAATGTTATGTTTTCCTTTATTAAATGAGGGCAATAATATATTCGTTTGAAGTATTGTTATTTGAATTTAAAATCATGTTAACCTTCTTTAATTTTAGATGTAATCGACAAAATAAAAGTGTTTGCAGGATATTTTTTTTGTCTTACTAAAATTTAAAACTTTTTAGAGTTAGTAACAAACAAACAAGAAATGGGTACGTTTTTGAATTGGTAGGTTTTAAGATTCTTTGTGATGCATATGTCGTTTTTGGTCTTTTGAGGTCTAATATTTGTTTTTTTACTGAGGTATTTATTGTGTTAATATTTTTGCTAGATTTCGAAATTAATTGTGCTAAGTACTAGGTGATGATGATTAGATAGAGAACATAGGAAAAAATTGCAAATATGTTCTACTGAAGCAAGCCCTTAGTGAGAGGTCCCTACACAAGCAAAATCGAAACATTGATTTATGTATACCCAATATTATATGCACCCTACATCCAGTCACATAATACCAACATGACACCACAAAACGAACATCAAACGTTATCTCGCACGTAGGCCCTCCTCCATACATTTTTCCAGCATAATTCATATTCAAAGGTTTAGCGTTCAAAAGAATTTGGTCGGGACTAAAGTCGGTGAAACCGCTCCGTTAGTTAACAGTGAAAAACGCCGCCCACCGTACGGTATTTCGAACGGGCGAAAGAGATCGCTGCCGCCCTGTGGGGTTACTATGGGTTGGGTGGATTGGGTGAGAGAGGTTCGAGAAAATATTGGGATTTTGTGATAATTGACTCGGTTAAAAAAAGTCATGAAAAGAGTTATAAAGCAGATATGCACCATCCTAGACCTCATCTTCACCTGAACACCGGGTGCGATCGAGGTCAAATATCTGCTTAGCCGAGAATTAAAAAAAAATGTGTCCAGTTTAAAAAAAATATATTTTAGACGTAATTAAGGTTTCTTGTATCATTTACTGTATGTGGCGTGTAATAGAGTAGTCTATTTAAATACATAAGATAGATGTCTTTACTTAAGTAGAAGCTACTGAAGTTACAGAAAATGCTTTTTTGAGAAGAGACAGTGACTTTGAATCAATGCAGTTTGTGATTTGTTTTGTAAGTTGAATGTTGCATAGTGATACACATTAATAAAAAAAAAACTACACATTACCGATCTGCCTGTATCTTTACCAATTGAAAGATTCATTAAAATAAAAGATGAATTCTATAGGCCAAACTAAAAAGGTCCCATTGCAGTGTGAGCTCGTAATCATAAAAAAGAAAAGTCATATTCTTTTTTTAAAGAATAACAGAAAAATATCCTTTTAGTAATTGGAATATTACTTTCAATGTTTTCCTGTCTTTTTCATTATGACATTCAATTCCCGTTTGTTACTCGTACTTTCAGTAACGAATAAATAAAATGAGCGTGTAAACTCGTGGTAGCCCCGCAGTGCTGCGTTAGAAAGAACAGAAAGTATGTTTGTGCGTTCGCCTCGCAGCCTAAATGGAGGTTTTATATCAATCGCATTAATTGTTGTTCGAGTGTTTGTTTTTGTTCACATATCGATTGGCATTTGTTTTGTACGTTTTGTCCATTTATAATTAGACTGAATTATTAATTAACATATGTATGTTGGATTTTAATTAAATTGAAGCCTTTGTTGTATGGTTGGAAGCTAAGGAAATTGAGATTCTAATTCCTGATTGCAACCAAAACATACTGATTGGTATGATAATCAATTAAATTTTACTGGGAGTGAAGATTATTGAACATTTGGGAGCAAAGTATAAAAAATCAAAAGTAATATTTAAGCACAATGTTTAAATATTTCTAAAGAAGGTATACGTCTTTGTGTGAATTTGCTACGAAACTACTACGACGTAGCATTTTTCATACTAAGTTTTACTACAACATAAAGTTTGTCCTATTCTTGTCATTATATATTCTTTGATACGTTCAGTGAGTTGTTACTACTACGTATAGAGAAGCTATATGCCAAGCAAAAAATGTGTCGCAAATACGACGACGAGATTGTGACGTATTCTTTGAAATTTTAATTTCGAATATGAAACCGTTTGTATGAGTTGATGACAATTGATGACATTCATGGCGCACGAGATTTGTTTGTGGTGTCAGTTCTGCTAGTGATACAGGGTGTTATTGCAAGGGGGTGCCAAATTTTTGGAGGTGAAAGGGACCATCAATATGAACAACTTTTACTACGGGACCATCGTTCAATTATTAATTTTATTTTCTGCCTCTCCATAAATTGTCAATGGAGGTGACTGATTTTGTATGGGGAACCTGAAATTTTATTTAAAATTTTGACCATGACCCCATAGTAAAAGTTGTTCATATTGACGGTCTCATTGACCTCCAAAAATTTGGCACCCCCTTGCAATAACACCCTGTATAATAGTAGTTCAATAACCTACAAGAGCCTAGCTCATAAATGATCATTGATGATCAGGGGAAACCCATTAGCACAAAGAAATGAGTAATATTATTTCATGCCTTAAATGAATAATAAATCGTATTAGCCACGTGACCAATGACTCAGTGTTATAGCTTGATAACAATACTTAGTTAAGAATAAATTGTTACATGAAGTATTGTGAAATCAGCATTATTCCACTTATGATATAATATACGTAAATTGAGTTTATAATTGTGTTATAATTTTAGTTTTCTTAGTTTCTTCTTTTTTACGTTACTTGACTAAACTAATATTATAAACTTTTATAACTATTATTAAATTTCGGTTTGTAATTTATTGCCCTTTAAGTTACTTTGTCTGTGTAACACATTTCAGAAAAAGTGTCTGTACAGTTATATTTTACAAATGTAAATACAAATACAAAAAATATATATTTGCCATTAAGTAAAGATCGCAGGATCGCACTGGATGCAGACCGCTCACAACCGGTCGTTGTGGAAAGCCATGGGGGAGGCCTATGTTCAGCAGTGGACGTCCTTCGGCTGATAATGATGATGATGATGAAGTAGGGTACAAGGGTTTATATATATTTTTAATGAAATTGGAGGAATTGAAAGAGATAAATTGAAATTGTTTCGAGTTTTTATGAATAAAAGTCCACCGATAAGACCTAGCTCTAATGATGATGATGAAGTAAACTCCTTATCGATCTAAAATTAAATCAAGTAACACTTAACTTATAGCCAGCGGAGCTATTATTAGTGTAGCAGCTACGGAGCTGGTAAAAATATCGCATGACTCACGTACTAAGTTATAGGTGACATAGTGACATAAGTCTTGGCCACTCCTAAGTGAAACTATTTTCAGTTTAGATGTACGGCTTAGGGTATTTGTGAAACTACCTGAAACTTTACCTACTCTACTAGTTGCCTAAGGCCTAGGTGCGTGAGCGATAGTTTTAACTCAACTTTGGTTAAATGTCGTTACCAGCTGTTAAATATTAATATTATGCGCGTTTGTAGAAAAAATACCTTAACCAATGGTCATTCAGTCATCAGTCAGGTATGAAACGACTGCCGGGAGTCGCATAATAATGGAATTTCTATTGTGTCTCGTTCACACATACTTGACGAGTTAAAATAGCGATTCTAATGAGAATTTGGTCGACAAAAAAAAAACTGACAGATGAGGGTTAAATTATAGTAATTTACAGTTAATTCCATTCACAATATAATTTTTAGACATCGTAATTTATATCATGGCATGGAATAATGAAAAATGAAAAACAAATTCCACTGACAATAGCACCACCTCATAAGATTAAAATGATTTTAATTACAAATAAATGTGCTCGAAATTAATTATTTAATAAGTATTAATCAAATTCAAATTTCAAATTCAAATTCTTTATTTCAATTCAGGTCATGAAATGACACTTATTTTTATTTTTTTATTCATTTAATTTAAATCAGGCAGCGGATTACAAAATGCAATACAGACCCATAGAATAAATACCTTACAGGCTAACATACATATAAAATAATAAATCGACACAATATTTTTTTGAAATACTACTTTTAAATTACACGTAATTTCACGAGCGTGTTGCTCGTGAAATATACAGTGAAAAATGAACGTCAAATATACAGAGAAAACAATAAAAATAAAAGCTTGTAATAAATGTGCCTTGAAAGGGCCGAAACGTGACTCAACAATATTCGCGTAAACATATATGAAGATGAAAATCTTAAATAATTAACATAAAAACAAGAGTAACAGATGCACGTGCCTATTACTTCAGAATCTGTAGTTACCATTTAAATTCCATAACAGATGAATGGAGTATGTTTTGACCCTTTTTCCAAAACAGGAAATCAATGAGTAACTGTGCCATTTTCAACAACCTTTAAGAACTGTACCTATTGAATCATTGAATGACTCATCGATTGTTTTAGCTATGTTATCAAGAATTTCAAATTGAAAATCGTATTTAGCATGTTCTCTTTTGAGATATAAGTATGTTTATTGTTAGCATTGCACATGAAATAAGTTTTGAAAGTTGGTTTGCGTAGATATCGCAATGAAAGTGTCGTTAAAACATTGACAGTAAATATTAAAATGTTTGTTGTTTTTTTTTTCAGTATCAAATTAATTTAATGATAACCTAAGGATTTTTCATTAAAGGTCCTATCCCTACCATTCCATGTCCTGTATAATCGGGTTATATGGCTTGTAATTGTTCATAATCATACATATTGCAAATTATAACTTTTTAATGTTCAAAACATACCCTACATTTATAATTATTGTCAAAACTCAACTAAGCGCCTGTTCGATTAGATCCTTTTTGGGTCACTCTGTATAAATTATTAAAAATCCTTAGAATCATCTCATAAATCTGCGTTTTAAAATATACGCGAACGAAAGCCATTAGCAGTGAAGCTAAAAGCTGCAACTAGCGCGCGCTAGCAATGACCCAGCGAGCGAATAGCGATCAAGTTTAGCGCGGCCTTGTGCACTGCGCGTGCGTCGATACAACGCGCCTGCGCCGCGCGGTGCACTAGATCTCGAACATGTGTTAGAGTAGAGCTCATAGTTTGTGCTTAATGCGGGTGAATACTTAAACAAAAAAGTAAAATTATGTAAAATATTTAAGAGAATACTTCATATAAATTGCACTTGTAAAAAGAAAACTGTGAACTTGTGACAGACGAGGAATTGAACCCCGTGTCTTACGCAATCCGGGCGTATGCCTATACCACTCGGTCACCGTCACATTAACAGGCCTGTTGAATTTTGCAAGCGCTTTTTAACGCGTAGGCTGCGTGACATCATCAATGTTGTGAAGCACTTGCAAAATTCAACAGGCCTGTTAAGGTGACGGTGGCCGAGTGGTATAGGCATACGCCCGGATTGCGTAAGACACGGGTTCAATTCCTCGTCTGTCACAGGTTCACAGTTATCTTTTTACAAGTGCAATTTATATTATTAAGTTTGTATGGTGACAAAACACTATAAAAACAAAAATAAACTATAGAATACTTCATTTAAAAAATCTATTTATATAAAGAAGGCTCATTTATTAAGACTACTTATACTTATCTTCCATATTTGTTTTTTTTAATCTCCACCGACAAGAGCTTAGCTCTTAGATGGTGATGATGGCTTTTAAATACTCTTATCCTCTTATTCATACTAACGCAAACAATCTAATAAACCTGTTTTAACTATTACACTGTTTTGTCTCATTCTTTCTTGGTGCTGTCATTATTTGACAGAAAGTGACAAAACAGTGTAATAGCTAAAATTAGTATAGTTTATTAGACTGTTTGAGTTTTTATGAATAAAGGGGTTATTTATTAGGGGTTTTGGCTCCCCTGGAGGGTCGAATCCGCAGCCATAGTGACCAATTACAATTCATAAAATATATTGGACATTTCAAACAAGGATGCTCATACATAGGTACCGCTGCGTAAGTTGTATAACACCGGTTTTGTAAAAAATGTAAGTCGTGACTTCGCGAGCTATGTGATTATGATGACTTAAACATATTAGGCACGGAAAAATTAAAACATAATGCGTAGGTATGCTCTTTTACCATAATCGAAAACTGGGTAAACTTTTTTTAAAGATATGCAAGTAACCAAGTAGTAGGTAGGTTTTATTTTTTTATGTTGCATGTCTTAGTTTTCTTTTTTCTTTTTTGTTATTAATAAAGAACAGTAGACAGTAAAGTAGTAACCAAGTCCTTGGCATTACTGTTCTTCACTGTCAAGTTTACAACACTAGTAACCTTGCGCACGCGCAGGATTGCGCCACCACTCCACAGCGACTGGTTGGCTGTTACTTAACTCACTTACTGCTTAGCTTGCCGTTCAAATGATGTAAAGGTGGCTTACCTGTAAAAGAATAAACGAAATAAATTAATATTCGACATTATCAAATGCATGAAAATACAAATTGTCTTACAAAGAAAGAAATGTACTATTTAATATTTAATATTTATTTATATTTACTGTATTTATTGATATTGTTTCACTTCATGCTAAGTGCATATATGCCGGCATTTTCTACCAGTCAACCATAGGTATAGACAGAGAAAAAAAAATTGAATGATTGTAGAGTTTTAGAAAGACGTTATTTTTATTTTATTTTATTTATTGGACGTTGGAACGATTTGATTTTTATTTTTTAAAGTGAACATGCTTGTTTTATTATTTACTAGCTTTTGCCCGCGACTTCGTTCGCGTGGACTTCAGGTTCGTCCCGTCTAGTACCGCAAAAAATGTGTTTTTTTACGACCTCACATTAGAAACTTCAAAAATTGTAGCCTATATGTTATTCTGATGTATAAGCTATATTGTGGTAAAGTTTCATTCAAATCCATTCAGTAGTTTTTACGTGAAAGAGTAACAAACATCCATACATCCATACTTACAAACTTTCGCCTTTATAATAGTAGTAGGATAAATAAAAAACAAGAAAAAATGAATACTAAGACATGCAACATAAAAAATAAGACTATCCTATTCAAAAATAAAACCATTTCCTTGCTAGCTGCGTTGCCGCGTTGTTCAATTGAATTTGTACATCTAAATTACTTTTAAAAGAAATTATTTTTTTATTTATAAAGGGCACGTTAATTAACGGTATCCATTCACTGTCAAGTGTACAACTGTGACGTAGTAGCTTTGCGTTACACGAACCACGCTGCGCAGGATTGCAAGTTGCAACACACTCCTCGGCCGTGGCTGCTTAGAGCACGAGTTTACTCGTTACATAACTACAAAGCTGCCTGTTCAATGTAACATCTTAATAGAGTAATTTTTACAAAATTATAGTACCATATTAAAAAAATATAGTACCGTATAAAAAAATGATAGTATCGTATAAAAAAATGATAGTATCGTATTAAAAAATGATAGTACCGTTTACTACTTCAAACAAGCGAAATCAAGCAATTTCGAAGCAATTTCAATATGGAACGTCAATTCGTATGAAGTATTTGGCAGATTTTTCTAACCAGAAGACATTGTGAAACAAGGCAGAAAGAAGTGAAAAAAGAGGTATGATAAAATAAACTTGAAGACGACAAATTGATAGGTACCCAACGTACCAGTATCCTCGATAGTACCTTCCAAATAAGTACTCAAAGCCCTTAGTAATTCCATTACGTTGTATCCGTCTTTGACTACAAATTATGTTTCCCAATATTCGTTGTAATATCAATAACCAATTAATACCACTTACGAGCGATTCGAACCGGATACAACCGGATCAACTTAATGAGTGATTAAATTATATTTGGGGGATATTCAAAGGCTTTTTAGGTTATCGAATATATCTATAAACAAATTAATTGCAGTGTATTTATTGAAAAAAATCCTTTGTAGGAGAAATAAAATCATTTGATGTACGTTTGAGTTTTTGAAGGCTTATGTATTTTTTTACAATAAAAATATTTTAAACTGTACCTGTAGATAATGCATCAACGTATTAAGAGTGCTAACTGTAAAAACAGTTAAATAAATCTAAAATTAAATCTTAAAGTTGAAAATGTTCAGTTTTTAAGGGCGGAAAAAAGCTATACAAAAAAAAATACATATAAAATATTGGATCACGGAGACAAACTGAAAGTTTTAGCCCAAAAATCATCCCCTGAGGGGTTGAAATTGGGCATAACCTGATTAGCCTTTCTTTACATAAAATAAGTAGTGTTAGTTACATCGCTTTTAACTCGAGAACAGGTGGACCGTTTTTCATAGTTTTTACTTTTTGGATTTGTTTTGGCCCGAATACAGGGTGTTATTGCAAGGGGGTGCCAAATTTTTGGAGGTGAAAGGGACCATCAATATGAACAACTATTACTATGGGACCATCGTTCAATTATTTATTTTATTTTCTGCCTCTCCATACATTATTGTCAATGTAGGTGACTGATTTTGTATGGGGAACCTGAAATTTTATTTAAGATTTTATTTAAAAATTTTCACTTTTTGAGTTCAAGATATAGATGGGGGGGGACACCCATTTTACCACTTTGGAAGTGTCCATCTCTCAAATGTTAGACTTTTAGAAAAAATAGTTTTAGGAACCTCAATGTCATTTTTAACCGACTTCAAAAAAAGAGGAGGTTATCAATTCGACTGTATGTTTTTTTTTTTTTTTTTTTTTTTTGTTTATATGTTACCTCATATCGCAGTCGTTTATGGACCGATTCGAAATTTTTTTTCGCCTACCTAGAGGTTATACCTTCTAGTTGGTCCCATTGTCCCCAAGTCGAGGTCTGATGATGGGATCTGGGTGCAATCGAGGGAAACCCTCAAATTTTGAAGGCACGTATAGTGTTTTTGTACTAAAATCTTAATGTTGACATGTTATTACGTCAACACTGTGTAGAGCTGAGCTGATGGTGGAACTCCTTAACGCTGAGGAGTTCAGTGATTATAAGGACAGAACTTATGAAAGGTAATTAGTAGCTTCTAAAAGAACAGAGTCAAAAGATACAACCCCTTCCCCCTCCCCCTTCTATAATCACTAAAAAATAACAAATAAAATTAATTTTTAGGAAAGGAGTCCATATTAGGTGAACAATTTATTTTTGGAGCATTCTAAAAAACAAAGTCTAAAGGCGCAACTCCCTCCTCCCTCTCCCTCCCCCCCCCCACATTTATAAAAAAATACTGCCAGAAATCAATTCTCTCTTACCGCTGAAACGATAGATAACATAGTTTTAGTTCCGAGAAAGGACAAAGAACAGTTTTTATCCCCAAAATCATTTGTATAGGTAATCAAATGATACGATACGATATACAACAAAAAAATATATTTAAAAAATATTAGCTTTTGGAAAGATTACGCAACCGTACCATTTCTGATAAAGCTTTCTCATCGTGCGGTCGATTTAAAAGCTTATTGGCATCTAAATCAGAAATAGAAATGCCTTCTAATGTTTTGACTCGGCTGAGGGCGACGTAAATCTGTCCTTTTGCGAAGTTTTTCTTACCTAAATCGATAACTGCCCTATCAAGGGTTGTACCTTGGAGTTTGTGGACAGTTACGGCCCAGCTCAGAATCAGAGGTAACATTCTACGTTCTACATCTCCATAACCTCTTTGAGCTTGGAATGTAGTGCAAACGGGTGAAATTGCCACACAGCCGTTGCCATCTTTTATTCTGAGGCCAATTGTCGGGTCATCAAATTGTACGAGAACACATTCAGGCAGCTCTCCTTCCTCCAATTGACCTCTTCGTAAAGCCGGCCATTTAATTTGCTTTACAATACCCATGGCACCATTCACAAGCCCGTCGGAGACGGAGATGTTGCGCCTCAACATGACCCGCGATTCAATACTCAACTTAATGGTCTTTAAGAAACCACCGCATTTATTGATGTCATTAGGAATGACATTGTCTGGGGGTTTCTTACCATAAGTTGCGACCTCGCGAGATTCATCTATGGCATCAATTGTAACAATAGGGTACGTTTTTGCATTTTCAGTAGCCATTTTTTCATTGTATGCGTCGACTTGCCTTACTGTAGGGAATATGCGGACCGCAACGCCATCAGCAAATTCCCCTGTCAAGGGTACATGTCGCCGCTCACAAAGTAACTCCAGCTGAGCTGTTGTTAATTCGCCAATCCGCAAGCTGTGCGACTCCAAAAAATAACAGATAATAAATTGAAAATAGGTTCCTTATATCAATAATTTCGTAGAATAGGAGGTAATTTAAACATTATTTTGTACTTTTTAGTTTAAATTAGTAGTGTAGGTAGTTTTGAAGTAGTTTATTTTGAAATTGTAATTTTTAGTTTAAATCTGTATTGTAAACAGTTTTGAAGTCGGTTTTTTTTTTATTTAAAATAATTATAGACCTATTCGTAGACACCACATACGAATAGGTTTAAATTAAAAAAATATTGTAGGTTTTAGTTTCATGTATGGGAGGGGCCCTTAAATATATATATTTTTTACTTTTTGTATTTGAATCGGAAAGCGGTAGACTTGACGACACTATAAGGATTCCGTTTTTGCCATTCGGCTACGGAACCCTAAAAACGGTTCCGGGTCGGGCCGCTAATTTGAAACAAATAAAATAATGTCATCAAAGTGATACAAATGATGCGCTTGCGTCATTCCGGATACAATGTTTAGATTGCCGTCGCCTTGGCTGCCTAGGCGCATTATCTTATCAGTAGTGTTGCCATGGTGTTAGGTAGATGCGGGATTTATTGAGGACTTTTTAAAATAGTTTTAAATATTTTTAATTTTTCTCAGTCCATTAACTCTTTCAGATATTTTAAGTGATCATTTCAAATTATTAACGTCATTTATTTTATTCAAGTCATCAATCCATAATGACTTGATCTTATAGAAAAAAAGGTTTAAACGAATGACTACTGAATGTCAAAAAAGGCTGTAACCTAAAAAAATGCTCAAATGAAATAAAGTGATCTTAGTTCAGATTGAGTAAAGATTGTTTTATTTATTTAAAGACTTTATTGCACAAATCATGGTGTACAAAGGTGGACTTTATGCTAAATTTGACGCCTATTGTTATAATACTATCGGTAATTAAGCTGATATTGATTGACAATGTGAAAGATTTGAATTTTTGACTGGCTGATTATTACTTTTTTTTGATTGACAGATAATTATTTTAGCTCTGAGTCCATTTTTTGTAGACAGCCACTAGTTCAATATAATTTTGTTTTGAAAAGAAATAAAAGTTCCACATAAATTTCCCAAGCTTAGCTTTTTTCCTGGTCACCCTTTCCTAGCTAGTGTTCATTTTCGGTATGAACAAAATACTAAACAGTGCACTTGACTCCGTTATCAGCTCTTATCACCGGTTATCAACTCGATAGCGTTAGCTGTTTGTTATATTAGCATTTTATCTATTCGTCTACTTTATATAATGTGGGGTACGGCTTATGTGCTGTAGATTGTGTTAGCGATAAAGTTTTATGTGTGTTTTTATTTAACAAATACATACATGTAGTAATGTGTTAAGATGTAATAAAGTTGTAAAATTATTTTTAATTTCTGAGTTAGAATCCTATCTTTTGGTTCTATACCATTTATCATGCGGAAATATGTATTTTTTTTATGAAGACATAAAAAAAATTGAGAGGCAACTTGTCGTTCCTTTCTTAATTTTACATCAAAATTGAACACCGAAGTAAAGTTCATATTAATATTATGCCAAATCGTTGGGTCTCTTAAATGTCGGTTAACTCTAACAAAAAAAATATCAAAAATACCGAAAGAAAGTATAAAAATAACTTTATCCCAGAAAATTATGGCAATGTAAAGAGGAATCTTTATACGTCAAAACAATGAAATATTGTGTTATCCATTTAATCTATTCGATCACGTTAATCTATAGTGTCGATTTTTATTGATTAAGGCCCAGATATTCCATTTTTACGATGTTTCGATTGAGTTTAAACATGGAAACACTAATTATTTAAATCTCGAATCTATATATGTTATAGAAGAAGATTACTATAAAGCTGGATAGTAGTTGGAAACACGATTGTAATTACTTTGCTCGATAATAATTGCCTCAGAAGTGGGCCCCTTTTTTTTCGTATTTTCTATGTAGTTTTCAAATTATTGGACTTATATTTATGAAAATCACATATTTTAGTAGGTAATTCCATTCTACACATATACATGTTAAAATGATTTCAAAATGTTTGTTATTTAGATCAGAATAACGAAATATCTAAAAACACTTTATTTGACCTATTTCGACTTTTTAGATCTTGATTTGCTCAAGCTATACAGATGTGAGGAACAGGGGATTATAAGAATATACATTTTGACCACATAAGTGAGATCTCAGCTATGAATCAAATGATTTTTTTTTTAGTTTTTATCGGTGTTATGTTCAGGCAAAGAAAGGTCCATTTTTTTCATTAGTCTGTATTCTTTCTTACAAGCAGCAAATTCTTCCAATTGTCTTTTTAAGATTACTTTAGACACCAAAGATGTTTAGGGCGGATCATCGTTTATTTCCAGTTTTATTAACATTTTCATTCATAAAACACTGATTTAGTGATTCTCACACTTGTGACGATGGTAATTCGCGCAACGACTTTGACGCAACAGTTGATCGTCGTGTCATCTCTGTTCTATACATGCAAGCAGAAATAGCGCTATCTTTTTATTCAAATGACAAGCACGAGATACCATTTCCTCATTCCCCTTGACGCCACTGCGAACGCTGGACCTATGTCAATTTTGGCAATAATATTTGCGTACTTAATTACGTAAAACACCTAAGAACTAATAATAGCTAATTTCGCCGCGCCGCGTCACGCTCAGTTGGATCAGCACCAGTCTTATACTAATCAAAGGTCGCGAGTTCAAATCGGGGGTATCATGAATATTTTTCTACATAGTCACAATATTTTTTTAAAAAACGAAATAAGTATTTATTTTTATTTTTGGACATTTTAACATTTAAAAAAAAAAAAAAAATATATAAACTAATTAAATTTTCACGTTTTTTTTTAAAGTAGCAAATCCTATTAAAAAAACTACATAACAATGAAAATAAATTTCAAAAAGAAAATTAGTATCAAAAACATTATCACCATGCGGATAAATCTCCTCAATGCCATGAGGATGGAACCCCCAACCTCTACGTGTTAAGCAAAATAAAAAGAGATAGGCTGTAGCGACATATGTAACTGTTGTGAATAAATGAACTATATTTTTGTACCAATCGTAGAGATGAATCCGTTTCTATAGTAACAATATAAACAAAAAGCATAAAACACTCATGTCAAATTATTGTAGTTTTGAACATTTTCTCTATTTGGAAAAATCAGAGCTAAACCATAACTGTAGGTTTAGCAGTAATCTCAAATGCTAAAGCTGTGGCCTGGTGACTCTAGTATATTGGAGACGAGAAAATATTATATGAATTTGAGGGAGGGAGAAAATTATTAGGTGATAGGTCTATATTAATTTTATTTACTTATTTACATCTAGACTCCTGTGACAAAATACAAACATTGGAGGTTAAGTTAAGGTCGGTCTAGCTCTCTTCGTGTATGGAACTCAGGTTTCCATGTTATTTACGTACGTACGTACACATTTTCTTAATCGTGTAGTAATAATGCATTGACTATCTATCTCTTATTTGGTGACATGGACTTGAGCGACGAACATGGAGATTACTCAGTATAATCCAATTATATTTGCATTCAGAAATGTTAAATCTGAATAATTTTTTCAATTTTGTTCTTTCGAAAATGTGTGGAGACTGTATTAATTTTATTTTTATAACCGTTCCTCAAATTGCTGTTACTGAATATCCAAAACAACTTTGGTGTTTGTGACACATAATAATTCTATTAATCTTGTAGTTAGCGCCAAATGGCGCTTCGGGGTCACGAAGGGTTCCGTACCATTATCTATGAAAATGGCATAAACATCATATCTGTTGTCAGGGAGTCCCATACAAAAGATATGAAGTCCTAATAATGGGGCAGCCCCCCTAATTATTATCATTATCAGAGTAGATAAGTTGTATGAGAGCAACCTGAAAAAAACTTAAATGATGAATAAAAACCACTGAAAAAAACTGTTTTTTAAGTTTTTGTTTTTTCAACGGCAACATGAATACATCCTTCCTGAAAATTTCAACTGTCTTACTATCACGATTCATGAGATAAACCCTGGTGTTACCCTTTCGGTGTAGGAACTCATGCTCATCATAATTCATTCCTTGTAGAGAGGTGTCTCAAAAATATTTTAAAATACATATTTTAGGCGGTGTGATTAGGATATAAAGACCCATGCCAAATTACAGTTTTATAGTAAAAAAGGTCTATAAGCTAGACTACAAAAAGTCAAACATGGCAAAACCATATATGGTTTATCAAAGTAATTGTGTGGGTGCGGTGCTCTAATTAACAAACGAGAAAAACGTCGTCAATCCAAGTTCAAGCAAAAGAACTGGTTATTCAGCGCCGTGTGTATACATGAACCCACGACTTTTTACCCCTACAATACAATTACGTTTATTTATTTATATCCAGAAGGACAAGAATAACCCTAAATTACAAAGCTATGAAGGTCTAAAAATCGCCAATTGTTCACTGACTGACTTATAGCTCAAAAATCTAACATTCTTTGAGATGACCTAGACAGTTGAAATATGGCATCTAGCTAGGTAATAATGTGTAAGCGAAGGAAAAAATCTGAAAACAAAAGAAAGTTTTTTAATTGTAGCGTCTGATACCGTTATAATTAAGTGGATGGAAGCTTGCACAAAATATGTATTCATGATTTATGAATAAGCAAATAAATATTTCTATAAAAAGTTATGATATCCCACCAAAAACATCAATGTGAAAAATGATAGCCAAGTTCAATGCTCAGTATATTTGATAGTGAACTTCGCCGAAAAAAGTATTGCATCTAAATGAGAGATTACTACTAACTACTTTTGCCTTACTATTTTCTTACTTTCTAACATATGATAGTCAAGTCATTTTTATAGTTCAAGCTGATATTAAGCGAGTATTTTAAGCGTGGTAAGGTGTGGGTGACCTCGATAGTAATTACTTTGAACCATTAATTTACTTGAACCATTTCACGGGACATCCAAAATATACGCGGGCGACGTCGCGGGAGACGACTAGTAAATAAATAACTTTGATATTATTAAAGGATTACTGAAACGATAAAGAAACCTTTGTCTTTAATTTAGCTTTCCATATTTGTAATGTTAAACGGAAGCGTGAAACATACTGCGCCGACCCTAGATAAACTGGGAACAGGGCAAGAGAATGATGATGATGATTTGTAATGTTATGAATTTTATTTCAGTGTGTAAAAAAATACCATGACAAAATTCTCGTGATGGGTGAACTTTGACTTATATACCTACTGGTTTGTACGGAACCCTAAATTTGAAGTGCCATATCTGTCTTCAGTCATCATCAATTGGAAGACTGATGGAAGATAGTAGTGAGACTATAACTGTGTCGACAAAAATAATCTTAATAAAAACCACCTAAATGTTATTACATTACATTTCCTACACCTATGGGTTGGCTGGAAGAGGTATCTTTTAGGGATAAGCCCACCTTTGTTCACATTGTGACTTCTTGTACCTATTTTCTGTACATCTTATAAGTGCAATAAAGTATATAATAAATGTTATCGGATATTCTTTCTTGTTTTTATAATGGTTACAGGTTGCTGGCATAAAATGCTGACCAGTCGTGTGAGAATGAAATAACCGGTGAAAAAGAGTTTTTTTTTTGTATTATTATGCCACTCTATGCGTTCCTTGTTCTTTCGATAAACGTTTAGACTAAAAAGCATGTATGGTGTACTAAAGAAACCATTTTGTAAAAGTTCTTAGGGGTTCTGCTAGATGGCGTGGGTATGTTACTTACAAAAGCGCATGAAGTATCTTATTCAAGAAAATTTTGTTCCTTAAATAAACACTAGATGGCTTAATTATACACGAGATTTGTAAGACAAAATTGACAGAAAAGGCGGGGGTGCTGGTGGGGGAAGCGCCCCGCACTTTTAACAAGGGGGCGGGGCTTATGAGATAATTTGACGGAATAAGACGGCCTTAATACAATATTATGCATGGCTACTACAAAAATTGCTAGAGAAATGGTGTCAAATGTTCACCAAAGTTGACAAATTTGGATTTTGGTCACTGCGAGCGCTGTCATCCCCCACCACGTACTTCGCACACGGCGAATAGCCATCACCATGATCTAACTAATAGTCCTCCTAGCCGATTTCGAATACGGTGGCCAGTCACAACGACTAACCGACTGCGCGGGACATTTTATAGTGCACAAGTGTGTGCGCAAACACAGGTGCACGCTCTATTCCTTTCACTCTCATTGCCCGATGGGACAGCAATCTGACACGACCAGAGAGAGATCAGGCGCAGGATCAACGGCTTAACGTGCTTTCCGAGGCACGGAGGTGAAACACCGCAAACTTCTAAACTCCGGGCTTCCCTGAAAATTTCTGAATAGAAAACCCAGGTACATATTTTTGGCCCGGCTCGGGAATCGTACCCGGGACCTCTGGCGCAACCGTCGCTTTCAAATGCGACCCTCTAACCGTTGCGCTACCTAACTAGTGTGTATGACAACGTACCATCATTGTGCAGGTGTGTATGTACATACAACATGTACATAGTGCAGTCCATGAACCGTCAAACGACATTGAGATCTAGGTCACAAAACGCGCATAATTCGCAGATCACATGCAGGGTCTGACTCACGCGCAGTTTTTTTGCTATCTACAATTCTAAAACTGCTTGCGAAGTCAAACTGACGTTTGGTATGTTGTTGATTTATTAGAAAGTGGGTCACATATCTGTGATTATTGAAATAAAAATGGGGCTAGTGAAATGAGACTTGACAAATAATTTTAGCGGCCTCTTTACTTCTTTTGACTTGTATAAAACACAGATTTGTAGTGACTGGGAAATGGAGTCACAGTAAATAGTTTACATATTATAAAATTGTTGTTAATTACCTAATAACGTCAACTCAATTTAATTTCTAAGTAGTATTGAGTGATTGAGAATGTCACACACATAATTATCGTTTAATAACGAACTAATTAAGCCTCCCCAAAAAATAATTAAGTGGTCTACATTACACTTTGCTATTTTCGTTACCCAATTAAATAAGTAGACGTTTATTCTAGTTGTTTTTTACAAATTAAGGCACTAAGTGGTTCTTCCTATTAGCACTACGTTTTTTTTAAATTAAACAGACTTTTGGCCACGATTTCACCTGATATGTAAAGTGACAATGTAGCCTTAGATGTACCATGTCCGCCTAGTAATAGACTATTCAATTACAAGACAAAAATAACAGTCAAAATTTTAACTAAAATTCTTCAAAAAGTCCACTAAAGCGCTAAGATAACGAATCTTTTACTCTACTTCATTGTCAATCGATTCGAGACAAGAAAGAGAGTCGCTTTGCAAAACAAAAGGCAAAAGTCCCAAGAAAAAGTCCCAATTACGTTTCTCAACCCCCACCCGCCACCCCTGGGGGGTAGGGTATGGTCCCTTTGATAGCGTTAATTGCGATCCGCGAGATTAAACAATTTTCGCTCTTTTCGCTCGTTTTCCCGCTTTGAGCGCTGTTTGGTTCAGCGTCTTATGTGTAAGAAGCTGTTTGCTCTTCGTTTGTTTGTAGTTTTTTTATATTATGTGGTACTTGATTAAATGTTTGGCTATGGTAATGTTGGATGCAGAAATATTCATTTAGATGTGGAAATAGACTATGGAAATAATTTGTAACGCAGTTCAGTACAGTATTTCGTTTTAATTTAAATATTTATGTTCAAATTTAAAATAAGTATTTTCATGACACTGCAGACATACTTTGTTTAATATCGGAAAATAAGAAAGCAGTTGGTAATCGTCAAGAGCAATAGACTGCAATTTATTTCTTGAATAATCAATACATAGGTAAGATAGAGGGTTAATGGTTAAGCTATGTAACAAAGTTTTCAATACAGTCTTTTTGATGATTTTTTATCACTCACTTGACTATTTCGGTCCACGATTTCTAATGCCCGATAACTTGCTCCTAATTTTCAAACTTTAAATCTACTTTTCTCAAAACCGCGCGCACTCGCACCCCGCCTTTCCCCCAAAGAGTTTTATTGCGCTGTCCAAGGAAGTAATTTCGTAGGTCCGACTTCCAGTTTTTAAGAAAGTTCATTTTCTAGCCAGACATTTTTCCAGATATCTACGTATATCCTAATTGAGCTAAGTTGGAGGTGCTATCTGATCTTCCTTTGTTCTCGAGTTGGGATAGTTTGGGTTATTAATGAGCGGTTTTAAGTTTTCGTTCTGCAAGTTTTCCTGTTGTTTTACCAAGGTGTTGGTCTGGTGATGGAGTGATGGTATTTTTGCTAGTTTCATAGGGCACTAAGATAGATAGATTAAAGAAATACTTATGTTTTATGCATCACATTACGAATTATTAAACTGGGAGTGAAAATTTCGAAGCCTATTTATGCAAGGTGTTTAAAAAATACTGGTTAAAATGAAAGAAACTACTCAGAAACAGTTACTTAACAACTTTCTCGTCAACAATTGAAGAAAAAACATCTAAACCAAATATCAGAATGCCTTTTAATAACTATTGGTTAGGGTATTTGTTCTCAAATAATAACATGCACAATCGTAAATAATTGACCGCTGGTTAACAATATTTAACCATTAGTTGATTTAAATATCGATCACGCATAGTTAATATTCAACCGCTGGTAACGATATCCATTAGTTAAATTAACTGTCGATCACCCGGTCTTAGAACTCGTTTCCTTAACTCTTAATTTAGCGCTTGAAAATAAACCTTTTCTAAACTTAGTTTTATTCTAAAATTAAAATGACCCCAAACAAACGTCGATAAATGTTATTAGTATTACCTTTGAAACTAAAGCCATCGCATTACGTTTTTCGTTCGAAATTATGTAAACGGTTTTGTATCGAACGAACAATAAATGTGTAATGAACCGATTCGGATGCTGTGAGGGTTGTCTACTTCACTATAGTCGCCAACTATAGTTTGGATTTTTAAGACAGGTGTTTTGACGCTTTGAAGATCGCTTGTGGATAATGTTATTATGTATTATTGGGGGATTTGAAACTAGGAAAATGTAAAAATAAAGAATTTTTTTATCGTCTGGATTTTGTTGTGAAATAAACTACTTACATTGAATTGTAATTTGGTTCTTATCTCACTTAAGGTGTTAAACAAATAATTTAGATAGTAACGCTATCTGAAGAACTATAAATAGGTATATCATCTGTAAAAATAAAATGCCAAATATTTTCTAAATAAAAAAATAAAGCAACAAACAACTCCATGGAACTGACTCCAAAATATGATAAAACATTAACCCTTCGCTCATTTAGCATAACCATTAGTTCTTAACATTCAGCACCAAAAGTGCATTGTAAAGATGCAAATGGCGACTCCTACGCGGGTCAATTATTAAATCGTTCTGATCTAATTAACAAATGCCAATTTAGTCTGCTCAATTGGAACAGGGAAACGAATAAAGAGGCAGCATTTGCTTTTATTTTTGCATTTCAAATAGAACTTGCATCCAAAATATTGCTATTTTATTTAAGAAGAGTTTGTCCTCCAATAAAATGAAATAGGAACGAGTGAATCAGATTTTTGGCGTCTTTGCCAGAATAAAATGACATCCTAAGAGTTGAGACTGGATCAAGTAAGGTGAGTAATTATGTTCACTTAAACTTTGAAAAAGAATTAGCATTGTAATTATAATATTATTAATATCGAAAAATTAATGCATTTAACTTGTTCCGATTTGCTGTAAATCAGTTTTCGCATTTATTTTTCCCTTCAATTTAATCTACTCTTTATTTTCTGACATTTATTCTCAACAAAAAAAATAACTAGCCAAAAATGTATTCACAATAGCGACTCCATTGCACCTCTGTCCTCCAACGGGCTCAATTTAATTGGTCCAAACAAAAAACAATTAAAGCCCGTTCGAAAACAGCTGGATGCTGCAGAACCTGGAAGGCCTATTAAAGCTTCCTCCGGGCCTTAATATACCTTAAGGTTGTAACATAAAATAACTTATTTGATTGAGTTCAATAACATTGAAATACTACTTGAATAACCAACATCTCATACAATAAGTAATACAATTTCTCTGGGTAAAAAGTTAAAGAAAAGGGTACAATTAAGTATAAAAAACTTTCTTTCAGATAGTTTTTTTTTGGCAGTTATACACTTTCAAGGCTGTGTTCTGTTATAAGTATTTTTTTATGAAAGTAACGCACGATTCCATTAATTAAAACATAACCTATTTATCAGTTTTTTTATAGGTTATAAAAAAAATTGTATATGATTTTACAAAATTGAGTAAGCAGTGACAAAACCAACCAACCACTACCCATTTACCAGGTGGTAAACTGATTCGTTTAAAATGTAAGGCAATGTGACAAATCCTGCATGTGTCGAATGACGAATATTTATCGAAAAACAAAAATATGGACCGAACCCAATCCCGCCGTGAGAAGATACAGCACGCGCGGCCATCGCAAACACGTGATTTTTACTGTTACATTGTCACGATAAGGATTTAAAATTACAGTTTATTTGTCCTGGTAGGTATTTATTTTGATACTAGCGGACCCAGCGAACCTTGTTTCGCCCCGGCCCCGTCCCGCTCTAGCCCCAGCCCCATCGAACGGGATAAAAAGTATCCTATGTCCTTCTCCTAGTACTAAGCTACCTCCCCACCGTTTCGCCCCGGTCCCGTGCTACCCCAGCCCCGGCCCCGTCTAGCGGGATAAAAAGTATCCTATATCCTTTTCCTGATTCTAAGCTACCTCCCCACCAACTTTCAGTCAAATTAGTTCAGCCGTTCTCGAGTTACAAGTGTTGTAACAAACACGACTTTCTTTTATATTTATAGATTACGACAAAAGTAATTTAGGACATTTTATCCTAGAGCCGCTTAAAAGGAGAAGAAGATTCATCAAAATAGATTCATCAAGATAGAGTAATTTTGTAAATATTAATATTTTTACGAATTAAAAAGGATAATAAAGCTTCTTTTAAGATAAGCATTGTTTCTAATACCCGATCCAATTTCGTATCGATTCAATTACTCGATCAAGAGTAATCCAAATTTCATTTGAATGATTATTTTTCTAGCCGTATTACATTCTTGTTTGAATATTGGGTTCTTCGTAGATATGATACATATCATATTATCAACTCTCGACCTATTCGTTCACTAGTTAAAAAAATCGATCAAGCAAAAGAACCATTTTTCAAAAAACTTTTATTAAATATTTGAACCGTCTTATGAAATTTTGCCCTCTTATTCATCAATCATACAATCTAGTAATCATTAGCTCACACACATCACTTCCACACGCGTATAAATACACTATTTATTAACAGATTCCTGTGTGTATGCATGTGTTGTGTGTGTTCCCTAGCAATTTTTCGCCTAGGTCCCTGTCTAGGTTTGTAATGAACCTAGGGACAGGGCGCGCCTAGATAAATGTACAGTCAGCAGAAAAGATCGAATGTAAATTGAATTTTAAATATTATTTTTTGTAAATATTATTGTGTGTGATCTCCAATGAAAAGGGTGGAAAGGCTAGATTCAGAATAAATTATAATAGTCTAGTTGAATAAATAAATTAATTTTGCTGACATGCCAAGACTAATAACAGGATTATTTGACAGATTTAAATCTACGCCTATCTATTTGGATAGAATTTTACCATAAGACATTTTCCAATTTTATGAAGTAATTTTTAAAGACGTATGAAGTTTCCAAATTTGTAAAAATTACAAATGTATCTTTAATAAGGATGGTTTCAAAGTTCTGTCGTAGTATATACCCAAATAATAGCGGAAATTATTGATGTAGCTTAATTAAAATTGTTTTACAATTTATACTTTTACTTTTAAGTTTTTCTTTTGGAAATTTCTGGTAGCATTAGGATATGGACATTATAAGATACAATTTTTGTAGGAATGAAATTTGTAGTAGTACCTTTTAAAGGGCTATTTTATTTAGCAAATGGGCAATTATTATCTTTTAATTAAACAATTTATCTGCTGACCATACTGAAACCGAACCCTCTCTACCAACGATTTGTTTTAGAGGTCGTCGCCCTCTCTCCATCCCTCTCTATCATAATGCTAGAAACACAGTGCATCCCTCTCCCTCGCCTATGGGGAAATACGCCTACGGAACCCCAAACGGAAAGGCATATGATTTTTTTTAATAACCGGAAGTTGAAATTTTTGGGGTATCTAGTTTTGGCCGAGAGGGTAGGGGGACCTAACAGGTTTTTAAATGTTTTTTTACTCATGGTTTATGTAACTACCGACATTAATAGAATTTTCCTGAATTAACTATTTGACCCATATGGTAAAAAACAAATGCAAATTAAATTGGAATTGCTAGAATTAATAGTTATCAGTATTATCGCGCATATTTTTCGAGGAGTTGGTAATTTTCGTTTAAATTTAGGATAATCTAGAAATTTTTCGTACACATAAAAATAATACGTACCTCTCTCTCATCTTCAAAATAATTACTCATATATTTTCAAAGCTATTTACTTTATCAAATGAGTTTCAGCATAAATGCGTAAAATACTATTTTTCTTTATATGCTTACATTATACTCAACGAAGAATTACACGATACTCTGTTTTATTATTTCTTGAACGAGAAATGGCCTTGGCCGATCTAAGAAGAGCTTAAGGTTTGCTGAAATAAAAGAAGCTATAAAAGACAAAAGAAAATCAGCAATTATTATCGTACCTACCGAAGATCGATTTTCTCAATTCGATTGTACCAAAAGATACTATACCTATATTTTTCACAAAAAATATTCAAAAACAATAAGTCCTACTTTCTATATTTAGCAAAAAAGTTCTTAAACTTTTCCCACAAAGTTCATTTTCTATTAATAGCAAGAAAACCTCATCGCTTTACGCAAAAACTCGAGCGAAAATTATAACTGGCAGGAAAGTTTTAATTTTAAAAAGAAAACAGCATTGGGTAAGGTCGGCGACCTGGCCGTCATTCATTCCAATTTCAAACTTGGAACTCGGAACGAAGAAGCTACGCACACAGCAAAACGCACACGGATTGGGCAATTTGTATGTGGGGCATAGGGCTGCCTTCCAAAAGGGGGACATACAACTTTACGATCAACGAAATAAATATACATTTCCGTCTGGAAACACTAATTATCTTGGCTTCGAAATAGGGTTTTTTTAAATTACGAATACCAGACAACGATTGTGACGGGGGCGTCTCCCAATTCTAAAACATTAATGAAATATGACATTAAAGTTAAAAAAATCAATGAGAAAGTTATTCGTTTCAAAATGCAAAAAAGTGTAGTCGTTTTAAAGGTCCACATTCAAGTATTTACTGATGTAACTAAAATATTTTTAAAGGTTTTTTAATAAATATTGAAGATATTTTTAAAACAGTCAAATAGTTTGATACGTAACGCGTTGATAGGCTAAAGTTCATAAATGTTACTTAAGCGTCGATAGTGCTATTAATAAAACCCCAGTTACTTTGTGACAACCCTGTGCTCACGCACACAAAGCCGCCTTATATACAAATAGGTCGGAACCAACAAGCTGTTGTTTTGAAAAGGTCGTGAAACCTCTTTTGAGTAACTAAACGCATTATAAAAGGTTTATTTAAAACAGATTACGAGTCCATCACGCTCGCGGTACGAAATACAAAGCACGTTTGCGCGAAATCGTATCTCACAGTGCGCATGTGTGCGTGATAGTGCGTGAGATACAGGGACTTGTGTGGGATATTCTGAAAATTAATGATCACTTTAAAACTTGCTCCTTTTTTAAACTGGTTATGACATTATGATAATTACATAATTGTAATCCCCGCATATTGGTAATGCGCCTGACGGCCATCTTTGACAAATTCTCGTTGTTATTTCTTACAATATCTTATGGACAATAATAATTAAACATTTAAACATCACAAAATATAAAAATAAGTTAATAGACACATAAAATGTTTATTTTTAGTTGCGAAAGTGATTTAAATGTTATTAGTTATTATAAGTATTGACATGGTTCCAGCGCATTAGCCACTTAAGTATTATGCACAAAAAGTTTCATCCTAAATAGAACTTTGTGTTTCTCAATCGACTCTACATAATGAAATGAATTAAAACAGTACCTATACTTACTTATTTTATTTTATTCTAAATACATAATATTCAATCAGTTTTATTTCATCTTGCTTGCTATTCATTTTTTTAATTGCTAAAATTAAAAGCAATACTGCATCAAATAAACTGAATATTCAAATTAAAGTCTTCCAAACTGAATCTAGAATTTTATTCCGTCCATGTTTCTTACATAAAATTAGCTTACGTCTCAAATGCAAACGAAACATTCCGATACAATATTTATGGCAAATACTCTGAGAAAATTTCGTTCACAAATAGATAAGCTCGCATGAATTTCTGTTTGATATTCTGTAACTAGATTATGAAGCTATGTATGTAGGATTCAAAGGATAGATGGGCGATCATTTATTCTCATTTACAGCGCTTTCTCGCTAAAGAAAGCAGTCAACACAAATTTTTCATGGAGTCTATGAAGCAAGTTTTTTGTTTATGACGTTTTAAGGTAGTAAAAACGCCCAAAAGCATCACACAAACATGCGTACATAACTCAAAGTGCCCCGACGATAGTCAAAAACAAAAGAAGATTCATCTCATTAAAGTCCCAAAAAAGAAAAAAATAACACAAAAATATTCATCACATTCAAAGACATTCTTCGAATCCGAACGCATTCCAAATTCAAATTAGGAACGAGAACGAGTCAAATCGGCGGGTCTGGATTCGCACGCACACACGCGTGGGGTAGGTTAGGGACGGAATTGGGGTGGCCCGCCGCGGCCGAATGTTGGGCTAGGTTCGGAATAATATAATACGCTTGTGGTGAATTGGCACCGTGAAAATTTTTAAGTTATATTTGAGTTTTTTGAAATGAGACTTTAATAAAGTAATTGAATATCAAAGCATACTTTTGATATGATTTTAAAAAAATGGGGTTTTAATAGCTTAAAGATTATTGCGTTCTCTCTTTCCTACTTTTAGCTTCATGAATTAGGTACATGTGTTGCTTTCAACTTTTTAAAATTACGAAATGACGTTTTTATGAATTTAAAATCGTGTTACAACCTGAAGGAATCCACGTTCAAAACAAGACAAATTATTTTCCGATAGCTTTCAACAGTTCAGTCACCCGTGCGATTTCATTCTTATTTCGTATTCAGATCTTGAGCGCGTTACATCGACACAAGTTAACGGTGCCGAATGAAAAACTGCGTATAACTTTATTCTGGTCTGACCGGAACAGCGCGACTTTTATATCAACTAGACAAACGAGTTGACAGTCAACTAAACATGAACAAGTTTAAATTAATTTCAAATAATATTTTCATAATCTCTATTTGAGTTTAAGTTATAAATCTCTTTTGTCAACAGAATTGTATCCAAATCTGTCTATTAAGCGACAAAACCTAGATAATTTTGACGAATAATTATCGCTTTGAAATTAAATAAACTGCTACCAGAATGCACTAACTTCACAAATAAAAAGTTAACAGTACGCAGTTACGCACTGACATAATTTTTTATCTAGAGCAAAAATATAAATAAGAGAGCTGGCATAACATAACCTTAAATGCAATCGTCATTCTTTACTCATTTTTGCAAAAAATAAAATTACTTCCAACAGGACAAAGACCACATTCGTATTACAATTTGCATGCACATTTTTCGGCCTAGCACTTGAAAGGACGAAATTGGCCTTCAAACCGCGAGTGCCATTTATCAAAAATAAAAAAAAATAAAAAGTCAATGGCCAACGCACGACGCGATCAGTACCCGGGTCTTGGCGCGAAAAAAACCGGGGTTGACGACCTCGCCGCGTGTCCTTCGCGCGCGTCTGTGTGCGTGTGCGTGAGGATCGCATTTTTACGTGCCATTTTTTGTGTGACGTCCTACGCTTGTGTGAGTGAATGTAAGTGTGTGTGTGTGCACGCACGGAAGAGTGCGTAAATGCGTGATGCGTTTCGTTCGATTGGGTTTGAGCCTTGATTAGTGTACTAGGTTAGTTTTTAATGGCGTCTAATCATGGGTATAGCTGGCCTATTAATTGAGTTCAGTTAGCGAGATCATGCGTTAGTGCGTGAGTGATAGGAACGTTAGATTGATTTCAAGATTTTTTAGATATTTGACAAGTAGTGTAAGCTATATGAATATAATCAAGATTGTAACGGCAGTCAAGATTGTAATCTTTGTAAAATATAGAGATGTCAAGAAAATGTACGGTCTTCTCAAATTCCATTTTTACAGTCGCTAAAGCCAAAAAGTTGTAGGTAGGTCTACTTAATATAATTTTTCAAAGTTAAATAAGTAAGATATCTACTTAGTTATTGCTTGTTATTAAAAAAATCCTAGCGTGGCCAATTCGAAAAACTGATTCCAAGCATTGATCTACTATTACCTACTAGCGTACGGAACGGACATCACAAACAAATTTTGTGCTCTATTAATTGATGACACGGTCGGTCATCAACTCCTAGTACAAATCATTTCGAAGTTCAAATTTTCAAAGAAAACGTCACAATCTTGTCGTCGTTTTTGCGACACATTTTTTTCTTGGCATAGCTTCTCTATACGTAGTAGTAACAACTCACTGATTCCAAGCTACTATTTTGCCTTCTTTTTTCAAATATTAACAAACTGTTTGAGCAGCAAAGTAACAGTAACAGTTGGTAATGAATATCTTGGCCGGCAAACTATGCGGTGGTGATCTAGTTTGAGCATACATGTCACTGGCCACAGGTAAATAATGATACAGTAGCTTGAATGAGTAGGATCTGCATTTACTTTGAAGGCGTATGGAAATGGAACTATGGGCTCACTTTTCGGTCCGCCATTTTAATTTTTTTTCGCCAATAGCGGCTGACAATAAAATTTAACGCTTGCATTATTTTACATATAAAATCTTATATTATGTCAAAATTTTGTTTAGCCATAAACAATCTGTAAAAGAAAAATTTACAGAAACCTAAATAAAATATCGGTTATTTCTACGTACTTTTTAGTAAAAAATGTCTCTGTGCTAGTCTACATCACCTACTGCTACATATAAATTTTATTAGCTATTGTATGCGATTTGTTCCACGCATTTTAGCGCAATTTTGTCATTATTATGGTCCGCCGCGAAGAAAATGTAGAGTCGTTCACAATGTCCTTTGGGATAGTTTTATTTTAGTTTTGCGTTACAATAAGAACTCAATCAAGTCAATTTTGTACTGTCAATGTTATTAATACTACAATCTGTAAATTAACTTGATATCTAGATGCTTAGGTCCAGGTAAAGTCGAGTCATTCACAATTTCAATTAATTTTACAATTAATTACGTATTATTAGTAAAAGTAACTTAGTATTAAAAATTCATGTAAAAAACACTTTGTTAATACGAAATCCGGGCGCTCCAAACAACTAAGCCACATTGGCAAATTTGCCTGTTGAATTTCTCTTGCCTTACTTTTTACAAGTGCATTTTACATATTTTAAGTAAACTCCATTCATATTTGCTATTCCAACAATGTAAACAATCTTTTTGTAACTTTTTAAATAATATCAGCAAATAAAATAATTTTACTATTTAATTCAAAAAGATCTTCAGTGTTGAACGATGAATTAGCTATGTATGTTGTAAGTTTTGTGTTCATCTTGTTTTAATAAAAAGAATATTTTCGCTAAAATGGAATGTCAAGATTTTTTACAATGTTGGACTAGCAAAGATGAATGGACTTTAGGTACCCAATGTGAATAGATGATTCGTTACTTGGAAAGCTTAGATAGATTTATGTTTTTTTCACTAATCTCTCAGTTAGCAAATGAAAATAAAGAGTCGTAAAACATGTTGTTTCACAATGTGTGAAAAACTTTCTTTTTTATTGTTCTTTTGTGAGTTACTTTTACGAACTGTTCCCAAATAATAGTAATCAAACTAAGAAATAAACTGTGAGAATAAGTCTTAAAATAATTGTGCTTGCAAAATGGCTGTGATTTGGTTTTGAAAATGTGCGTCTCAATAGAGTGTTAAATCGGTAGATCTTAATGACAGTTGTAAAAATAACAATGCGAGTGAATGTTTAACTATTATTCAGATTATCGGATGAGAACCTTAAGTAAACCGCGTCATTGAGACTTCGCCTGTGGGGCACAGGGGCGCGGGCGGAGGCCAGAGCGGGGAGCGAGAGGGGTGCGCGCGGCGGGGAGAGAACCGCCGGCACCCTGACGCACCCCATTTTCGCCTCCCCCCGCGCCCCTGTGCCCCGCAGGCGAAGCGCGAAGTCACAATTTAGCGGTTTACCTATACCTGTAAATGACTGACTCTCTTTTTAATGAGAAGCATCTAAAGACGCTATAGAATTTAAGCTTCTTCTGATTACAAGTGTCGTCTTTTATTTTATTGAACCATTTTTTACTTTTAACTATCCGTTAGTTACAAATGTGACAATAAACAAATTAGCAGAATCCGAAACGATGCCTGTCAATTAGAGTAAAGGCCAGCGCACACTGAGCAAACATGGAACGCAAACAGAATCGGGCGCGGCCGCATCTAGACGTTTTACCGCGTTGACGACTTTGATATACTTAGTTTTTTTTATTACATTATGTGCCAACGCGACGGTTTGACAGATAAAATCTACTAGTGATAGTGATAGAGCATCAGTGAATAAATAAAAGTTTTTTTCTTAACTTTAAAAAGACAATATTAATTTATAAACGGCTTGAGACAAACCTCAAATTATCAGGTCATGTAAGACATCACCAAAATGCTATCTCAGAGGATTCTGATTAATTTGACCTTAGTAATTAAACGCGTCCGACTCAAGCCACGATTCGGTATTGTGCGTTTGACAGAGAACATAGCCCTTTGTAGATACAGCCTGTATTCTACGATAGTGTTGCATTAGTTTGATGCACGTTCGAATTATTGGTAATATCCATCAGTGCTGCTTTGTGATTTTGCTGGGTGATAAGAATAATAATAATATGTAGGCTTATATTATTATGTAGAATGTAATGGGGTGTCTAGCGGGATGCGCTTTTACAAAAGCTACAATATTCACTGACGATCTTGTGCTATGGTGAGCGCCATTAAATAAGAGTTCCCTTGATGGTAACATCAGTACTGGCAGAAAGTTGTAGATAAAGTATATCAGGAAAGGCTTATTAACTATGTCATTAAGATGCAGGAGACTACCAGTTCTTAAACTTCAGAAGGTACGAGGGAACCCACCACATCTTTACCGACAAGAGCCTAGAACCATGAATATGTTCTTAGTTCAAATGTTATATATACACTAGCTTTTGCCCGCGATTTCGTCCGCGTGGAATAGTGACTTCTTTCTCCCGTTTTTTACACATTTACCACTATATCTTTGCTCCTATTGGTTGTAGCGTGATGTTATATAGCCTATAGCCTTCCTCGATAACTGGACTATCCAACACAAAAAGAATTATTCAATTCGAACCCGTAGTTTCGGAGATTAGCGCGTTCAAACAAACAAACAAACAAACAAACAAACTCTTCAGCTTTATAATATTAGTATAGATTTTAAAATTAATTCATCAACTTGCGGACAATAAAATCCCGGAGATCCGCGAGTTGGCACCTTCTAATTATACCTTTTTTTGTCGTCAACTCGCGGGACTGTAAAATTCCGACGTGTTTCGGTATAGTCAGTCACTAAAAAAACTATAATAATATATTTTGTAGCTGGATGTATCGACAAACTTCAGGATTTCACAATTCACATTTCCCGCGAGATGACGACCTATAAAAACATGCAGTCGAATTGATCCTCTTTTTGAAGTCGGTTGAAAATAGGTAAAATTAGAAGGTGCTAACTTGCAGGTCTCTACGATTTTATTGTCCACTAGTTGAAGAATAACACTTAAAATGTATTTATAATATTTGATCCGAGAACAGTTAATATCATGGTCGACCAAATCGGTCAGTTGGGTTCACGATAATTAGCTTGAATGCTCAAAATAACATTTATTTTTCTAATTAAATGCACATGACGAAAACAGGAAAACCAAAGGCACATTGAATTTATATAATTAACATTGTTGCATGCATTAATATATGCGATCGTGTAAGTATTTGAATGCAGTTTCAGATACGCATTTTTATCTCATAAATACTTGATAAATACAATGTATTGATCTACTGTTATAAATTTAAGAGAGGAAACGCTTTTTTTATTTAATCATCACCTTTGAAATCTAACTTCAATCTAATAAAAATTGCGAATGACTCGTGAATAAACTACTTGTGTCCACCATGTTCCACATTTTTTTAACGTTATTTATTTTGTATGGAATGTAAATAAAAAAGTATTTTTAACGTTTCTTTATAAAAAGCTAACTATCAATGCAAAAAAACAGAAGGTTATGAAAATAAATGTAAAAAAAAGGAAAATATCCAATTTTTTACGGCGTTACAAAGTTATGAACTGACTCGACGAAGTAAAATGTCACGGAATGCCGACCGACAGTCGAAATATCAAAATAAGTTTTATAATGTCAACAGGAAGCGACCAAGGCCAAACCAGGGACCGAATGTGAGCGTTTTGGAAATTACTTACTTTCATTTTAATATTATTCACTTTTAAATTGATACTTGTAATAAGATGAAATGGATTAAGTGGATTTCCGTACACCAACAGAGGTTAATAAATGTGATCGTTTTGTCGTACAATTAATAGTTAAAACCGTGTTACTTTTGAGTGCCCACCTTTTTTTCATGAATAGTCAGTGAACTACTATTACAATAGAACTGACACCACGAATAAACCTCGTGCCATATGAATTGACGCCACTGGTCATCAACTTATACAAATGGTTTCATATTCGAAATTCAAATTTGAAGAAACACGTCACAATCTTGTCGTATTTGCGACACACCTTATGCTTGGCATAGCTTCTCTATATGTACTTAGTAATAACAACTCACTGTTATTATTAGACATGCCATACTTGCAGCTTTTTTATAATTCCCATCTTATCCTCTTAAATTCTTATTGGTAAACTATTAGAAAAAAACAAAGAGATACAGAGAAACAAACTAAGAGATTTAGTAACAGAATAAAATGGGCGTAGCGTTATTATTATTTTTATTATTAAGTACTAAAGTAGATATAAAAATCAAAACTCTTACATGAATAAGGTTGGCCTTCTTGACGTAATTTGTCGTCACGTGACAGACGCAGGATAATTAAATTAGCGAAGTGTGCGACGCGCTTTATTTGTGTCACTTGACTGTCATAGTTCATACATAGTGCGAGTTAATAAATTCCTACTGTGAGTAGTTTTAAATTATTAATGCTTATTTTATTTAACTTAATAAAATAAGCATTGATAATTTAATTCATAATTTTTATTTAATAAGTCGAAGTTAAAAAATTTGCAAAATGGAAGTAAGTTATTTTGGTCCGTGTCATAACTATTTTAAAACGTATAGAAACATTACCTACGAAAAATTTAATTTTGTACTGTGCACAAAATTAATATTTCAATGAGCATTATTATCTTTGGCTTCGGAAGTGGATAGGTAATTAGTAAAATCCGCGTTCAATCATACAGTTACACAACTTAAAAAACAATAAGCATTCTCAAAATAAAAATCACTAAAACCTCTATCATTAAAAAAGTAATCACGACACAATAGAAAAAAACGCAACGCACTGGCACGTGAGCGGCGAGGTCAAACCGAAAAAGCTACGAAAAAAAAACAATAACCTAACATCGAATCATCGGACGAAAAAAGAGGTCATTGTCTCCATCAAGTCAGTCGAATTGACAGGCCCCGCCCGCGCTCGCTATTGGAGGACGCGTTCGAAATTTGAACAAAAACCCCAACCTAGTTCCGCCTTCTAAAATGTTTTTAACGAGTCAAAATGGCCGACCCGTCTCTATTTGTTCATAGAATGCTAGACGCGGCTTTGTTCCGATTAACTCTGCATTTTATTTGTGGCAAGTTCCTATTTTAAAATTGGAACTTGTATCGGTGCGTTTGAATTTTTTTCTTCATTTTTTTTTTGTTTCTGTTAGACTTTTTAATGTTACACATTAGACCGTAATGGCTACGGAATACAAATTACAGCCAACAAAAGTAAAATTGTATTTTTGTACATATGTATTTTAAATAGATTTCCACTCGTATGATAATTATGGCGTGGTGTGCGTGTGTAACACTAGATAACATAAATTCGCTTCAGGGTTAGGCCAATCATATTGTGTTATTTGTGCCTACGTTACGTTGGAACATGAAATTTATCAATGCCGATAAAACACGCCGTGCCCACTTCACTATGTTGTCCGCCATTTTGGTTTGGCTATGATTCAGTTTTAAATTGGTTAGTGGTTTATTCATTAAAATTTATAATTTTAGTAAATTGTCATTATTTTATACAATAATTAAGATTTTATTTTACAGCAGTTTCTCTCTAAAGTCTGCCCTGGTCAGTCCTCACAAAAATTGTCCTGGCCTTCGCCCAGCAGTGAGACAGTAACGGCTAAATAAAGTAAAAATATCTAATAATGAAATACTTTTTTTCGTACAATAACAATGTTGAAGGTGAACGCCTAATAAAGCTTAGGTACTATGATTTTTGCATTATGTAACATTTAAATTTAATTATTTAGCTAAGCCCATATTTTTCTGTATCGGTACAGGTAAAGTAATTTCAACATTACATATTCAGATTTCGTTTCATAAACAAAAACATACATTCATCTGAAAACCTGTTCTTCAACAACGTATGATGTGAACAGGTTTTGCTCAAGCGCTGCAAAAAAATGACAAGTTCAAGGCAATCGTCAGACTTCAAGTCCAGATTTATGATGTTTTTACATTTTGAGGTAGGTATTGCATCTAAATTTAACTGAAACTAACACAGACACAAAGAGAGCTAAGTTACCATAATATTTATTGTATTATACTTATTATATAAAAAATATATTTGATTTTTATCTACTCCTGCAAACAAAGTCAAGTTTCTTAATCTAGAAAACTATCCACCGTGGTACATAAAAAAATACTAGGATGTTTTTTTTTTTAAATAGCAGCTGCTATTTATTGTAACTAATTAATCAGTTAGGTATACACATCACACATACTTGACGAGTTAAGCCATTTTTTAATCCATATTACCTTACCAATATCACTCGTCGCAAAATAAATTGTTTAGGGGCCGTCCATTAATCACGTGAGGTAGTTTTTCTCATTTTTTGACCCCCCCCTCCCCCCTGATGATATTTGGTGAGGTTTGGGACCACTCCCCCCCCCTCCCCCTGGATCACGTGTATTTTTTGGAAGTCTATGTAAAGGCTATTTTTGACTGGAAAAAAATATTTGACAAATGGCGTTTTGATTCGAAAAACATTTATATGTATTTGCAATAAAATTAATGAATATATTAATTAATAATAATTCATTAATGTTGTCTTCGTCCCACGGAGTTGCAAGACTTTCATTTAAGGTTACAACTGGTAAAGCTTCTTCTTCACTGGCAGTTGTTATTGGCAATGAGGTTTGTGACATATTAACTTCGGTTTCGTCAAGCCACTCGGTATCATCATCCTCGCGCACTACGCAGAGAACCTCCCTCCCTCGTAGCGTGAGGATACGCGTGGGCGTTTCGTGGACAGTATACTACAAATCGTTCAAATTTTCGAGCCGTTCAAAATTTCGGTTCAGAAATAGCGCTTTTTGACATAAAATAAATAAAATTAATACACGTGATGTCCAACGAGACCCCCCCCTCCCCCCTCGTGATGTTTCGTGATGTTTTCCGTACCCCCTCCCCCCCCTTTTGAGCCTCACGTGATTAATGGACGGCCCCTTAAATGTTTACACTGTACTCATTACTGGTAAAAATAACATCACCCTACTACTGCTAGTAAATTACCTAATTCTAAGAACAAGTGGCACGTGACTTATCCACGTGTGAAACTTTGAAACTAACTAACATTAATGTTTGCCGTTTGAGTAAGTATGAAACACGCCAAATCCAGTAACGTCAAATGGTAAGGCCCTTCTAAAAGCTAGTTTTAAAAAAATATATAAAGAGAACAACTCCAAAGAAAACATTAATTGATGGACTAAAATAATCAAGCATGTTTACTTGTGCTGAAAACTAGAAAATCTATATAAAAATAACAAACTCTTACCCCCTTATTCATAATAACTCAAACGGTCTTTTAAACATATTGTAGTTATTACACTGTTTTGACACTTTCTGTCAAATGATGACAGCGCCAAGAAAGAATGAGACAAAACAGTGGAATAGTTAAAATAGTATTAAAAGACCGTTTGAGTTATTTTGAATAAGGGGGTTACTGTGCGGGGATTTGCTTTAGAACCTAAAAGATTGTGATTAAGTACGATTATGGTAACAAAAAAAAACAATATTTTTTTTAAAAGATGAAATATGAAACCAAAAATTGCGCACGAAACCAAAAATCAAAAATCGAATTCGATTGTAAAACCAATATTTTTTTTGTTAAATATTAATAAATGTATTAATTAACCGCAATATATTTATTTAATTGGAAAACAAATTCCAAAATCAAAAGGGCGGTAGTTATAAATTATTTTGGTAACGGTTAAAATAAAAATAACCTAATGATATTTTTCGTCAGCTAGTAATAAATGTATTGATTCAAAATATAAAAAAAAAAAACATTAAAAAAACAGTGCGTATGTCCGTCAGTGTATCACAAGGCAGCGAGCGGCAGACTAATAATAGTCCCCCTAGCCGATTTCGACTACGGTGGCCAGTCACAACGACTAACCGACTGCGCGGGACATATTATAGTGCACAAGTGTGTGCGCAAACACAGGTGCACTCTCTATTCCTTTCACTCTCATAGCCCGATGGGACAGCAATCTGACACGACCGGAGAGAGATCAGGCGCAGGACCAACGGCTTAACGTGCGGCAGACTAGCAGACTCAAAACAGCTGCTCATAGCTGGAAAGGAGCCAAGTGTACCATCGTACAGTCAGCGTTGGAAACTTGCTAACACTTTTGAATAACCTTCACTCTTACTTTAGTTTGATAAATAGAGTTGGTTAAGAAAAGAGTAAAATGTTCTGATTGCAAATTGAGATTTTAAGTAAAAAGTAAAGAGAAGATACAATGGGACTGGCGTATCCATGTGGATAAAAGCCCTTAATGAAATAAAGAATTAAAAAAAAGTAAAAAGTTGAGCTGTTAACAGCTAGTCAATTTTGTTTCCGAGTCTAGATATAAATGTGACAAATAAACAAATAAATTAACATAATATTCTTTGGCATTAAAACAAACTATATTATATGATTTTATTACACACAGTCATTTATGTTAATTCCATAATAATGTTAATTTCATAGATTAACATTAATTATGCTTAATTGATTGAATGACTTATATCCTTCTAAATAAATCGAGAGAATCTTGTCCGTACTCCTTACCTACACAGCAAAACAATTCGTAATTTAAGATAAATGTAATATTTATTCTAGGCCGATTGTACCAAGTACTGAGAGTGAAATTAACGACAGCGGAGATTTGTTAACAATCCGCACATAAACTGTTTGTATGTGTGTCTGTACGCAGTTAGTAGTTGTACTAACAGTCAATAGCAGATTAGCCGCAAACGGTTTTATGTGTTTTCCTACGAGATCGAGACTACAATGAATAGTTAGTTTTAACGTCATTATCACTAAGTGCTAATGGATATAGCGTTTTGGCTATAAATTATATCATTTTGATTCTCAACATCCCTCCTTATGTCGTTAATCTAAAAAAAAACACTAAGGTAATATAAGTTTATTGGTTTAATAATTTGCGTACTATGATTTAGTCTAGGGTTTTTAGCATATAGGCAGACATTTGGCCACAATTTCACAATTAAGTTTATTAATAGGCAAAGCAAAACTTACAATTCCAAGTTAAATAAACATCAACTAAGCTTGGAATATTATGTTCTAAAACTATGGAGATATCTATACTAATATTATAAAGCTGAAGAGTTTGTTTGTTTGTTTGTTTGTTTGAACGCGCTAATCTCCGAAACTTCTGGTTCGAATTGAATAATTCTTTTTGTGTTGGATAGTCCAGTTATCGAGGAAGGCTATAGGCTATATAACATCACGCTACGACCAATAGGAGCAAAGATATAGTGGTAAATGTGTAAAAAACGGGAGAAAGAAGTCACGATTCCACGCGGACGAAGTCGCGGGCAAAAGCTAGTCTAACAAATTTTGTTATTTAACTTTTATTTTTACAAAGATTCAATCCAAAAGTGTCTACAATCAGTAAGTAGAATATGGGATTATAGATAATTTTTAAGCCAATTTAATATATCAACTCTGTTTTTTTTTCTACTACTTATATTTATTAATAACAAACAAGAAAAAATTAAAACTAAGACATGCAACAATAAAAAACTCTGTTAGTCTACACTTTATTTATTCCCTTCACAGCAGAACAGCGTTCCGTAAATAAAAGCCAAATCAAACATCTATTGTGTCAATTACACCTTACATTTCGAATGTTCCATAGAGCAAATGTCTGAGATCAAGCTAGTCCCCCGGCTAGGCAGGGCCGCCAATCTGACGCGTCAGATCTTTGACCGTCTATCTACCCTCAAGTGAGAAACAAGCTCGGATATGGTAAAATATTCCTCTAAAACATTTGACTAATATAAATTGCACTTGTAAAAAGACAACTGTGAACCTGTGACAGACGAGGAATTGAACCCCGTGTCTTACGCAATCCGGGCGTATGCCTATAGCACTCGGCCACCGTCACATTAACAGGCCTGTTGAATTTTGCAAGCGCTTCTTAACGCGAAGGCTGCGTGACATCATCAATGTTGTGAGATTGCTCTCACAATATCTGAAGGAAAATATTTTTACAAATATTTTATCAATCAGTTAAGATGATGAAAGCCAATTTATAGTTTATAGGTATAGGCATACGCCCGGATTGCGTAAGACAAGGGGTTCAATTCCTCGTCTGTCACAGGTTCACAGTTGTCTTTTTACAAGTGCAATTTATATTATTAAGTTTGTATGGTGACAAAACACCATAAAAACAAAAATAAACTATACATTTGCACTTAATTTCCAAACAAAATGTTCATAAAAAGATATTCGTTTCAATTGGTATTCTATGAGATTGCAGGCATCATTAAGTTGTTGAGAACTTCTAAGTTTAATATTTAATTTTTTGGAGTCAATGAATATTTTTAAACATTCAGACAAGTTTTATATTAAGGCTTTAGTTTTAGTAGAAACTAGGCCCTAAATTTGCTTTCATTAAAGTTTCGCAAAATAAAATATTACCGATAAATATTTAAATCATTAACTATCACATTTACTAAGTAAACAGATTAACAGTTATCAAACTAACAATGAAAGTAGCTGACATGATTTGTAACAATATTGAAACACACTTAACATGTAGTCTATAGGCTATAAATACATGTTTCACTGAGAAACAATAAAAAGAATAGCCATTATGGTCAATGCAGACAAGTTATTGATACTTTCATAGTGAATAATTAAAAACATATTGAAGCAAAGGCCGGATGTATAAGTAGAAGGGCTCAACTTCCGCCAACGATTGTGGGAAAAGATTGCAAAAGTTGCTAATGCGCTAGCACCTTGTCAAATGAATAACTTTAAAACCTCTTTAGCAACTGTTAAGAGACATCCAAATAGTGTAATAAGCATTCTTAAAATATAAAATAAAAAAACAAAAATTGCGCACGGGCGGGACTCGATCCAGCATCTTTCTGGCTTACCGGGCTCTTAAGATACGTAATTTCGTGACCATCCACCGCACCCGTATGTTAATGAGAGTGTTAAGAAACATTCTAAACCATAGTAATAAGTATTTTTATTTATTTATAATTTAATATTGTCAATAAGATAGAGTTGTGTAAGATACAAAATTAGATATGGAAAGAAATACCAACTAGAATACTTTGTTTTAATTCCTTGAGATGTTTGAGAGCCTTATTTCGTTGTAAATTAAGATTACTATTTATGTATGTAGTCCGATCTGAAGATATAGAATATCAGGATAGACTGGACATTAATAGGCGGAAAGCCCTCAGTTCTTAAACTGTCGTGTGGAAGGCAAGAGGGAAACCACACTATCTTCCCTAATTCGAAATTTTGTAAAAACTCCACCGACAATAGCTCTTAAATTTGATGTCAAGGAATCGAACCCTGTGAACTCTGCTACCCAGGCGCATGCCTTTACCACTCGGCCGACACATTGACAAGCCTGGGGGCGTATTGCGATGCAGTTTTGACAGTTAAAACGCTCTGATTTACTGTCAAATTAGCAATTCTTATTGCAATTTCGCATTATATTGATAACATTACTATAATATAACATACCATTGTAGTATTATTATAATATTATTATATTGATAATATCCGTTTACGCTGAGTCGGAATTGAACTGCCTCGGAATTGAACGGATTAAGTTGGATCGCAATACGCCCCCTGTTCAATACTGTATATGCTTTTTTACAAAATTCAACAACTTCGCCTCGCATCAGCGTTGTGATATTGCGACTAGTGCTGAGCGGGAGCCTTTTTGATACACAATTATGTTTTTTAAAATATTTTTTTTATTATGTCTGTGTGTCAAATAAATGTTTCTTCCTTTCTTTCTTTCTTTCTCTCAAATTATGATCAAATGTTTGGCCAAAATAAAAGAAGTATGCCCATAACACGTCGAAAATTTTCCTACATCCATGGTGACCATCTTACTAGTTTTATAGGTCGTCGCGTCCACTCAGTATCGATCCAACAGACGCTTTGTCTTACATTCCACTCATTTGGGACTTGCATTGCATCTTGGAGCATAGAAGCATTCTAAATTAAAGTTATTAGAGGTAATATATCTTAAGTTGTATTTAGCTTATGGGGTTGCCGTTTGAATTGCTTGATGGGATGGTATGAGTTCGGATCAGTTCGGATACCTGCTAAGCATTTCACGCTAAAATCTTTGCGATTTATTTTAGATCTACGTGCTGAGGATTATCATCTGAGTTGAGTTGGACGCTACAAAAAAAATCTTAGTTGCATAAAACGATTGTTGGTAAATTTAGACTATTTAAGCTATTTGACACGATGTGTCGGTGGCCGAGTGGTATAGGCATGCGCCCGTATAGCGTAAAACACAGAGTTTGATTCCTTGTCTGACACAGATGCTTTTTACAAGTGCAATTTATATTAAGTATTACGTTATCCATCTACTTTAACATATAAAAACTCAACAATATTGAAGTACTATCAGATCAAAATGTTTAAAAACTTTAAAGTCTGAATAAGCCTTTTGTCACTATTTCATTTACAAAATAACATTTTTAAACAGTAAACAAGGAAATTCCGTGCCCACTACAGTCACCGACTAAATGTTATTATTTTAGTAGATAACAATAACAAAAGCTAAATCATATGTTTTGAATGTTTTCGTATGCATAGTTGTGATTATTCATAGAGCAAAAAGTTTGCAACAGCATGCTGTAATACGAAGTACTTATTCTTAATGGCACACAAGAAAAAAAACATTTAGAAAGATTATATAACATGTACTTAGGTCAGAGGGTGTATTATGATCCAACTTAATCCGTTCAATTCCGAGGCAGTTCATTTCCCACTCAGTGTAAACGAATATTATCAATATATGTTATAATAATACTACAATGGTATGAATATTAATATTTATATTGTTATATTATAGTAATATAATCAATATAATGCGAAATTGCAATAAGAATTGCTAATTTGACAGTAAAGCAGAGCGTTTTAACTGTCAAAACTGCATCGCAATACCTACGCACCCTGACCTGCTACAATTTGACTATTGAAAATAACAGCTTGAAATAAAATAAAAAAGTAAAATCTCTTAGGATTGGCTACTCGATACTGATTTGGGTACTGTACAAATAAATAAAAGACATAATTATGAAGATTGTTTCAAAAGATTCTACATTTTGAATTTCGACTTATATACACCGTGCTTTTTTAACCGTCTTACACCCGAAGCCCACGTAATGTAACCATCTTAATAAACCTCTAGGACATGTTATTTTTTTTATTACACTCCACATAATTTTGGTGTAAAAAATATCTAATAGTAATGTTACGTAATGTATCATCCTGTTCATAATGTTTACGTTTTCTACAATGCATTCCTTGACCTTGCCGCCTCCACGCGTTCCGCACCGTAGCCAATCTAAGACAGTCCACGTGGATCTCTAACCAATCATGCGCTAGCGCAATCCTTTGTGACGCCCACCGCCTCGCCCCTTTCTATTCGTGCGTAAAATAAGGTCAGTAGTGCTAGACAGCCGAGTGAATGACCCGCGCGTAGTGCTCGTTACAGGATGTTTCGTACTAAATTGTGCTGATATCTTCTTTAATGTCATAGGCTTTGAAATCTTAATAATAACCAAGTTTTATTTAACGAATGACATGTAGTTATTGGATACTTTAAGTGGCCTTCGGCTGTAAGACGGTTAAAAAAGCACGGTGTATACACAAGAGGCCTGTGCTCTTGTTTTTATGTATTTAAGTTTTAAACAAGTTCCACACACATAATTTAACCGGTTTCATGCAAAACAAGGCGATACGTTAAGACATTAATTTCTATAGTGCAGCGAACTCAATAACTCATCGTTTAACGGCTAAAATAGTACAATATATTCTCAAATGATATTGAGTGACTCATAAAAAGTGTGTTGAACCGATAAAGCGGCTGTGACCTTAACGAACAGACGTATCATTTGTTACTGAGAAGAACGTTTAATTATGTATTTCTTTAACTATACAGGGTGTTATTGCAAGGGGGTGCCAAATTTTTGGAGGTGAATGAGACCGTCAATATGAACAACTTTTACTATGGGGTCATGGCCAAAATCTTAAATAAAATTTCAGGTTCCCCATACAAAATCAGTCACCTACATTGACAATAATGTATGGAGAGGCAGAAAATAAAATTAATAGTTGAACGATGGTCCCATAGTAAAAGTTGTTCATATTGATGGTCCCTTTCACCTCCAAAAATTTGGCACCCCCTTGCAATAACACCCTGTATGTCGGGCAAAAGTTTGAAGTAGATTTTTGGTGGGTAGCAAATGAAATAAGGTATGACAGGTGTCCAACATGGTGTTCTGTCTTCTGTCCACTAGGCTCTATTATACCTATCGCGCTATTTATCAGCCAATGGAACTTCCACTGCTATACATAGGCCACGGTTTTCCACATCGACCGTTCACAAGCGGTCTGCATCCAGCGTGATTCTGCAATCTTATCAAATTTCGTCTGTCCATCTTGTTGGTGGATGTCCTACGCTGCGTCTGATCAAAGCGTCTCCAATGTACTTTTTTTATGAATCATAAAAATCTTTTTTGATTTTCCAATTTAAAATTGACATGGGATGGTACTACTTCTGTTAGGTTTAGATAAAACCTGTGCTAGAAGGGTACTTAAACTATAGATCTGAGAAATTATGTCTAATCTGCTTTCTGGTAGAAGCAACACTTAAGTTTTTCATTTACTATCATTTGCGCGCGTCACCAGATTTTTCACGATAAGTACTTATGCTTAATTTATTTTGAATTGGAAACAGTAAATACCGCAAAAATAATGTTTAATGCACTTATAAAATAAACCACAACGAAACAAGGAAACCATTACTGATAAAATATATTTTCCCAAGAACGGGCATTGCCCTTTTTACGATAATTGTTTTTGAACATAAAACTAATGTCATTGTTTTAAAATAAATAAATATGCAAAATATGCATGAAAAATTAGAAAAATATTGTAAAAGTAAGTATAAAGGTCCATACGTAATCAAGTCTGATCAATGAATACAAACTTCATTGTAATTTTATGATCAAGTGTCTCGTCAAGTTTTTGATAAAAATGTTATTCAATGTTCATTTGGGTAGGTTAGTTACATAATAAAGGAGATCGTTGTATCGATTATTCGATGATAATAGCAAGGTTACAGTATAATGAGCATATTGTATGATCGCATGCATTATTGCACAACTTTTCAGGGAACGAAATTTTAATTTCATGTGATGACAGCACTTAATTATAAAAAGAGCCATTATTAACATATTTATCCATGTGCAATAACTATTCATGTAATATTAACACATAATACTTGACTTTAGTAAAACGAAACGCGAAGCAAAGACGTCAAAACTTTTTTACTTTTTTTTCTCAAGACGGCAAAGGCATAACTTTTCACCGGCGGAATTTATAATCGTGCATCAGTTGGAGCGAGATGAGTAATAGTGGTCCGGCGGGATGACTGGCATGCAACTTGAGCCGATCGCAAAAAAAGAATGCAATTCAAAAGGAGAACGCACCTCAAAAGCTGTCAAACTGCCCGCGATGACACAGCGCGTGAGAGACGGTCATGAGCGTAGCGGGAAGCGATTAATAAATGAAATTATAAGTACGCATAATAACAAAGAAAGATGTTATTTCAAGTTGATTATTTAAAATTATATTAAAATGAGAACAAAATACCGAAATGATACGATAATTTAAAAAGTCTTTGAAAGTCTTTTACTCCTGGTTAGAATGACAAAACATATTATATGTTTAATTTATTTTTACTACATATTCTTTTGCAAATTGCCGGTAGTCAATCCTACTATACTATTATAAAGGCGAAAGTTTGTAAGTATGGATGTATGGATGTATGGATGTTTGTTACACTTTCACGTAAAAACTACTGAATGGATTTGAATGAAACTTTACCACAATAAAGCTTATACATCAGAATAACATATAGGCTACAATTTTTGAGGTTTCTAATGTGAGGTCGTAAAAAAACACATTTTTTGCGCTACTAGACGGGACGAACCTGAAGTCCACGCGAACGAAGTCGCGGGCAAAAGCTAGTAATTCATAATAGAAAGAAACAACAAGAATGGAAAAGAACGATGCAGTAATTTCTTACTTAAAAACAAATTTATCTTACTTTCAAAATTATACAGTAAATGCGATGATGTTGATATAAGGCTCATATATCACTCATATCTTTGTTTTTTTATTTACACAAATAGTAGTATACAAAGGTGGATTTAATAACCCTAAAAGCATATTCTGTTTTTTGTTACTTAATTCAAATTTGAAAATAGCTCCAAATTTATATAAAAAATTGAAAACATTATTTATTTAAAAATCTAAGTAAATAATACATCCCTAAAAATCGCTCCCAACTCCCGCTCCGCTCATCCCCCATAGCGTCCGGTCCTGCCCTACCCCAACCGCAGGTCGTTGACCGCGTCTTTTCGTTTTTTGCCCGCACGAACTGACTCACACACGTAATACGTGCGTGCGCAGGGCTACCAACATTGAAGTGAGTGGGGATGGTCAGTTATGAGTCCGAAAAGTTTGAATGACTTGAGAAAAAAGAAAAAATATTATTTCTGCTGAATGTAATGATGAGGAAGAAATCGTCATGAGAAAATTTGTGGAGTACAGATGAACAGATTTGTTTTAAGTAATGCTATTTGTATTTTTAATGTAATTTGTTTTTTTTATGTTTTATGTTTATTGAATTTGATATACTGAAAATTAAATCACTACAGCGTGATCCTTTACTTGGGCCATAAAAATAAAAATAAAGTAAAATACAGTTTTCATAAAATTTTCGCACAATTGATGAAATTCGGATTCGGCAAATGCTTCCACATAATTTTTGTTTTTTATGCACAATTTAAGTAAAGGTTGACAAAACTTTTTTATGACGAAACGAATCCAGAATTGAAAGAAATATTAACTCTATAGAGCTCATTGTTGAATCAATAATGCAATAAAAAATATGTTGTTTTTGTAATCAATTAGGTATCACGCAACGATTCAAGATTAGGAAATAGATAGGATCATAATCTGTTACTGTACATTGTACTTTTCCATGATTTCTTGTTCATTGATTTTTAATCGCAATACTGTGGTAGTCTTATTACAGAGGCGATAAAAAAATGAATTAGTTATTTATACAATTCGCAAAAAATATGTCAAAAAAACATTTAAAAATGATTTACTTCACTCATGCTATTATGTATTCCTTATTATAAAAATTAAAATCATCAATGCATTAGAAAAATGATTTTCTCTACAAACGTTATTGCTTGTTAAAAATGATCATTGTGCGGAAAATTCCAAATGTCAAGTCAGAAAAGTTTTCCGACAATCGATGGCTTCGTTACTAGACGATTTTAAAATTAGATAGTTCGTAACTTTCACACAAAAGAGACGGTTATTAGGGCATACGTTATGTTATTTTAATTTAATAATAATCTTTTAAATTTGAATATGTTACAATCTAAGTCAACGTATCAAATTGTTCTTAAGAATTCCGTAAATTTAAATATATTAAATTTATTTACTACTTAAAATCACTTCTAAAGATTATAAAGGAAATTCGTCAAACCCCAACGACATCATTATGGGACGAGATGACAATTGATTGGCTATTGTGTCTGGAATCTCGGTGCTGGACTTTACATCTCTAGTTTAAATAAGTAGCTTAAAAAAATATAGGCCAGACGTGATCTTTGGCGCGAAAAAGCTTCTCTGCCTACTCTCTTTGTCCCACTTGCCGAGAATCTCCCTCCTGGACATGATCTACCATGGCCGATCTGGAAGTCCTTAAACAGGCTTCGGACTCAGGTTGGCCGAAGTAAGGAGAACATGGCCAGGTGGGGATTTTTGGCAAGCTCCGATATGGACTGTGTTTGCGGTGTAGTGCAAACTATGGCACACTTAACATCGTGCCCGGCGTGCCCCAACACCTGCACGCCAGCGGATTTAATGAAATGCAGTCAATCCGCAATACAAGTGGCTGAATTCTGGGCTGCTACGTTGTAATTTCTCCATTATAATTCCTCCATATGGGTTTCCATCGACACGCTAAGAAGAAGAAAAAATATATAAAAATCCTTACTAATATTACCAACTTATTTTACCAGTGAACAATTTTGACAGTTATTTCAATACTGCAACTTTTTACTTATTCAACAGAATCAACTTGTCCATTGCGTTCCGTTCTACGCAGCCCTATCCGCACAGATGAGGCATAACTCGCGCATCTGACGTCTCGAACTGGCTGCAAACTGGTAGCAGGTTGCTATCGGGATTTATTTCGTTTTAATATAAAACCGGAGCGGTTGATAAGCGTGCGAGCTTTAATTACCAAACGTGGGTATATTATTTTATTGTGTAATTTATTAACTTGAAATTTACCGATAACTGTTTCATGCTTATGAAAAAAGCATACAGTAGAAGATACCATTTACTTAAAGTTTATATAGTTCATGATTAACAAAGCATTAAGAACAAGAATTAGGGTAATTAAAGAGCAAAACCCATTACAATTTACAAATGTATCAAAATTATTATTTGAGCTGAAATTACAACGCAAATCAGCGACCTTGCTACACTTTGAAGTTAATAAACGAAATCAGGACGCCATGACACCTCACGCAAAGTTTACTTTCAATCGTTATGACAAAGAACACTCCACTAAAACGTGAAAGCTGTCAGCTCAATTCCTTGGGGTTAATTTAAAAAATAAGCGGACCATAGACAAACAAAATGGCGCGCAACAAATGACGGGCGCGTCTTAGAAGCGGCGGGAACGGTTTTTGTCAGTTCTTATTTCTCGTTTTAAGCTGCAGACGGATGAGGTGCATCAGTTTTTGCTTGGAATTTATTTTGCTCCCAGCCGCGATAGATAACCTGATCTTGGCGGCCATTTTGATTTTAGTTTTCTGCTACTTGAAATTATTGCTTGCGTCCGTGGCTGTCACTTTTTTCTTTTTTGCAGATGGCCAGCTCGCAAAGAGGTAAGCGTTTTAAATATTTCTTGGCTTTAGATTACAAATGCGTTTGGAGCCTGTTTTAGCAGATGTTGAGACGGAATATCTTTATCTACTGTTTAAAATCAGTATCTGTTAATGATTCAAAGGAATGGACACCGGCTTCTAGTACTTACTTTTTAAGCCAAGAACTTTTATTTATGTCTTATAATACATGAGGTTCTAAATTAAACCATGAAACAAATTAAAGTTTAACAGGTGGGTAATCTTATCTACTAATGGTTGTTAATTGTCGTTACCAGCAGTTAAATATTCACGATTGTGCTTGATTGACGACAAAATACCTCAACCAAATGTCAGAATGGCTATTTTAATGACTTTTACGGCCCTTCCCTATATCACAGATATTCTCACTGAATTTATATATTCAGTGGATATTATAATACTAGTATCTATATGCAAACTATAGTCAAAGGTAGATAGCTATCCTCGACCGGAGATAGTATTTCCTACCGCCAAAAGTTATTTATGAACAAAAAATTCAAAGGTAGATAACCATTTTTATATCTAGTAGGGCAAAACCACAGATAGAATGGATATAAGGAACGGCCGTTAGTTGAGTCACAGATAATATAATACTACGTTGAGTTATATCGATGACGCAACTGGGCCCTTGTTTTAATCAGTTTCTCGTCTAATAAACGTATGTCAAAGATTGAATTTAGCATTACCAATAAACTCATAATAGCTACAAAATTAATTAACAATGTAACAGTTAGTAAACATACCGTTGCCAAAACAACGACTCACTCGTAGTAAACACGTGAAACAAACAAACAAAACGAATTAATAACATGAAGTGACTGTATAATGTGCTTCCTTGTTGTTTTATTATGACTACCTGGTTCGGGAATTAGGTTTTTTTAATTAACCGACTTCAAAAAGAAGGTTACAACTCATGGTTTGTAAGACCTGCTCTATTAATATGTCTAGGCTAAAAGTTTGACTGATTGGGAAAGCTTTTTGAGCTTAATTAACCATTGCTTTTTAAACTTAATTTACCATTTATGCAATAATTACATAGCTTTAAAAAAAATATTAAAGAAATACCAATAAGTTGACTTATAGAGGCATGATAAAGTTTAGCTTAACGCCAAAGCAATAATATCTTTAGAAACATTACAAAACCAACCTAATAAGCTTTAACCAAGTCTAAAATCATCCGACCAATTAGATACGTATACCTCTTTAATGTATTTTTGAATTGGTCGGCTAATATCTTAGTACGTAACAAAGTTTTTGAAATGAAATGAAATGAAATGCATTTATTTGCTTATGAAAAAGGATACATATATGGGTGTTAATTGTAGAATTACTGTAGAGCTTACTGTAGAGTAAGCTCAACTTTTTCAGCTATGAACTAATAGCATGCAAATACGTGTACATATTTTTTTACAATTAAAAGAATTACCCAAGTCATAATTATTAATATTAATACACATGTCATGGAGTTTTCAAAAAAAAAATGACAATAATTAAATAAGGGGTTTGATGATTGCTAAAATAACATGAAGAGGAGTCATAGATGCGATTGCGTCAATATCATAGCGCAAACATCTTTTATCAAATTCAATACAAAAATCCAAGCTTTGAAGTAAAAAAAACACTGTCTCGACTCATTTCCTTATTACTTCACTTACAGCAAGCAACTTACTGACTTACATTGAACTGTGTCCATAATCTAGTGTCCAGAATGCGTTATAATACATTATCCACCTGCGTTCTAGCATTGTAACCTAGATGCCTTTACAGCCTAGGCTAGACGGGCTAATGCCTAATGCCTAGCTAAGTTTATTCGGCAGATAACTTACGTTTAGCATAGGATTTAGTTTGGTATTATTTGTGGGTTGGTCTGTTTGTATAAATGGTCGTAACATTAGGTAAGTTTAAGGGGTACATTTACTTTATTCTTGCTTAGGTAATAGTGTTTTTACCGACTTAAAAAGGAGGTGTTCAATTCGACCTGTATGTAGGTAGTATGTGATATCGGTAGAATTGGATAAAATTTGAGTGTGTTGATATGTAAAGGCTTCCAAACACGTGTGCAAAATTTCGTAAGTGTACTTATGTATGTTTGTATGTTTGTCTACGGATTTCTCGAAAACGAGAAGTCATAGCGAGATGATTCTTATTTAGTTAAATCAAGTATATTTCCGCTTAGGGTACAGTATGAGTTTCATCAAAATCGGTCTAGTAGTTTTCGAGATATTGGTAAATAACTAAAAATCATGAAATAAAAAAATAATTTAAAAAATCAACCGCTTTTAAAAACTGTCAAAAAAACCTTAAAAAAACGCATTCGTCTTCTATTTAGAAGAAAAAAATTCTTTTGGAGTCGATGCATGATGTCAAGCTAACGTGCACCAACAGTCTACACACATTTAGGTTAAATTTTATTAAATACAATTTTTTATATCATTGGGAAGCTTTACAGAGTCATATAGTATATATTCTGATAATAACAGTTACTTGCTAGACCTCTTCTCCCTAGTTACAAAAAATATAGCAACAGGTTTAAGCCAATACTAAGGTATCGTAGATTTCATACTCTACACAATATAAATAAAAAGCGACTACTGTAAGATGATGTAAATAATAATTGAATAAAAAAAGCAAGTTCTTTTTTTAAGTCAGTTAAAGTTATGCTCTGTATACCTAGAGTAAAGTTTAACGTATTTTTATTACTATAATAGGTTATTATTTTTGTTGTAATTGAACGTTACATTTAAATAACCACGCGTACCAACATTTAAATTCTAAAATGATTAGCACATTATTTCCTCCTTTGCCCATGCGTCCATTGTTCATCTGATTTGCAAATGGTAGCCTTGACATTTGATTAGGCGTTGTTGAACATTGTTTTACATTACAATACACAGTTCGTATTCAGTTTGTTGATGCTTTTATTGGTACTGATCAAAAAGCCAATCATTTATCTAATTTATTTGTCATTGATGAAAACATGGGTTACCAATTTGATGAATACTTAGTGGTGAAATATTTATTGAATTTTAATTTTGAATCGGAATGATAACAATTACAACAGAAAAGTGTCATCTCCACATGTTTAAGAAAAAAGTATAAGTACCCAAATAACAAAGTTCTAGATTGAAGACCAGACAACCTTGTACTCTTTACATTACGACGTAATTTATTGTATAGAAAAAAGGTTTTATCTTATTTAATTAATCATTATTACGAATACCTATGTAAGAATCTTAAGAGCTACTCAAATTCATGCATTCACAAATAATAAGCTTTTCAAGTAAAGTGAAAAAAACTGCTTACTTATTTTACAAATACATGCTGATACCGCTCAAACAAGTTGAATGCATTTTAAAGTATCGCTTTGTTATTGCAACTAAGTTCTTGATTTCCTGTTATTCCATATTATTTTATCATAAACTTAATGTTTTGCTAATTAAGAGGTGCTTTTTTTTAAGCTTATTGGTAGTATAGGATTTATTAACATATTTTTTGGCTATACTCCAAAACCAAAAGCACGCAATAAATAGCACTTTTCGTTTCTGCTTAGCCTTAAAGGTATGACTGGTAGAGAATACCATTTGGCGTTAAGTCCACCTTAGTACAAATTTTTGATGTTAATGAAACTTCTCAAAATATTTAATTAGTTTAGGTGTGAGTGAAACAAAGTTTTTTGAAGTAATCTTATCCTAATCCCATCCTAATATTCATAATAATAACTCAAACGGTCTTTTAAACCTTTTTTAGCTATTACACTGTTTTGTCTCATTCTTTCTTGGCGCCTTCATCATTTGACAGAAAGTGATAAAACAGTGTATTAGCTAAAATAAATTTAAAAGACCGTTTGAGATATTACTTATTATGAATAAGGGGGTAAGTAGATAAGCATCAATAAATTTGTTGTGAAAACTAATTAAGACATACTTAAATAGAAAAAAAAATTGTTACAATAAATCACATTAGGCTTTGCCTGTAAACATATAAGTAATATAAGAGTAGATGTTATTACTGTCGACGACTTTAAATCCTTTTTTTTTCCATGAAAATACTTTGAGACTTGTACTTTCATTACAGCCTTCTTTTGTTTTATTTTTTTCTCATCTTGCGCTTTCGTTCCGTCCCACATGCGCGCGCGCCGCCAAAAAGACAGATTATAACAAAGACTCGAAATGGGGTCACTCGATTTCGGCGAGACGAGAGGGATGCGAATTCATTCTGTGGTATCGATAAACTGAATGAAATAAGAGTCTTACGATATTTTTTGGAAGCAAAGAAATGAGAAATACCAACTTATAAAATTAAAAAATACAGCGTAAAGTTTTTTTATTATACCGTATGTAATAACAACTTGTTTGCGAGTATCAAACCAGTTTTTAAGAGAGTAGGAAGATATTAGTAAAAACTTAAGCTGCGTCAAATACATAATATTGTAGGCCATATGGGTTAGTTTTAATTATTTCCTGTAATAATATTTCCTGCGCAGTAAAAATATGATTTACTCCCTTACCATAACACTTGACTTTTCTTGTAAAAGCTTTTTTAAGTACCTACTTCAAGTTATTTAAAGGCAAGTTCTAGTATGTATGATTAAAAAGATAGGAAGGAAGCCATTTTAGGTTACTTGTAAGACGTAAATATTGAAATGATTTTAATTTATCTTGCTTAAAAAGTATTTTATAATTTTTGGAAAACACCCTCTATTTATAACATATGTAAAAACATCATACATCCAAAATTAAACTGCTTTAGAACATTCTTAAAGATGAAATAAGAAAAATTGCTAACGTCACGCAATGACGTATACTAAGAGACCAAGAATTTCGCGCGGTCGGACCGACAGCACGGTATCTCAATTGGAAGAGCAGTTGGCCCGGTAAGCCAGAAAGATGCTGGTTCGAATCCCGCCCGTGCGCAATTTTTGGTTTCTTATTTCATCTTTAAGAATATAAATATGCCCTGTGAGTGTTTAAAAACATTCCAACCCATTGCTTTAGAACACCTTAAAGATTAACAAATTGTTCCCGAACATCGATATATCTGCATCCTCTCCCTAAGCATATTATAAAGGCGGGATTTTTTATATTTTTTGGAGGCCATTACTTTCGTCTGGAGGCCAGCAGATGCTGTGACCCAATTGTGGGGCAGGAAGAAGTTTTGAGAAGCATTTAAAAATGCTCATTTGGCCCCAGACAAAATTGATGGCATGAAATTGAGAGTGCGCTGTCAAGCAAGATACGACTTTGGAAGAGCTAAATTATAAAATTATCAGTCATTTAATCAATTTTACTTTAGTATTCGTGTATTTCAGCCAATCTTACTGAAGATTGTATTACGTTAGTACCTAAACGTGTTTTACGATAATTTCAGGAGTCATAGTCATTTATGAGTTCCAAACAATGAATTTATGTCTTTCTTCAAGACAAGTCTTTCTTTTGTACATAAAAAATGTAACTCCTATGTACAAGAAACACAAAAAACCTGTAAAACTATTTCTTACTTATCTATATTTTCTTACTTATTTAACACATAAGTTGGTTTTTATCTAAATAGTAAGTGTGATATAAGTGTAAAAGCTCCGCTCGATAGAAACATCGCGTTATCAGAAGCGGAGTGAATGGCGCGCGCGCATGTAAGATGGCGGCAACATTGACCGTATTAAGAAATCTATCCGGCCCAGCTGTTGAATAACGCTAGATAGAGTTACGATTTCTAAGGTTATTATTATCTCAAGTAAGTAACTAAAATAACATTAGTATAGTTTGTTGTTTTCCATTTTTAAGCCTTTATCAAACTTTTTTGACGGCATTATTCCACGTTTTTCTAAAAATTCTACTTATTGAATTTTTTTTGGTAGGATATCATAAGTAACACAAGGCCACATACCATTCTGGTCAGACTTTACAAAAAAACTTACCTTAAAAATAAATAAAAAATGTTCGCTTGTAGACCCCGCCCACTTAAAGTTATTAGCAAAAAAAACCTTAGTTAGTAGTTATTTATATCAACCCGACTCATCGGCAGATTATAATAAAAAGAACACAACCAAAATCTGCATCCATCCACAAAAAAGTTCACATACCATCTTAGAAGAGACAAAAAAAATACTGGCCACATCCACCGCGTTAAAAGAAAAAAAAACGCGCAACAGATTAAGCCATGAAGCACGCGCAGCCTTCGGAGACTAGTTCTAATACAAAATGGCGTCGTTTGTAGGTTGTAGTAACATTGACAGTCCGCGATCGGCCAAGGCGAGCGTGCGCAAGGACTGGCGCGCAGAGCTTTTGAATTTAGAACGCTTTGCTATTGAATGATAGAGTATTCGTTTTAATTTTTGAATAGATTAATGCGATAAAACAGTTTTGATACTTGATTGATAATGATGTCATCGTGTTTTATTTTGAATGATTTATTTATAAATAAATAGGTCAAGAAATTTGTAACAAAACGATGATGTTCAGTCTCAAAATATTCTAAACATCAAATAAGTCCTGTTGATTGATCGTATTTTGCGAGAAACAAATGATTCCGTATTGTAAGTTTACATGATTAGCGATCTTATTATAAAAAAGGTGTAAATTTAATTTACTTACTAAACCAAATCACAAATATTCATTCAATCCGAAATAAATGTTAAATTAATTGTGGTAATTTACTGATAATAAACATCCTGAGAGATGACCTGGTTTTATTTTTGATATGAATATTTATAAAAACCACCAAAATAATGTAAAATTATCAACATTCGGTTTTGGTTATCAAATGTGTGGGTAGGTATTTAATCATCAAAACAAATAATTTCAGTTGATTACGTAGTAAGTAAATAATAATAACCGATGTTACCTAAATAATTATTATAAATTGTTAAAATTATAACATTTCATGTTATGTTCTGTATTGTTGGCTGAATTGAAATAAAGTAATGGTAGCTGGCTGAGTCAATAAAATACATACATTCATGTTATTATGATGAAAGAAACTTGTAGGTCATGGTTTTTAATATTTCAAACAGTCTTTTAATAAAACTATCTAATTTATAATCTATTATTAATTATTTTCTATCATTTTTATCTATTAAATATTTAATTATTATTATTTGGGTTAAAACCAAAAATAATTCTAATTTCAAAATAACATCTCATTAGACAATTAATTTAACGAAACAATTCGAAAATCAATTCAATTATTTTATATAATTTAATTTATATTTCAAGCCCCAACAGATTCTGTTTGCAAAAAGTTTCCGTCGGCAAAATTTTAGCCTAGAGTCGCGCGTCGCACCGTAGCATTTACAAAAATGCATTAATTGCGCCAAAATTCGGATTATTTTGTGTCAAAATAGAAATAATTGCATTATATACAGTGAATAAGAGTACATTGATCCATTTTGCATGTAATTTTAGAAACTTCAACGATGCTTCCCGCTTTCGTAGCATGTGTTTTGGAACAATTAAGTAAACAAACCAAATAAGGTCTAATTGAATGTTTCTGTTATCTTACATTATGTTAATGTATCATAAAAGCTTAATGTATGTCTAAAAAACGTTTTCTCCATGTCGTCATTGGCCTTCGATCAAAATATAGGTTGCAATTTATTAACGCACACACGTGACTAGCACGCACACATCGATGCGCTAAAGCGGCGTAGTCATAGAAAAAGAGTGGGACAGATAAACTATAACGAGTATGGAGGGGCGAGTGGTGGGGAGATTCGTAAGAAAACACAAAAAATGTGCGTGAACCCTAACGCACACACGCAGAGAATGCACTACACGCACACACCTGTCAACGCCAAGTCAAGATTAAGGGCACTTCTGTTTAAAAAAACGCGTTCCGAATTCAAGTTATAAATCCGATGACTTACATGCGTCAGAGGTGGCCGGTTCCTCCTCGGTCCAGTTTGACACTTGGGTGGTAATCTTGTAAAAAAAATAAAAAGTTCCAATCTCGAATCTTGTGTCACCTCGACATGTAACGCTCACAAATCCATTCAGCCGTATTTCACAGCGATATCACTGTCACAGCATAATATAATGTAACACATCACGATAGTCACAATACACAAAAATATTCCTTTTTGTTTATTTACTTTTTAAACTATTTTATTACTAAATAAAAAATATAGTTCGGGTCCTATGTTTCCATATGATATGTGTGCATCGCGCGCGTGATTCGCACTTTAAAAATTCGGAAAAACTCACTAGATCCGAAAATATTAATACTCTGGCTCCCCACTACGCGATTGATATGAATATATTATTTTTTATTAAAATATAGTCTGTGGTCAAAATATTTTTTTTGGGATTGTAAGGTTCCTGTTTTTTCGGAGGTTTTTAGCGGTTTCGTCGCGTGTTGTGGTGTGAGCGGATATGCGACTCTCTGCCGGTTGTGCATAGGCGGGACTGCACCGTCGGAGCGCGCCGTACTAGACCGCGTGCGTACTTAGCCATTACCTTGTATTTACTGGGACCGAGCGGCTGTCGACCGACTCAACTTGATACTTGATGCAACGGAAATAATATTTTGTCTCTGATAGTAGAGCTGCTTCTCTAGTAATCTTTTGTAAAGCTTTTTAACAATGAATGTGGCTATAATCGCATTTTAGTTTTACAGGCATTTGAACATTAATTTAACATTGATGGGAGAGTCTCGGCCTTATAAACATTTTTGTTGAAAAAAGATGTATTAGTAAACAATATGTAAGTTATTTTCCAGTTAATCGAGAACAAAACGATAAAATAAATCTTAACAACAAACAAGTTTTAAAATAAAAATAGCTTCATTTGAGAAATGTAGAAACTTGTGACGTAATGTATAATTGTGAAAATCGATGAACCTATAATATTCTTCAAATGGTGTGTGCAACATCCAAAACCACCGTGAAAATGAAAACCTTTAACAATTCCGAAATTATAATACTAAAAATTCTCTAAGACTTAACCACTGATAACTGCAAATATCAAGACTATTCAGTCGCGCATCAATACCCCCACAGACGCAAAGTGCATCGACGTCTACACACCTTCAGCTGTGCGAGTGCCCGCGCTTGTATGAAACCTTGTGCATTTTAGTTCAGCAAACCAACTTATCTCCTTGTATTTATCATAACGACATTTCAATTTCGGCCATTTATTCTACTAGCTACCATAAGTCATTTAAAAAAATCGAATTCATCTAAACTCGAATTTTGAAAATAGAACTTGCATCGCTGTGTGCTATCAAGGCGGTGTTTGTGTGCAGTTTTTTATCGTTTTTTTCTTCCAAGTGTGGGTGCGTTCGATTGTATTTTTCACTCGTCTGTGTGCAACCAGCCAGTGCTGTCGTGTGAGTTGTTCTTGTAAGAAAATGGTTCGGTGAAAAATTTTGTAGGAATCTGTAGAGATGGCGCTGCCTTACTATGATGCACAGTGCACATCCCATCAAAAATTAGTTCCGGTTTATACCTCCGATTTTTGTTGTTATTTCTAGCACTTTAAGGTCGAGATTCCAGAGTAGCTTTAAATGTTTTAAGTGTGACGTTTTTAACTTTTGTCTTTGTCTACTTGAGTAATTTTGTTGTATGATAAAAGTGATGATTGCTGTGACACTTAAGATGATTAAGTTGGTTATTACGAAAATAATTTCAGTTATAATTAAGTATATGACATTACAGCTCGCATGCGAGTTGTTAGGGCAAATTATTATCTATTTTTTAAGATCTTTAGACCTTTTGTACTCATTATTATATCATACTTTGATAAACATTTTAGGTTTGATGCGTACTTTTAATTGAACTAGATCATTTGGTAATTTTAGTTTTTCTTGGCTACTGAAATAAAGATACAAACGCCGTTTTAACCGTTTTTTTGCATTATTTTTACTGAAATTACTTAAAATTAGAACGATTAACATAAATATGTTTCTCAGAAAACACGTGGACATCTTAAAAAAAAACTTTTTAATCCGTTTATTTGAAAAGTTTTTTGTAATGGATTTGGAATCATATTTGTAACTAACACTTTTTTTCTTATGAAATGTCACCATAAAGTTCACACTCAATAAAATAATGAATGGGCCAATTTCTATAAAATATTCATTGAAAAGACTTCAATTTTTGAGTCTTTGAAATTCAGATCGGGGTGAAAATTATTCCCAATATGAGGCGTCGCGACTCTCGAATTTTCTTTTGAATATTTTGTGCATGTCTGATCAGTGGATAAGTATGTATAGTTTAGTGAAAGAAAGTCAAGGATATCTAACATATAGTTTATGTAGAGTAGAGTAAAATTTGTTAGTTTCTTAAGATTAAATAAGTAAAACTATTGTCATAGGCAAATGCATTGCCAAAGTTTTTACCTTTTTGTAAGTAAAATATTTTAGGTTGCTGTTAGCAGCCCCGTTATTGATAGCTACTTGACGCAGTATCTATATACCGCGTAGCTCTATGTCTAACGTCAAAATGTTGGAGCCATTCTATAGCCATTTTAGCCATATTCTACCGACCAGATGGACATACGACCTTGTAAAGATCGCAGGATCATGTGTTTTCATTATATCGCTTCGGCTGCGTCAGTTGCTTTTCTCAAAAGCAATTTATAATACCTAGTCTGGCCATAAATACTGTTGCAATAAAAAAATAAAAAATATTATATTTGAATTTGGAATTTTTATACGATAGTTCACTGTGTTTTCTCATTTTGGCGCCAATACATTGTTCAACACATATTAAGTTAGTATAGTGACAAAACACTATTTGTAACGTAGCAGTAAGCAGAAAAGACAAATAATATGATTAGTTTTAATGGTTAAATAATGTTCAATACTTCTAATTAATGGGCATAAACTCATAAAGTTTAATTGCCATTGACTCGAAAAGAAGAAGAAGAACTCATAAATCCATCAAGATCAAATCAGTCCATTCCAATTGTATTTCCTCCTATATTGATTACACGAAACAAGAATGATAACGCATCTTTTTATTCCCTCCCGTTTTTATTCCCAATGCTAAACGTAGGAATGTAACCGATTCAAAAGAAATGAGCTATGCGTTTCGCCTCACAAGTCACGGTGTAAAAACCGACATGTGAACCATTAATATGGTATTATGGTGGTTAGGGCAAGACAAACGATTGGTACTGCTATGGTAATCGTAGAATTTAACGGGGGATGTGACGTGTAGTATGATGTATCGGTTAGTTGGGAAACAAATAAAATTTGTTCTACGAGATCGAATCAGAAATAAGGAGATACGTAGAAGAAATGAGGTAACGGACATGACCTTTAGAATCAGTAAGCTCGAGTGGCAATGGGCAAGGCACATAGCGCGAAGAACTGATGGCCGTTGCGGCAGAATAGTTCTAGATTAGAGACCCTTCGACCAAAGGCGCAGCGTAGGACGTCCACCGACAAGATGGACAGACGACCTTGTAAAGATCGCAGGATCACACTGGATGCAGACCGCTTGTGATCGGTCGATGTGGAAAAATGTGGGGTTAAGGCCTATGTTCAGCAGTGGACGTTCGTTGGCTGATAATGATGATGATGATGATGATGATGACAAAGATTTGTTACTGAATTTTTATTCATAAACGCAAAAAGTATGGAGTTTCGTGTTTTTTATACCTGAGCACTTTTCTTAAACTCTGTGGAGCCATGTTACATAACCTTTTACAGACGCGTGTCTCAAGCGGGCGGCACTCGCGCTCGCTTTGTTCCGAAATGTTCCGAGATCTCGTGTCCGTGTTCAGGGGGCAAATTCACTAACGGAAACATCACCACTGTGTTTGACGTCGAGCTTGAATTTCAGAATAGCTTGACGGTTCTGAATGCGCTGGTCCATGTTGAATTAAAAGAAAATCGTCAAACTATCTTATCGTTCTCGATGACAGCATTGTCATTTGCTTAGTGAATCGACATGCAGTGTCTAGTGTGCGTTGCTGGCGCGCGTTTTAAGTAGTTTTACTTCTGTACTTCTATCTATATTCTGTGGTAGGACTCTGTAAAAATAAGTTCATAACCAGGGGGATATAACTTTTGGTAGCATTTTTAGCTTATTTAAAAAGTTTTAAGCTTCAAAGCAATTTCGAATCATATAGACAGAAATTAAGATTAACATAATCATAGTAATATTTACTGATATCATGAAAGTGTATGAGAATGCCGTGTGTGCAATTTTTAAGTCAGGGGAGCGCAACCTTCGGCTACATTTTTATCCCAACTCAAAAGTCATGAACCTTTTGAGGTAAACTTGTAAGTGTATACAAGTATATATATGTATACAAAATGGTACATAAGTACATAAACAATAAGTTCGGGTAGAGCACAGACGGATCGACATAACAGCGGGCGAAGGTCGAGCGTATTGAGTTACAGAACGACTGCTGAAACTTTGGACTTGTCTCAATTTCTTGACATTTTTTTTTATACTTTACTCCGTTCCTTTAGGTCGCAGCGTGTTGTTTTATAGCCTGTTTTACATATACCTACTATAGCCTTTCTCGATAAGTGAGCTTTCCTTTTAGTGCATTCAAACAGACTTTTCAGTTTTTTTAAATTGGTAAGTATAGACTTTGTAAAATAATTATGAATCTTTGTTTAACATTTTTGATAAGCTTAATAATTTAATTAAATCAACATAAACGCACAAAGCTCCTTGCGCAAATCACTTAGGTAATCGAATATCCGATGATCTAGTATTACAATACATCATGCATTGAAAACGTTGTGCGTCGCTTTTAAGTCGACTTAGGGGCAGACCAAACTGCATCCTCAGCGCGTTAGCTGAAAAGTGGGTCACCGTTGCTACGGCACTGGGTGCGCCTGCACACTCTCAAAGGTGTATAGGCGCACACAGTTTGCGTCTATCATTAATTTATGTTCAAATTAATTAGTATAAACTAACACTAGTTTTTAAGATTTCGTGTACTACTAACAATCTATGGATCAAGTCTGAAATAAAAATATATTTAATTTAATTTAATTTAATTGAGGCAGGTAAAAAAATTGTTTCACTTAGTTCTGCAGAGTAAATATTGTCTTTTTATTACTGTTTAAGCACACTTAAAATTATATTTTTGTTAAGGGTAGAGATTGTTGGGACTTTCTAAGTGAAAATCATAAAAAAGATTATATTATCAATCAGTTTTAGTTGTAAGAAACTTTAAAATGAATTTACCCAGCTTACCACGCTTAATATTCTTTGATAATATCTAAGTAAAAAATATGTCACAGTTTTTATTCTCAAGTCCACAGTTTTCGTGTAGTACCTGTTTTATTTTAACTCTGCATTGTGTCGTTATTCAGTGCAACTGTCACGGTCGTTTGCCGATTTTTATGTGCGTTGGTGTCCTAAATAACTATACTATATCCGCAGTACATACTAATATAGGGTGTCTGGTTCAAGTTATTTGAATGATTGAATATTCACTAACTACACGTATATGGACATTTCTACAGAAGGGTACTTTTTTTCTCAATTCGGTGGTTGATTTGTAATTTGGTTTTTTAAGTAATTAATATAACCAAAAATTAAGTTTACCCCACCCTGAATCTAAAAATAACGATTTGCCTTAATTTTGTTGAGTGGTTTTTGAGAAAAGTTAAGCACCGAATTGAGGAAGCACCGAATTGAGAATTGATGTAACCTTATAAAAAATGTAACCTTATAATGTATTAGAATGATCAAAATAATAAATACCTAAAGCGTTTTAATAAATGACTGCTGGTCTATCGATAAAGGTTTATTTTAGCTTTTTGTGCATTTCTTTATTGATTCTATGAAATATAAACAAAAAAACTAATCAACATGTTTATATTTGGTAACAAACACTGGTTGAAGACTTTCGTCTTCAGACACTAAGGTAATTGAGACGAGAAGATTCTCTTGCACAATTTCCCAAACGCTGCCCAGCTGAGTTGAAGTCATCGATTGACCTCTTTCTCAAAGTTGGATCTACTTAATTGGATTACTTTTCCCAGGTAGACTCATACTCGTCAACAACTTTAAGAATTTAGTTCACAACAGATACTGGAGTAGGTACAACATGGGAGCTCGACATGATGTTCGTCCTTTTCATCCATTTCTTCGAGCATTGTGCCAAGGTTGTCCAGCGTCTTTGCCACAACGACTATATCATTGGCAAACCGGAGGTGTGTGATGACATATGGATCCAAAACATGGTCTCTTACTATGGGCCTTATAATAACAAAGCTTAAAATCACATAACGAGCGATGGAGAAGGCTATGCTCAGTATTTCTCTACGAGTTCTAATCAGAAATGAGGAGATACATAGAAAAACTAAGGTAACGGTCATAGCCCTAAAAACTTGTAAGGCTTCAGTGTCAATGGGCAGGGCACATAGCGCGACGAACTGATGGCCGTTGGGGCAGAAAATTTCTAGATTGGACACCCTTCGGCCAAAGACGCAGCGTAGGACGTCGACAGACAAGATGGACAGACGACCTTGTAAAGATCGCAGGATTAAACTTGATGCAGACCGCTTGTGATCGGTCGCTGTGGAAAGCCGTGGGGTTGGCCTATGTTCAATAGTGGACGTCCTTTTGATAATGATGATGATGATGTTTATTTTTCGATAAAACTAAGGATTAGTCTTTGTTGAAGTGTATTTGTATTGCTCTATTTATTGTCATTATTACAAAAATGCCAATTTATCTATTTTACCTATCTGAAGTTTTTGAAAGTGGAAGTGAATGTCATACCAAGATGTCAAGAAAAAGGCAAACAAATGAAAATTATGGCAATTTCTCCACCGACAAGAGCGAAGGTCTTAGGTTTAAGAAGAAGAAGTTTTGTGTGTACACTTTATCAATCTGTTTATTAGATTGTGAGAGAGAGAGTTTTACTAAAATTGCCCTAAATCTTAGAAAAAATAAGACAGTGCCATATACAATCTCCAGCATAATCGTTTTATGAAATAAATTAATAGTGCCTATTAGCAAAATTCATAATATCATAGTGAAATCTCCATTCGGTGCCCATTTTCCCGCGGAATTGAGATCCACGGAATTGAGAAAATAACACAATACATAAAATTACTCAAAAATATTATGAGTTACAGAAATGTTTACTAAATGTAACGGCAAAATGCAGTTAAACACTCAATAATTTTAGCACAAATCTTAAAAAATACTTCAGAAATATAATTGAGGTGGCACACCAATTTGAGAAAAGACCCTATACCAAAAACACCGAACGATTTCGAACCTCTGAAAATTGCTCCTCAATGCAACAAGTCCCCCGTCTATAGTGTTCGGCCGCTCGGGCGCAACGGTTAGATGGCGGGAATCCATAGTGAGCGTTTCTTTTAAGCGTAGATAGTGCTATAGGTAAATAAAAGTAAATTTCACCGAATTGAGGCACATGCCTCGGACAATATTTTAATGTGTCACTGTATTAAAACTAAAGGATCCAGAATCAATAATTACACTATTATGGCTTCATCATTTATTCCTTGTTACAGGAATGTAGAAATAATAAGAAGTAAGTGATTATTTTAAAAGTTATGAAACAAAAACGAGTAAATTCTGGGAATCGGACACTCCATTTTAGGCCAAATTCTGCCCGTTTTTGAACTTTCAGATTTTTTTAAGGCCATATGTACCACCTGGCGGTCTTCTTGGTATGCTCTCCATCAGGCCAAGAGTTGTATAAATACGTGTGATTTTTTTCAGACACGTTATTCAATTTTAAAGGTAAATTTTTTGCTCCAGTAGGTCAATCAGCCGGGTCCGTAGAAATGCCCATATAATGTAGTATCAAAACTTAAAAAATGAAATATGAAACCAAAAATTGCGCACGGGCGGGACTCGAACCAGCATCTTTCTGGCTAACCGGGCCAACTGCTCTTCCAATTGAGCTATCGTGCCGTCGGTCCGACCGCGCGAAATTCTTGGTCTCATTGATACGTCATTGCGTGACGTTAGCGCCATCTACCCGACTGTTTATGCAACAGCGGGCCAAGTAGTTATTCTTTACAGAATAAATTCAACTTTGAAATGATAACGCTTCGCTACTCAATGGTTTTACAGCACGGTAGCTCAATTGGAAGAGTAGTTGGCCCGGTTAGCCAGAAAGATGCTGGTTCGAGTGCCGCCCTTGCACAATTTTTGGTTTCATATTTCATCTTTTAAGAATAAAATATGACACTGTGTGTGTTAAAAATATTGTAAAACCATTGAGTATCAAAACTTCCAGATCGACTATTAATAGATCCTGGGTCCACTAAAGGTGGGTACTGACCAACGTTACGAGGTGTAATCGTACTGACAGCATTCGTGCAGTCAGTACGACGTGTTACGGAGAAACCAGCGAGCAACGAGCTGCTCGTCCCTCGTCAGTTTTTTGGAGAATCCTTTGACTGTTACGCGGTTTTGTACAGAGTTTTGTCGAGCATGTTACGCCGATTTTAGAACACAGCCTAACATGCTCGATACGTAACACGCTCGATGCGAATGTTACATTACACCTCGTAACGTTGGTAAGTACCTTTCGAACAGTTTCATTTGATAAGAATGTAACTGTCATTGGCTTTCAATTTAGTAGAATCAAAGAACTTACAAATGCACAAGGATTTTATTTAGTGCTATTTGTGCTTGTCTTTAAAAGGTCCAATTTCGTCTCTTTTATATACATATGTGGTCAGATTTTGATATTTAAAGGGTGGAGTATTATAAATACACAGACAACTCTACAATATTTCAAGATTCTACAAACACCCTGTATATATAGTATGATCGCATGCGTCAGATTGTTAGACAAAGGATTCTGTGTCCTTGTGCACTATGATACGGTTTTTGTTGTCAAATGGATCGTTTACTACTGTTGCGGAGATAAACAGAAAATTATAAACAGATGGTAACTACCTTAGTAATGGAATAAACGTAGGTACAGATCAAAGAAAAGAAAACATTAAAAGCTGACAAAACTAACACTAACGGTGCAGTGACTTGCCACTTTAAAAACTTAATCCAAAAAATTCCTTGCCTGACTTTTTTTTTACATGTAAGTTCAACAATAATACAGACTCTGTCACGTGCTACTGTCAAAACGAATTTCAAACTTAACGTTCGACCGTCACATATTTTTATCTAAATTTTCCTAATATGAAACAAACACTAATAGAATTTATTGTTGCAATTACAGACCGTACTCAATTTAACAAGGACATAACATTCTCAAAACGGTCACACAAAACTGAACTCTAACCACGAAGACATAGAGACTAGATGTGGCATTCTTAGTTTTGTATTTAAAAAAGCCTAGCTGCTTCTAATTGGCTCATTATGACAGGAAAATGACTATGGCTGATTGTTATGTAATAGCCTTATATGGAAGCGGGACTAAATCAAGTGCCATTTATTTAGCTTGCAATTAAATAAACTAGATGAGCTAGGAACTAGGAAGGAGGCGGAAAATAGCGGCTATAATGTTACAGAGAACATTAATGTTTCGTTTCAAAAGGGATCCATTTCGGAAAATAAAGGAAAAGCCTTTATTTTCTGATCCAGAACAAAGAGAGGCTTTTTGAATACTACCAAACAAGGTTTCAGGGGTAGGTGGAGGCGTTAGGAGAAATCTGAGCCCAGCACTACAAGCTAATCGGTTAAAAAAGACTTAATGCATAAAAGTAATTATAACCATAAACACAATTATACAGCATCTTAAATTTACACACCCAATTATATAATTTAGGCGGTCTTATCGATTAAAGAAATTTCTTCCAGACAACATTCAGTTAACGAAAAGCATGAAGAAAGAAAGAAGAGGCCAGATATTTTTTTAACAAAAGATCTAAGTGGGCAGTTTTATTTTTATTAAGTTTTTAAATTTAAGGTTTTTTATAGTAGGGCGCAAGTACGCTTATCGACTTAAGATATGTGTCACTTCCATTTATTCGTTATCATACGATTATTGTGTTAAAAAACGCGGAAGGCTGTTCATTCCGAGCTATTTATTGCTTAAAGTAGTTATAAAACAAGGTTTAACCATACAAATACATTTTAATACTAGATTTATAGAGCTTGCGGTGATTCAATTCAAACATCCATTATTTACCAGGAGGATAAATGCTATTTTGTAATAATTAAACCTATTTGTTTTATGGAGATACTGTATTATTTATTTCTGACTATACATGGTTAGGTGCCATTAGTTTTTTAGTCTTATATTGGTTCTAGAATAACATATTTGATGGAAGATCATGCGTAATATAAATGAAGCAATACAGAATAGGAACATTTTACTACAAAAGATTACCTAGTGACGTATGGTCTTTTTTATGGTGCAGTACTTCTTTTGAATTAACAATCTTGTATTTTTTATTTGGTCTTGTATTTTTGTACTTCATAATGTACTTCTTGCTCTCAGTTGCTTTTCAATTGCGTCGCCTTTTTGGCAACAAACCTACCACCTCCACCTAGATCGGTAATCCAACCACCGACCCATAAAAGTTAACTGTTCAAAAACGACTGATAAAATGTGCGATGCTTTTTTGTTTTTTGGAAGTTGGAATACAGTTGCAAAATCTCGAACAATAAACCATCGGTTTAGCCAATCGTTCGACATTTAAAATGCGAATTCATTTTTCCACCCCCCGCGGCGCGCCCACGTTATTTCGGCCAGCGCACGTCACACTTGTCAGTACCAACCGAAAAACTGTCAGCGCAGTCCACGTGAAACGGAACGCCGTTCCATTTTAAAAATCGGAAATAGACCTTCATTGGGTTTGGCATTTGTTTTTTTTATTGGCGAAATGTGACTGGCAATGACAATCGGTTTAGCAGATTTATATTTTAGCCGAACTCAGGTATCTATGCGTGTTTTTCGTCGATATTTTGTATTGTTTATGCTTCTTTGCGGCAGATTCTGACTGGCTATACTGTGGTTTTTGGAGGTTGTCATTGAGAAAAATAGGCGCGTTGTCATCATAGCCTCGGGTTAGATATTAGTTCTTAAGTGAGCTTAAGGCTTTATTTAAGTACATTCGATCATTTCGATGACAGGTAATTTTGTTCACATTCTTGTATTAATATCTCAATACATGATTGTTTGTTATGTAGACGAACAGGTCATAAAATCACGGAGTGACAAGTTACATACTATTTTAAAGTATTTTTTTTTTTGTTTTATAATATCTTTTTAATCTTAGAGTTTTGCCAGTTACAAAACAAAAGGGCGTCAGAATCACAGAAATACCGGGGAATTCTTATAATGTAATGATGTACTAATTTTGGATAACCCAATATTTAGGTAGAATGTAACAAAGGAATGACTAAAGGGCATGGCCCAGGAATAAAAAAAACTGTACAGGGTTTACCTCAAGTGAGTATCATGTTTTTTAGCTTGAATCTGGTGTAACAAGGTGTTCTGCAAGTTGACAAAAACAATTGAATCTGGTGTATGCAAATAGTTAAAAAATCGGACTTGTAATCAATGTGTTTACAAATGTGAATGAAAATATTATTAAAATAAAAGGTTTTTTAACGACAGTATGCTGAGTTTTTTTTTCAATATTTCCAAGTTAAAAATACAATCAAAATTTTTTGAGATTTAAAAAATTATGTGGAATTTTCTGCATTGTGTGGCGGAACAATGCTGTATATGTATAAAAAATAAAAAAAACACAGCTTGAAAATCGAGCTGTATCTTTACCATAACTCGGTGTATTGAAATCTCTAAAGCAATTTGAACTAAATACAAACTATTCGTATGGCAATTACAAAGTTAGCAAACAGTTAGCGTTACTACTAGATACGAAATACGTCGTCCCAAAACTAGTGTGACCCAATTCCCATTCGTTTGAATCGGACACATTTCGGAATGAATAACGGATGAAAACTGCTGGGCTGTAACGTGTTATACCTTAGCCAATTTTGAATTGATAATGCGCAGAATTAAGAAAAATGACCTAGGTTTGAAATGCTATCAATACTTGATAAATTACTAGAATGAGTACAGTAAATATCTCAATTAATCTAGAGAATACATCCTATAGCACAAAATAAAGAAATCCATCGAGAAAATTCCAGTTACTCAAGAAGTTCTATAAATAGGTTAGTATTTTACTTCGGAACTAGAACACAAAAGCATCTATGGTGCCGCCATGACAGTTTTTTTGTCGCCGACCTAAGATGGCGGGTGGAAGCCTTAAAACAAAAGAAACCCCCGCCCCACCCACTCGGAAACTATTTAAAAATAAAAATTGTTAGACAAGTACAGAGGTTGGAAAGCGAAAGAGGATAAAACCTTTTAAATCGGAGGTGACACTGGCTGGCAAATCAACAGATGTAAAGCGGAATTTCGAATTTGGAATTTACTCGGAGAGCACGTACGGAACGCAGAATAATCCCGTGAGCGGGCATGCAAAGTCGAATAACAGTGGCACAGTTACCGAGCAAGGCATCAGGCGACCACTTGTTGCGTCGCTCCACTTCTCGTTTCACCAAACGCTCCGTCTCCAAAACACCAATTATTTCGAATCAGTCCGAAACCCCCTCGAGCTAAAACTACTGGCCGCTAACACTAATTATTTTTAAAAACACTTAAAGCATAAGCGCAAACTTCATCGGAACTTTGTCAACAGGAACTGTCAGAAACTCACAACAAATCGTTTTAAAACTTTTTCTAATCGAGTTACGAACTAGGAATATCTTTATAAAATATACAAACGATCTAGAGCACCTGTTACAATCAATTCTCACTGCACTTCGCGAGCGTCTTAAAAGTGTGAAGACGTGGGTCTTAAGATGGGGGGTTTGGTTTTAGGATTTCAAATTTCGAATTTCACTTCCTTGTTGTTGGCAACTTGATTTTTTGGTTTAAAATTTGGAATTAGGTGTGTGTAATTTTGAATTTGGAAGCCGAATGGCAGCCAGTCGCGGGCTGATAGCGGCGCTGAGTTGCAGAGTGCACGCGGGCGTTGCAACAGGTTGTTTGGTGGAGCGCGCTGCGGGCGCATGCGTGGAGCGGTTCCGATGCATCGCTCCACAGTGGTGGCACTGCAGTTTTCTAAATTCGAATTAAATTTAGTTTTTGACATTTAGGTAGAGATGTACTCACTTTTTTATGGTAATAAAATAATTTGGAGATAAAATGTTTAAGGGGGGAATTTACTTACTCGCTCTTTTCAAGTTTCCGTATGCAAAATGATATTTAGATACCCAAAAATTTATTTAAAATCCTAAAATAAATAACATTAATTTTTACTAAGTTTTGCTTTCTTTGTTTAAGCATTTATGTTTTTACTTAATTATCATTCACAGATCTTATTGTTATTAGTAAGCTGAAAAGGTAAAAGACAAGGCACATAACGCAACTGATGACCGTCAAGGCAGGAAAATTCTAGGTTTGAAACTTTCAAAAGCGCAGCGTTGGACGTCCACCAGCAAGATGGATGGCTGACCTCGTAAACATCGCAGTATCACACTGCACGCACACCGCTTTCAACCGATAGCTAAATTAAACCAGCCTTTGTTCAGCAGTGGACGTCCTTTGGCTAAGAATTATATGCAATGATGATTGTTGTGTTTCATAAAAATATACCAAAAATGCCAAATTAATTAACACACGGGATTTAATGCAACGTCTCTTATTTATTAGGTAAACATCGTATTCACCTTCCCGACGTTTCGACTCGGTTACACGAGTCATGGTCCCGGGATGACTGAAGCAGCTCGGATATGTTCATCTACCCATAAAAATGCAACAAAGTTTTAAATCATACCAGAAATGCCGTTGCAATTAACCCTTTTGCGACCACTGTAGCGGCTACACAGTCGCCTCCGCGCGAGTTAGATGCATACGCTAAGCCAAATCTATAGGAGGAGACACGAAATTTTCAGTCTTAACGTATTGTGTGGGGTTATGAAACGATATGACTGTGAATAAATTATGTAATGAAAAAAATGACTCACTTATTCGTTTACTCATTTTCTTTCTGTACGGAGATAAACAGATTTTTACAATTATGTATTGGTAATCAATCTAGGCGCAGCGTAGGACGTCCACCGACAATGGACAGAGACCCTGTAAAGACCGCAAGATCACACTGGATGCATACCGTTTGCAATTGGTCACTGTAGAAAACTTTGGGTGAGGCCTTTGTTCAGCAGTGGACGTCCTATGGTTGATAATGATGAAGATGGTGCAACAAAATCTTAATTTCTAGACTAACAGCTACCTTTCTAGACCTGCCTGACGTATGGCATACTAAAAATGCTTCGGATCCGTAGAAAGATGATCTTATTGACGAATTTCGTTTTTCGTAGTAGGCCCTCTGATTCGAACCTAGACCCATTTGGACACAGGCCAGCGACTGGCAAATAAAAACACCATATGAAGATGCTACTCATGTACCTGATTATTGTAGAGTCATGATACTACTGCATCATATTATGGTGCAACTCTACTATCGAGATAAGGCGTTTGACATATCAGACCAATAAATGTGAAGCTACTGCAAACTGTGACGGAATCAACGTGAAGATTTTAAAGGTTATGCAAAGATCTCATTATATATTTAAATACATGAGAGTATGTAAAAATGATCGAATGTTTAATAATTATGTTATCATCACTTTTATCGGTCTACGAGTATCTACACTCTATACAGTATTGCAAAATCTTGTTAGTAACTTAAAGTGTTAAAAGCTAAAGACAATATCTTTTCTTCGATAATTTATTTCACTAAGCCCTCTTTCACAATTTTTGATCCTTTGTCTCCATCAATAAAGTAATGAAGTAAATATAATTTTTAAAATAAATTTATTAAAAACAGTAATTTAATTGCGTTTTAGTTAAGTATTCTATCCTAAGTTCCTACTATTCTTTAAAATTATGCATTCGGTAGATATCTAAGTACTAATAAAGTGTCAATCAGTCACACAACTTTAGAATTTCAATAACAGAAACACAAAACACAAGCCCACAGTCACAGATATGAAAAACATGTGAAGCAATAGCAAAATGAGTGAGAAAAACGCAAAAGGGCTTTCCAGTACAATGGCCCAGATATACACTTCAGCTCAGCTGTCTGGGTCGATGACTTACTTCACCAGACGAGGCGATAGACGCACAAATACAGATTGGTGGGCTTAAAAACTCAGACAAAGGGTATAAAAACGGTTATATTCGTTTTTTTATTTGAAGAGGACTTAAGATATTTAAGATTTAGATAAGATAAGATAAGATAAGATATTTAAGATTAAGATAAGATGAGATGAGATGAGATAAGATAAGATGCATTTTTTTACTCAAAACATGTGTAGTCATGTACCTACTTAACAGGTTTACCTACGAGTAGATAATATCTCTGCATGACCTAAAGGTTTGACTGGCAGATAATGATTTGTGCAATAAAGTCTTTAAACAAATAAATAAATCATAAGTATGTTGTCAAAATTATTATTGGGAACTCATTATCTTAAAGTTTTATTTTAACATGGTCTCAAGTAACGTAATTTTAATAAATATTTTCTTTTCTCTAGTTTAATCTCTTGAAATCAAAACCAAAATCGCAACGTAGGACGTCCACCGACAAGACGGACTGACGATCTTGTAAAAATCGCAGGATCGCACTGGATGCAGATCGCTAACAACCGATGGCTGTAGAAAACGTTGGGGGATGCATTTGGTCAGCAGTGGACGTCCTTTGTCTGGTATAATGGTGTTTTGGTTTATTTCAAATTTGGGATTCCATTTAATGTTTTCGTTTTTGGAAACCTTAAGTAATGACAAGAATAAGATTAAAAAAAAACTTAGATAAAGTAGCTTATGGAAAATATTGTTTCGTCACAAGAGATTAGTGACATGAAATGATACCTAAACAATGCGATTGAGTGTTATAATATTTACATATATTGGCAGAATTATTTAAGATCTCCATTTAGTAGTACACAACAAGAACCTTACAATCATTACAGCTACATAAAATTTACCATCGTTATATGCTGACCGTACAAATTGGGTGTTTTAAAAAGCTTTTGCCGACAGAACCGACCTTTTAACCCATTTATTGGAAACATTTTAGAGGTAAAATGATATGTTTTTGACAAGCTTGTTTCGTGACAATGTAAAATGAATATCGCTATTTTGTGGGTGACGCTTTATTTGTTGAAAAGGTTCGTGACGTTAGCAGTTATGTAACGGATAAGCTTTTAGTAGCAATAATGAAACGCAATAGAAAAAAAACAATAATTTAAAGTTGAGCGTTCGTGTTGTCATAATAGTTACCTTTACAGCTTACGCGTTAAAAAGCACTTGCAAAAATTCAACAGGCTTGTTAGTGTGACGGTGGCCGAGTGGTATACGCATACTCCCGGATTGCGTAGGACACGTGGTTCAATTCCTCGTCTGTCACAGGTTCACAGTTGTCTTTTTACAAGTGCAATTCATATTATTAAGTTACCTTTAGTTTAACTCGTTTTAATAGAACCAACAAAAATACATATCAACAAATTTAATATGCAATGCTGTATTTAAAATAAGCAACAAGTAAGCTTAAAATAGCACAGTGAAAAAATAGACACTAAAATATTGTGGAGATAAAATAAATGTAAATCTTTTCAGTGTGCATCGCGATTTCAGATTTACTTCATTTTCATATGTAAAAAAAATAAACATAGCCTTTGTTTTGTTACCTATCTAATAAGCAAAAAATCGTATTCTCCAAAAATAAAACCTTACACTTGTAGAGGAGTTATTCTCAACTGTATCTCAAAAGCGCAAGTCAGTTAATAACCAACGAACAAACAGGCAAAATGTTTTTAGCTCCGAACTTACGCAATATATCCCTTCCGAGTCTGTTTACTGCGGAACCCTAAACGCAATAAGCTAACGTACAGTCGTACAACAGTTTATGACATACAGACAGACAGACGAATATATTTAAAGCTAGAACATAGACTGTAACGAGTTTAACTTAACACGTTCCGGGACACTATTCCAGACGCAATAGATATTTTATTGTTTTCACGCCTATAGGCGGTCACTGTCCCGGAACGTGTTAAGCGGAGTTGGGAGGATTTTCTGTGCGTTAAAAGACCAGGATAAGATGGATGATTGGTAATTTAACTGTATGTGGTGCAGTTTTATCATTTGGTAGAGATTGTATTAGCTTAAGGCGCTCAATTTGTGTCACTAACTTATTATCATAATCATTGCTGTGTAAAAATCCTTTAATATTTGTATGGTTATAGGTTGGTTTAATTGGTATGTGGCTGAGATGACTTCATTGTGTTCATGTACCTTGTACATTATCTGTTATTGATTACAGTATTATGTATTGTACCTTTTCATACCATTTTTGTGTATATTACCTTTATTACCAATACCTATATTTTATTAATTTGTACCTTTTTGTACCGCTTAGTACATTTTTGTACCTTAGTTATCCTTTTCAGTACCTTATAGTACATAGTTTGTACCGTTATGTACTTCACTGTACCTTTTTGTACCCTATTTGTACCTTAAAAAAACCTCAAAATAGTACTCACCGAGTATGTAGACCATGTTCTTGGTCCAGCGCTGCAGCTCTTTGCGGATGGCACGTCGTTCCTGCTGGCAGCGAGCGAACGAGCACTCCGCCATGGCACCGCGGCAACACTGTGAAGAAAAGTACAGAGTTCAGTGCTTGTGTATGTAAGACAAAGTTTTTGGAAATGGTAACGGAATGTTAACTTTAAAACAAATGAAGATAACACTAATAGACATTTCAACTAGTTTGCCAAAGTCTGGGTGGCTGAGTGGTCTGGGCATGCGTTGGGATAGCGCAGAAGACGGTGGTTTGAGTCCCTGCCTAAGAAAACTTTTTTTTTTTCAATAATATATGTACTTGGACCCCAAAATCTTCTGGTCTACAAGATAATTGATGATATTATTACTAGACTGTCTATGGTGGGTACTCTCATTCTCTCTGGTTTTTCGTTCTTACTTTTTGGCATACTATCAAGAATTTATCAGGTAGTAAGTCAATCAAAACAGAAGAAAATCGTTTCATTGCCACATTTGGACAATTTGGACATGTACACATATTTTTGACGATAGCAATTCACAATATGGATGTGTATTCTGTAGAGAAGCGAACACCTCTATAAGATTTGAAACAGAAATTTCCGAAAGAAACATTTGTACAAAGAAAACAATGCTTAATTTAATTCCGCACTCAACATAATGCAGATAGAATCAAAATTTCCCAGCGGAATCAATTTAGACAACCTTTTTTAGTCTGTGGGGGCGCCGCAAGGCTCCGTCTGGACGTTTAGCTAATTGTCCATATTTTTATGATTAAAACTGTCGTTCTTTGTGGCCAGTACAAGAAATAAATTTAGGATTGGTTGGAAAGAAATGCTGGCTCGAAAGGAAGTTTTACTTTTGACCGCTTTTTTTGTGATCCTAGCATCATATTTTTATGAGTGGCAGTATGTCATTGAATAAATCTGTAGCATAAGCTTTCAATAAAATCATACTAAACCATATTATGTTTATGAATTACGTCAATCTACACGTGTGTCAAGCTAACGAGAGTTTATTTTGAAACCCCTGTGTAGTTTACCGTCAACAAATTCAATAACTGAAACCTTCAGTTTAGCTGAAAATTCCTGTCACTCGGTCGTAACCGGATTAGTTTCATACCACGCCGAATACAAGTTTCGTTGACAAGCTAATTCCTTTAGCTGTGTCCGCAGCTAATCTTGTTAAGTCCGACTTCCTGATAGCCGCCAGACGTCTTAAAAACGAGATAAAAAAAACACCTCCCTCCAATTACTATAACATTCATCGAAGTATCGACTCCGCCGGTCGATGACCCGGCGAAAGGAGCTAACGAAATTCCACGAAAAACCTTCGCTCTCATCAAGGAACACCCAACACCCCCGAATATCCCCGAACCACCCAAATCTGCCCCCGAATTCTTATTTCAAACTCCAGACGAGGGGGGTATCGCGAAACTATTCTTATTTTAAAATCTCTCTCCACGGAATATGCCACGAAAGAGGTTCTTATTTTAAAAATATCACGCTCCACCGAAATTTTCTTATTTTAAAAACTTGAGGGGGGTGCGAACGTTCTTCCGAAATCCGCTCCCACCTCCCATTGGCCAGTTATGATATTCTTATTTTAAAATCGCTTGGAGCGTTCCGATTCTGTTATTAAGATGTTGGTGTGTGAGACTTAAAGAGGTTCTTATATCTCTGTAGGATATCTTCAATCGTTTTGTCTGTGTATCAATGTGATTGATTCTTAACTAAAAATTCAGCTACGTCTTAGTCGTTTGATAACCATATAGTTACAGTATCATACAAAACCGTTCGATCATATCCGATCTTAGACACAAAGGCAATGCAAGTATCCAGTATCCATATAGGACGCATATTGGAAAATTTATGTCATAGATACAAATGAGAACTACGCTTAATGAAATTTCTCATAACTTTATTGTACCAGATATACGAGTAGCGATATTATACATTTTAGTATTAGAATGTGTTATTGTTGATATTTGCTACTATGAGCACTAGTTACCAAAGATGTAAAATAATTTTGTATTATAAATTAAGCATGAATACATTCGGGACGAACAATTCTAAAAGCGTGTATCTACAATTTGATTGGAACAATGAAAACGATATTGATTGATGCTCATGTTCAATTCATAACTCTGAAACTCAGCGATGTCAAATGTCGACATCACTCCAATTAGAAATAAGTGACTTGATTAGCACGACGGCAATCGACAGCGTTATAAATAACGGTATAACGACTCCATTCAGAGCCATGACCTACACGGCCCACTTATACCCCATTGCGTCACTCACAGACCCAAATTCCACTGCCCGAATTCTGGTGCGAAAAAGTTACGATTTGAATTTCAAAATCCGAACAAGGTAAGCGACCTCCAACGTGTGGTGTATATTGTTTTAGTTATGAAGATAGACATTTTTGAATTTGGAATAGACATTTAAATATGAATAGCCAATTTCGAATGCAAATGACACGGAAATTACTGGCAAGCATTAAAATGTGAATTCCGATGCCGAATTTGAAAATGGAACGTGGAAAAAGAACGCGATGCAACCAATAATCTTTCCCGCCAATTTCCATTGCTGTCAAATTTGGGCGCGACGCCTCCACCACCCCGTCCCAGATCAATTTACGATAACTCGGTTTGAGCGCGCCATCTCTCTCAGTCTTAAGACATCCAGCTATGGCCGTCTCCCCCGGATAAGTTCTAGAACTGCTCGACTGATTGCTTAGGGGATGGGGTAACTGCGTTTTATAAAAAAAAAAAACGAAAATTTTCATTACGGGTATGGGCTGGTAAAATAGAATGTACAGCGTTGTTGATGTAAGACTAACATGACATACTTATGGGGCATTTCACGTGAAGCGGGCAGCGAAAAAAGGGTCAGATCTCCGATTTCAGTCATATTCCCGTATGTTATACCTGTACATGCCTTCGGCACAGATACGAAATATTTTTGCATTTTCAAGCTTAGTTTTCAAAATATAGATCTTTGAAGTTTTCAGAAATCGCGAGATATGCTCTACTTAAAATGCCATTATCAGTTGAAAAACGATAATTTTTAAATAAATTTATTAGTAAATTGAAAACTACATTTATTAACCTTATTTTCGTCATTATTTGAATTCTGTTTTTTTCTATAAAATTGGTAAAAAAATTCAAAAATATTTATTTTTTTAGTTTTTTACGAAGTTCGCATTTTTCCCTTATGTTAAGTGACAGTTACTTTACTATTTCGTCTAAGGGTGTTGTACAACATACATAATAGCACTAACCTACCAACATTTTTGAATGGTTTTAACAATAATCATTTACAGAATACAATACAATTTATCAGTGACCCAGTTATGGTTGACCCACATCAACGAAGCTAACAAAAAATATAACAGAATTTCCGAAATCAAACATCGATCACACGATCAACATGTTTTACATAACAATATTAGGCAAAAATATGCCGACTTTATTTTCATTTTTATTGTTTGTGATATACATGATTCATGAAAATGCTTGAATGTAAAATGAGATTTTCAAACTTCCTGTACATGTTGAAGTTCATTTTGATGCCATGTTTGCATTGTAAAAACTGCATCATGAAAATCCTTCATTGGAAACGTTATAAAAAATTGTTGCTTATCGATTGCTGTTTCTATTGTTTTAAGCTTCATATTATTACAAAAGTTGCAACATTAGTCTCGTGTATATTTCTTAGATCTGGAAATTGAATAATTTCTTGTAATTCAATAATTTGATGAAAATATTGTTTTATACCTCTACATATTTTTTACATTTAATGACGTATTAATCTTGTTTGCATTTCCAAAAATATTTTTATACAAGGCTCCGTTTGGTTTCGTTAAACTTGAAGAGATTTTTACCTGTGCGAGATTAAAACACCGATTTTTATCCGGATTTTGCCAGTTACTTCATCCCTGTCCGGGGCAAAACCGAGACCATTCTCTCACGCGGATATGGCCCGGGACTTATTTTTAACTGTTGTGTGCGTGTTATACCCATGTGTGCAGGGGGGCTCTGCGTGTGTGTGCGTTTGAAATATTCCCCCGTACCGTGGCGCCCGGAATTGATGTTTTTAATTAGTTTCCAGCGCTTTTCGTTGCCGGCCAGTATTGCCTTTTTATAATATTACACATAAAAACCTATAATCCCATAACCAACCAACAATAATCTCTCGGTTACAAAGTTTAATTGAATACACTACTCGCTTTAACAATTTCGTCAAAGTTACACTTAAATATAAAACGAAACTGCGGAGCCGGTGACCCGGAACGCTTCCTGAAAACTTTCCTTTGTAAGCGAAAATTGAATAGGCGGGAAGTTCGCTCTCGTGGCACAAGCAGCGTTGTCGAATCGACATTAAAAAATAATAATTTAAAAGCAAAACAAAATCCCCAGTTGTCAGCATCGGAATTAGAATGCATTTGAAATTCGAATCAACGAAAATGAGTTCAGAGATTTGAATTCGGAAACTTGAGGCGTGTGGAATTCATTTGAATCCCTGCCACAGCATAATGTAGTTTCTTACGAAAGCTTGGCTATCTGATGGTTCAGAGCGGAAAATCAGTTGAGCTTACTCCGTCTGTGCCAGTACGTAGTCGGTATATTTATTGTAGGTGGGGGTACCTGTTGCACAGAGCTTTGTTTTTGTTGATCGTTTGCTAGTTTCGGAGTTGCCGCCTGTTCGGATTTGAACAACTTTATTATGAAGCCACGTGGTGTACGTAGGCCCCAAAGTTGTATTAGGTTTTTTGTTTATCTCGCTCTAGAGCGGCGAATTTTGCACGGATTTTTTAACGGATTCAATTACGTGATTCCGTTATAGTGCGCGTTTTCGGCTCTTTGCTTTCGAAGTGATCTTTTATGGTCGACACTTTTCATCGATTTTTGTTGGCGGATTCCATTTTAACGGTATTTTCGTTACATTATGCTTTTAGTTAAACTGCCACGTTTTAACGTGGATACTATTTTATTGTAATTTTTTACACTCAGATGGTAATGATGGCTGGTAAAATTATTTATGAGTCAAAACGTTGAAAGCTTTGAGCGTTCCAAAACAAACTCAACATTGTACTTTATGTCATTTTACCTATCTTTTTAGTTTTGATTTCTCAATCATTCAGTCATAAACTCATAAACTCTCATAACCAGGCATTCCAAATATGTTTATTAAATAATTAAATATTACTACAACCGCCAAAGACGTCTATTCTTGATGAGGCATTGGACCAAAAAAGTCTTAACTCCGCTTATCCGGGAGGGGGGAGGGTGACGCGCCCGCGTAAAAGAATGCACGGAATCAATACAGCCCTCCTTGGGTTAAATTGGCTGGGCATGGTGACCTCTTTTGGGATGCTTAGGACATTATAATGTATGGCTGGTTCATAATGCCATTCGGTCCACCTTTTGTACATATCATAGAAGGATGTGTGGATGATATCAGTGAATTAAAGTGTCTTTAGTTGGCCTGCGTATGCAGATATTTTTACACTTTTTTGGTTTCGCTACTTACAAGGCGATATTAGGACGACAATACAGTTTTCTCACGTGTTGACTCTTACACGAGCTCTAAGTAATTGTTATTGAAGAAAATAGAGACTTTTAATTTGTGTATGATACACACTCACACAAAAAAATCTACAGCTTTTTGTGAAATACATGAAGCCTATGTTATACTTACTTAATTACTATTTACCTCACAAAAAAATATTTGATACTCTGTGTGTATGCATGTAAAGTTTTACGGTCTAGAACTTGGTAACATTGTCTTCGGTAGCTTTGTTTTGACTTTTAATACCTTTAAAATGTTTTGTGTAGGTACAAAATAAAGAAAATAAATATTTCCAACACCACAAAATCGGTATTCAGCCCCGATTCTGAAACAAGTCAAGTGCCACGATTCTTTGACGTCACCCAACCCGCCACTAATCCGAACAATAACAACCGAAATGAGTCCAAAAAAAAAGCAACGCACTCAAGCCCGACCCATTTGCTGTAATTGTTTCCAAAGGAAAAACAACCGAATCGTCTGCCAGCGAAGTTTCCCGCAAATTCTTAATTCTTAACAAAACTGTGAATAGGCGACAGAAATGAGCCATCATCGCAACAATAGTAGGAAAACAGTGGGGCAAAATTGGTCATAATGAGTGTCTTCTCCCACCCTCCCGTTTGGGTCAAGCGGGGAAATAAAATTTTAAATTGAAACTGTGAAAAAGACAAAAATGGGTGCCCCGTGCGGCGCGCCGCGCACTGTGCAATGCATATTTTGTTATTCATTAAAGTTATTGCGTTCGTTCGATTTCTTGGTTTTGATAGTATACATATAAAGGTTCCTTGTCGGACTACGGAATCTTTAAAAATAGATGATGAAGTAAATTTAACTACTGTAAGCAAATAATTTTTAAACTTCTGTGTAACAGTCTCACCATACAACTCAACTGTTGTAAAGTTCCTATCAAATCCCAATAAAGTTATTCATCGAGCATTTTAAAAGAATGCTCGTACAGTTTGGAAAATGCCAACAATGTATCTAGATTGCTGTTTTATTTAGCAAATAGTATATTTAATTTGGTGAATAGGTATTATTATATTATACCATCTTCTAAGATTTTTGAAAACTTAATCATTACTGTGTATTATTATGGTCAACGATAACAGATCTTACTTAAACTTATCACCAGCCTATTTGCTCAAAATCTACGACTTGTCTTTAATTAAATTTATGGTAATTAATAATAAGTATTCTTGCACAGTGTGCGCCACGCCTTATAAGAAATGAAGTTTCAGAGCGCAAGGAAAATGAAAATTATTCCATGAATTTAGTCTGTGCCATTTAATGTTTTAATTTTATTAAGTAAGCACCTACATAGGTATATATACGAGTACTTTGGGCTTGAAGATATAGAAATTGGTCAAATGTTGTACTGTCCACAATTTATTTAAAAACCTTATTTGTTGATAAGAAATTACGATACACAGTAGACATAGATCGTTTAATAGTCTTCTTGTGGACTGCGAAATTGTGGAAAAAAGAGTGTGGTATATTTTTTCACACCCACCCCAAAGCGGTTACCCAGTAACCTATATTTAAAAAAAAACTTATTTACCATTTCTCGACAGTGATGCCACCCTACAATAAGAACAAACAACGAAAAGCTTCACTGAATAGATGCATTTCATCGCAGCGTCCATATGGACTCCAGGAAAATTGATTTTTTATCATAGGACATAAATTTTTCATGGATTCGTTTTGACTTTATTCACAGCGAAGTAAACAAAGCAATGTTATAATGGGTTGATAATAAGAAAACTCGATCTTACTGACTAAACGTATTTGAGCATTTTTTGTTACCTAAACATTTTCAAAATGGGCATGTAAATTTTCTTATTTGTGGACAGTGAGCTGTTATTACTACGTATAGAGAAGCTATGCCAAGCAAAAACTGTGTCGCAATTTGATGATAAGATTTTAACGTAAGTATTCATTTAACGTTTGTATGCGTTGATGCCAAGTGGCGTCAAATCATCTGGCAAGAAATTTGTTCGTGGAGTCAGTTCCATACGTTATTATTACTATTATTAGTTTAATGTTTTTACATATCTAGTTAATGTAAGTTATGAAAGTTTTTGATAACTTTTTGTAAAAATATGAAATATTCAGTAGAAGTATGATTTGTGCTAGGAACAGTGTTTGTATGGTTGTTACCAAATTTGACATGGCAAAAGTGGTATTACTAATGTGAGCTTAGACAGGTGTAGGTAGTGCATTAGGCAAAAGGCTTTGTTCAATTATACATATGTATGAGAAAACCTTTTACTGGCGAAATTCTCATAAAATTTTAAACCCAACGCCTTCCATTTCTAAATTCAAACAAGATTAACGATCATTTATTATATAAAAAAAGAAGTTAACCCCCCGCCCGGCTATCGACACACAGCGCTATACCGATAGACGGTATCTTTGGAACACACACAAACTAATAATTAATCATCCGACGTCTTCCCTCTTCCTTCCACCCCCTCCCAAGTTTAATTCCTGGTACACTACCCCCCACTTTTTTTTCCGTAGCATGTTTTCATTTTGTCCGTCTGCGGGTATAAGGAGAGCAGTTTCTGAGTACAAATTGAATTTTGTGGTCTCACTGAATATTTTAGAACGGAATAGAAGGATATTGGGTGGTTTTTGTGCCCGCCAGCGTTTTAGTGTTAATTTATTTTTTTAAATCGCAACGGGAAGGAAGCGAGATGAGTTAGTGCTTTTTTTCTATGGCTGCAAGCAGTTTATTCCTTTGCTTTAAAATTGTATAAGTATTTTTAAAACATTTTATTTTAAATAAGTAATTCAAAGGTTTACAATATTTATACGTTACTCTCAGAGTTTTAAATAAATCATAGTTTGTACACGGTTGCAACTGACAGAGCTTCGTTACTGTGAAATATACCATAAAAAAACTTAATCATTTTAATTATAGATCTCAATAAGTTTTAATGTAATATTAGTATGTGATACTTTAACTTGAAGCATGTCGTCCATTTACATTTTACAGGGACACACTCAGAGTATCTGCGTCAAATATTTCAACTGCTAAATATTCATAACGGCGCCCATTTTGAATATCAATGAGGACAAAAATAGCTTTGTTTTTTTTATTATTGTGGACGAGATTTTTCAAAACTGTTGTTGTAATCTTGTAACTTAGTGCTGGATATAAATAATTATATTCATTTATTTAAATAATCTGTCATTCTTTGTGTATGTGTACTTTTAATACGTGTTAGAAGAGTATGGAATGTTTTTATACAAAATGTGTTTTAAAATCATATCAAATGAAACCATTTTTAATTTTTTGAAAATATTTTTCACTCAAATCATAACACTTCAGCACGATGAACGCCCGTCCCCGGATCAATCCCCAATCGATAAGTCTAGACATTATTAAAAACCCCAAAAACCCAAATTCCCAAATCTAATTAACCGTCCAACAAAGAACGCTTTGTAACATCTTACGTCCGAGAGCGAGAGAGACCACGAGAAAAATGCACGACCCCCTCCCCCCGGGCACCCCCACAGGGTGGCTGTACACATTTTTTCTTTTCCTTTTCTTAAGACGAAAATTTGTTACGCTTTTTATACTTATACACTGGGGGTGCGCCACCCCGATCGATAAGGGGTGTTCACCCTTTATCAATTTTTCGTGCTTTAGTTTTTCCTTATTATACGGTACCTGGGGCTTAATTATTATAGATAAGACGAATGCAGACAAAGAGATTCTGTTCTGAATCTGAAGATGTGAATTGTGTGGGCAGTGCAGTGGTTAAGATTTAGGAGTTGCTTAATTAGTCATGCACTCTTGCATTATTTATTCATCTTATTTTTTATGTTTCAATGTGGACTAGTTACTGTATTTGTTTGCCAGTAAGGTTTTCAGATACGGTAGTCCGTGGTTCAATGCCCAGATAGGCACATATTTTTTATGTAATATTGCTGAAGGCCATTAAAATGCAAATTTGTAGCTTATTTTTTTATAAGAGAACTTAAGTTAACTCTACGTTACAAAAAATTTCTTCATGCTCTTTTTCAAGAACAATTCCTTCGCCATGTATCGTCTTAGCCTGTTACAACAAAAAGTGGGTAATGTTTCAGGAACGAAGGAAACGAAGATATCCTTGTATTAAACCGAGCCGGGATGAATTGCTTCAAGTTTGAGGCTTTGAGAGCAAGTGGCACTTCTCTGCTGAACGCTCGAGAGGTAAATTATTAAGATTTTACTTTAACTTGACGTTAAATGTTGCCACTTTTAAGACTTTTTGGCCACGCGGTGGGTTAACTCGATTTTTAATAAAAGAGTTTCTATTGGTTAGATTCATAATTATTATCAAAAACAAAGCTTGTTTTTGGGTTACTTTTTTTCGGCATTATAAAGAAAGAAAGGAATATTTATTTGCATTAAACATGGTATACAAAGATGTTAAGTTAACAATTGAATATCTTACAAATTTTAAAAATTTCAAACAGGATATTATATTCCCACAATTTATGGAATCATATTTGCTTAGAATGTTTGGATTTAGTTATTATAGAAAACAATGGATAGTTTTAATATCAACTAAATTTTCTTGTTTGAAAACTCTTTGTATCGTGAAAAGCAATCTAAATCTAAATATGTAAGAATATTTTACTTTGAGTAATGTTATGTGTGAAAATATAAATCATAAATTACACACGAACAATACCTAGTTTTACGCACAAATAGCTACAAATCCAAACGAGATTGCCAATGTCACAGAAACCTAAACGTTCTACGCAGCAAAAATGCAAATGTGACATGAAAAACCTACGAAACCGGTCAACTAATTAATAGAAACAATGACAAGCGTGCGCGCCGGCCGCCATTTTCCCTCCCGACCAATCAGAGCGCTTCCCGCCAAGGTCGGGCGCAATGTCAAAATAGCGCTTCCTAGGTTAGGTTGTCTAGCTGTTGCTATGATTGATGTAGTTTGGCAGCCATTTTGAACTGATATCGCTTATCGCGGCTGATACGGAGTGCGGAGGATTGAGTTTCGAATTTAGATTGCGATTCGATGTAATGTTATAGTCGTTGAACTACTATTACTAGCGTATGGAACGGACATCACGAACAAATTTTGTGCTCCCTAAATTGATGGCCCGGTATTAACTCGTAGTACAAATCATGATTCGAAATTCAAATTTTCAAAGAAATCGTCACAATCTTGTCGTCGTTTTTGCGACACATTTTTTGCTTGGCATAGCTTCTCTATACATTGTAGTAACAACTCACTGGTTATAGTAGACACTTTTTACTGACTTTGGTATTGTGGATAATTTGATGTAACAAATCACCTTACTAAAATGCCAGAACAGAACTTAAGGAACAAAATTTTGTAAAGAAAACTATTAGTAAACAGAAAATAGCAGTCGTAACATAGGTTAAATGTGGCAGGGCAAAAAATCTAAATAAAAAAATCTCGACAAAATGTTCAAGTACATACACTTTGAAAACCAAAACCTTCACTTACAAAATAGAAGTTTTAACTACTTTAACTTTAAAACTAACGACTAGGTTATGTAGTACACACTGTACATTTTCAAGCCATCCGAACCGCAAGGATCAAAGTTCAATCCCGGCTCAGGCACGGTGCTGTAAACTTTTGTGCCAAATGGCCGTTTGAAATTTCTAATAATAATGTGATTGTCTAACCAAAACCCGTTCAAGGCAGGGATGTCAAGACTCTTGATAAACATTTACCAAAAAAAAAGTAAAAAAAATATGTAAAACTCAAATAGACATTTATAAACATGAGATAATGAGTCAAAACAGTGGTAATGACGAAAACCTAGCGATTTGCAGAAGACTCATTTGTAAATTTTTAAGGGTTCCGTACCCAAGGGGTCATAACGGGATTACAGGACCCTAATCCTAAGACTTAACTGTCAGTCCGTCCGTCCGTCTATCTGTCAGCAGGCTGTATCTCAAGGACCGCGTAGCTAGATAGTTGAAATTTTCACAAATTATGTATTTCTGTTGCAGCTATAACAACAAATGCAAACAAAATACAATTAATATCTAAGAGGGGTATTAAAAAACGCAATTTTTTGCCCTTTTATCTTGATATCAATAAATGGCGTATTGTTGTCGGAATAAATAAATTTATTTATTTATTATTAATCTATATTGTTTGCCTAGTCAATAGTATGGAACCCTTCGTGCCTCGTGACTTGTACTTTGCTGGTTTATTAAAGATATTGTGGTTGCTCATAGTGTGCTCATAGAACTTATTATCTATAATAATTTTTTTATGCTAAGTTATCTATATAATGAGGTTGTTACCCAAGCTTAGTATACGCAGCCTTTCTTACAATGTCATACACTGAATTCCGAATTCGCTGCTTTTGACAATTCGTCGTCTGCGGTAACCATAGACCCAAATTTTGTTGTACGCTACGCTACACAGTGGCAGCCCTGTAAAATCTGGCATTCCTGCAAGCAGTGAAAGCATGACCCCTGCACTTAGAAACGCGCATCAGTTACTCTAAGTTTTGTGCAAACAACCAGAGACAGCCTAAAATGGTCTCTTAACCACTAATGCGCCGTGTTTTAGCATTCGCATTGCGAGTCATTGAAGTTTGCTTAATGGGTTATCGTTTAATTTTACGATCGGAATAGGAAGGAAGGGTTAGCTTTTGGAGCTATTTGCATTAATGGAGCACAAGGAGAATTGTATTAAACATACACGGCTGATTTACTAACAAAAGTGTCGGTACATAACATTAATATCGCGAAAGATGTGTCTACTAATTGTTATCGGTATAATATTAAGTACAGAGACCCATATTGACCATCTAGCTAGAATCGAAAACATCAATAGAGACACGATCTAGTCTGTATTAATGTTTACGATCTAGACTGCAATCACAAATTTTCAGAACTTTTTTTGATGAAGTCATTCCTACCATTATTGATCATCTACCTATATATTTAAATACCTAGCTAGATCCTACTTGACAATACCGTCACAGGCTTACAGCCCAAACTTTATAGAGCAATACAAGCCACCGTCCCGACTTTGCCCGTATTTCAGCTGAATCCAGGTCACCAGCACGATTTCGGTCGCGCCGTGAATCGGGGATTAAACGCAGTTTACGTGACGGCCGGCGCAGTGGTTAACTGCCAGTGCTGTGCGGATGTCGAATGCTGGCTGGTTTTACATTGTAAAAAAATAAAACATTTTTAATATTCGAATTGGTAACAGTTGGGTGCTGGCTGTTTTAGTATTACGAAAAAAGAACGCATTAGGTATCTGGTATGCATAAAAATCTTGCAATTAGATTTGTGTCGATATGTGACTGGTTGGTTTACGAAAAAAATTCGTCGCTTTTTTTTTAATCGTATAAAAATATATGAGAAGAGGAGGATGAAAAAAGCTGAATTCTTTTGTTTATCTTTTTGATTATCTTAACTTTTAATTCCACTACCTTCTTGAAACACGTTCGCTCTTGATAGCAAAACTCATCAATCAATCAATTGTAATGACGCGAATGATCGATGGCGTAACGAGCTTTCAATAAAAACCTACTCACCACAGTCGCTTAAAAACTATCGATAATATCGATAGTACCCAACACTATTTATTTTAAATCGCGTTATATTACAATCAGCGAATACAACGGAGCGGTACATTTCCTACAGCCACCAGGCTGAAAACTTTCAACATAGCTAACAAAGAATTTTCAAGCTCACACCAGCCATACAAAACTCTACCTTAAAGATATAGAACTTAAGTTCACTTTACAACAGGATTTCCTCGTAGTTTTCTATGTTGTTTTCGGATGCAACTTATTTGTGAAAACAAGAGTAAAAGAGAAGGTTGCAGGGGTCTGGAATGAGTGCGAGCGAGATGAGAACACACTAAATTTACGAAGCCACAGGTGGTGTACCTCGCGTACACACGCAGGGCATTTTGGATCGAGAATATTTTTTAAGAGAAAAGGATGTTTAAATCGTTAACAATAAATCTTTCTGTCTTATTTTTGTGATTTAAAATTAATATTCTTTTATTTACTCCTAAATACAATAACTACTTATTTTTTATATTGATACTTCCCATACGCTATGCCAATATGCTGTAAATTAAAGAACAGGTAACCATGGTCATTGATATTGTGCTACCGCGATGAGATTATACTCTGATGAGCTGAATTCTCTATTTTACCGTTTAACTATCTAAAAATATGTATTTGTGCGAGTGAATACATTTTTAAAAAAATACTAAATAGTTATGCTTTATTTCTTGTGCTATACTTCATTGAAAAATCGTTGAAAAAATTCTGAATTTTGTTGCTATGTATTTGAGATGTAACATGATTTTTCTTATTGTAAAGCACGAATCGTAAACTGTGTAATATAACTTAAAATATAAACTAACAAGCAGGTCAGAAAAAAATACACAAATAAATAAAATAAACTCAATTATTATGGCTCAAAGCGTTGCAACTACCCAATTATATTGATATAAGTAATGCAACGACAACTGTAAAGGCTCACGTTAACTCCACTTGCATTATTAATACGATGTTCTGACGATATGTCGGAATGAATTCGTGTGGGAAATGACGATCGGTCGAATTGACGGTTTATAGTTTAGCCGTTAACTAAGATATTGATATTTCGACGTATTTCAATTTGATAGAATATGTATTAGAGAATTGTCGAAGTCTGGCAATTTGACATTCTCTCTATACATTTTGTGTTGAAGTTGAAAGCGTCGGAATAGTATTTATGCGTGGTTTTACCTTGACTATTGATTCGTATTACACTTAAGGCTGCCACGAATCAGCGTCTACATCTTCTGGAGACCTCATCTTTCTAAATTTTTGAGAAATTATTCATTTTTTTTACCTTAAATACTGAGGAATCATTTGGTTCTATGTTGTTTTCCAGGAGTTTTAAAAGCTTTATACTTTTTGATCATTAACTAACAAACAAATAAACCAAAAAGTTACAAGACTTTATCTAAAGGTGTGAATTTGTAAGCAATCGTGTCGCCGGCTATAACTGAACCTGCCTTTTCGATAATCGATGAAGCCTAGTTTTTCCGGTAATCCTCCACTACACCTGGGAACAATACAAATGTTCGATGACAGACAAACTCAATTTCGCATTCATCAAATATTAAAAATGACTATTTTCTATCATGGATTCATAAAGAAACTTCTTTAATTATGCAATTATTACTACGCAACTGTAGATTCCCTAGGCTCCAATTACTTTACTGTAGAAATTGTAAAGTTCTTTGTTTTTGATAAACAATCCTTGTCATAGTTTACTTTCTTTAGTTTTTAAGTAAACGAGTCCCCTTCTAACTGTCAGATTTAAAAAGTACTTAGCTCCTAAGGCCGTACTTATTATTTCACGTCAATACAACTAGAACTTAATTTCACTATAGTAGATAATAGTGCTCGGCTGTAATAGTAAAATACATTTTGTTGCTTATGTTTTTACTTTACCTTTAAATGACTATAGTTTTCAACTTGAAAGAATTATCACAAGTTCTAACTGATGTTGAAACTTCTTAAAGAAAAAATAACGGCAATCATGCTTATAACGACTGAGATAACTGGTCCAATTCATATGCATCAACCAATAATGTAAACCCTAAAAAACACTAACTTCTTAGACACATTACTTCAGCTTTCGATTATATCTATTTCGTATGTAGTTTGACAACTATTAATCTCTTGTTACAACAGATCAAGTATGATACGAGCCTAAAACAAACTTGAGCTATTACGTCGTTGTTACGTGCAACATAAATGCATACTGATTGAGACCGTGTGTGAAACAACCTTGGCGGCCGAGGGGTGCCATTGGAGAAATGTTAATATCTGGAAACTGGGTCTAATTAAATTTCAAAGCGAGCGGCCTTGGGCTTAGCTAGGCTTGGGAGATCAGACAGCGCATTTGATTACAATGTTGAGCACTGACAACGTATCTCAGAGTTGTAAGTAGGAAATTAGGCACTTGAAGTGATTTAGGGTGATCGTGGATATATTTTTTTACTAATAAGAATATAACATGTTAACCTTGCATTCGTTGTCGTTTTATCGGTCAAGGTGATGTTATTAATCTTCATAAAACTTGCATTTTTTAACACATATTTCTAAATGTCAATTTCTATATTGGTTTTGGATAATTGTTATGATTACCATAAAGACTCAATGAATGCAACTAAAAATGGCATCATAATATTTAATATAGAAATTTTTAATAAATTTTCTTCAGAGAGAGATTTATACAACTTTCAAGTTAGTTTGACTTAGTTTCCTTATTTTTTGGAATGCTGACCATAATTTTATTTATGTATTCCAGGTTTCTAATCTTCATAATGACTTGGCTGTCTTTTTCAGTCTATGTTCGAGATATATGCGTCGCTAAGGAATTCGTTCGGCCCTACGTCTGCGAGGTGGCATTATTCATGTGTCCAGCAACAGTCCGCTTGACGTCGATACTGAAATAATAGATTTTCCTGTAGCATTCATTTTGAATCTTGGCAACATTTCATGCAAAATTGGACACTGATTTTACTTGAACGCGCAAGTTGCATCATGTACTGATTATTAAGATATTTTAACCACCTACATTTTTTAATTAGGTTGAAACCTCACCTCATTTATTTATTTATTTAACTATATACTGGAACATTTCTTGAGCCCAACACGCTACGAATCGCAACCTGTCTTCGGCTTGGTGTTCCGGTCTGTGTTCCTCATAAATGTCCCTGTGGCTGTGATGTCGACAAGCTAGGACACCACGGACTGTCATGCCAAAAAAGTGCAGGCCGCTTCTCGAGACATGCCGCACTTAACGATATCATACGCCGGTCTCTTGCCACCGTCAACGTGCCTAGTCTACTTGAGCCGACTGGTGTTGCAAGAGACGATGGCAAGAGACCGGATGGTATAAGTTTGATTCCATGGAAGATGGGTCGGGTGCTGGTATGGGATGCAACCTGTTCAGACACGCTTGCCTCTTCCCATCTACATGGAACCAACAACAAAGCTGGTCCGGTATGTGAAGCGGCTGAAAAAGCTAAGGCTTATAAATACAGAGGTCTAAGCTCCGAATATGATTTTGTCCCATTCGGTGTCGAGTCCCTTGGTCCGTGGGGTCCTAGCGCTATTAGGCTGTTTAAAAAAAATTCAAAAAGGTTAGTTGACATCACAGGAGACCGAAGAGCTGGCAGCTACCTCGGACAAAGAATTAGTCTGGCTATTCAAAGGAGGAACGCTGCCAGTATCTTCGGTACCTTGCCTAAAGTGACTTCTTTTAATAATATATTTTAGATTTTAAGTTATATTTTTTTTCAGTCTTTGTATGTTGCATGTCATTGTTTTAATACACTTCAATGTTTTATGTTTCGAAAAAAAAATACTTATTTCGATTTATTCAACTTTGATGATTGTATTTACACAATCACATTAGAATTTAGAACAAAATACATTGATTTGAGAGTTATGTGTTTGATACCTAAATAAATCGTACATTTCTGAAAGCCTTCAAATTAAGTATGATTGATGAATATTCTCCTATACAGGCTGTCTTCGCCATAAATCGTTGTCAAGAATAAACCCATGTTAAATAATAAATTAATAAAAACTACGATACATTACAATTCAGCATTGTCGGGGCACTTCTTATTTGTGCCTTGAAATCCCTTATACTATTATCAAAATCTGAATTAAAAAATCATCAAAAATATCTCATCTCGATCCACTTTGCCGTTCGTGTGTACGCTAACTGTTGCTCCTATACAGACAGACGGACGTTAAAACTTCTATTGTATTGATTTTGCTCAAACCTGAGACGGTTTGCGAAGGCGCTAGCCAATATCTATATAGTTATTCGGAGATGATCGCTTGTTCATGTACTAGAGTAAGTTAAGATTTGATAGTGAATCGTTATACGTGATTGTTTAATTGGATGGTAGTGTCAACAAATTGTATTACATCGGAGACAGCAAGAAATAATATATTTTTAGATCCTTAATATTTTCTCTACCTACGGTAATAATAGTAGTTAAATTTTCAACTATAACATAATCTCTGAAAAAGATTCGTGGTAAAAACTAGGGCTCTGATGCATCGGATTATAACTAACTTTAACTATAAGTAGACTACGGCCTATTTCACAATTTCCTCATAAGTTCTGGTAAGCGTCATCTGTTCAATACTTCATACTTATGAGTTCCTCCAAACGGTAGTAATGGTAGTTAAATTTTCAACTATAACATAATCTCTGGAAAAGATTCGTGGTAAAAACTAGGGCTCTGATGCATCGGATTATAACTTTAACTATAACTAGACTAGCGGCCTATTTCACAATTTCCTAATAAGTTCTGGTAAGAGTCATCTGTACAATACTTCATACGAAATGACGTTCCATATTTGAATTATTCGTTGGTTAGCGCTTATTTGTCGATGGTCAAACAGGTCCTTAGTGTTTTTTATATATTTTTTAAAGGTGCTTAATTATTTTTTTGTTTATTAAAGACTTTGACATTTGCTATGATATAGCAATTTCGTGGAAGCATAAGTGGAACAACTCATACAGTAACAGTGCTAAGTTAAACCCAAAGCAACATAAAATAAAGCCCGGTTTCCGTGGTTTCCGAGAATTTGTGACCTGAAATTTTGAGAATTTTCAATTCCACGAATACGCTGAAAATTCCCCACAACACACGTGATTCCCCATTCAGCATACATTTTCGTGAAACAATGGTATCTACGTTATGAAGGTAACGATTACTTTTTATTTCAAAATTCAATGCACATGAGTATTATTAAGTGTGCTAAGAATCATTTGAACCTTTTTCGTCATAGACAAATAATCAGTAATAGTGTTCTTGGTTTTACTATAGTATTTTTTCTTGTATGTTTTTAATATGCGTAACCAACGAATAATTTTAATATAGGTAAGTTTGTATAGGGAAAACACTAAAAAAGAAATAAAAATATATAAAAAGACATACGTTTCGATATGTATCCAAACTACATCCGTAACTACGAGTGCAATACATTAAACATCTGATGTCATACAAAAGATCAAACGAAATTACCCAAGAAAAAACCAAACACATCCCATCTCGCTCCACCCTACGCGTTCCGTGGAAATTTTCACCAAAGTGCATTGTCTTAGCTGGCCGTTTTAAAAAGGGGGGGTTTAGGGGGGCGGCAAAAGTGGGGCGCACAAAATCAATAGGGTGGGTGGTCACCGGCTATGGAAACTAGCGGATCGGTTCTTGCGTGTTCTTGGTTGGAGTATAGATAATGTGGTGGAATTGGACGTGACGGTTTTAGGTCGAGTTTTGATTGGAAGAGACTGAGTAATGCTATAACCTTTCTTTCGTTCTTTTTAATGCTAATCTTGGTCGATTGAAAGAATGTAAGGCGGCATTTTTGGAAGACTTAAGTCGTTGAACTACTATTAATAGTGTATAGAACTGACACCACTAACAAATTTCTTGTGGCATAATTTGAAGCCACTTGGCATCAACTGATACAAACGGTCTCAAATTTGACATTCAAATTTCAAGGATTACGTCACAATCTTGTCATTGAATTGCAACACATTTTTTGCTTGGCATAGCTTCTCTATACGTAATAACAACTCACTGGACTTAGGAATGAAAAAATTAAAGTATTATTTAATGAGAACATCACTTCTTAAACTCTATGTCAAAAATGTAGTCTGAAGTCTAGCTAGCTAGATAAAAGACGACAAATGAGGGTAAATTTAATATTTCCTGATCAATAATGTTTTTATTATAGAGTTAATTAAGGCGACATATGAGTCTTTAAAAGTACCAATTTTAGCTTAACTTACATAAAAAAATCTGGTAAAGTGCATGGCTACATAAATGTCTTCACAGCAAAAAGCTTTTTTCTTTGTAACGCCAAGACACATAATATTCATTTCAATCTGTCAAACAAGTGACATCACAGTCTACTACTGTAACTATAAATAACAATTCAGCACAAAACACCTCGTGTAAGATGTGCATTTATATACGCATCAAAAAACCGGAGCACAAGCTACATGCAGCTCCGAAGCCTGAATCAACAAGTATGAATCTGAGGGACGAAGTTATAAGCCGAGCCTCGTTTTGACTCTTCAGACTGCTGTTTTTGAGCTTAAAGACGCTGAAGTTTCTATGTAAGATTGTTGATTTGGTTTCTGGTATAAAACTACATCTTCAAAAGGTATAATTAAAACTTAGTATGTATAAGTATTTATATTAACGTATGCAAAAATGTTAAATGTCTAACGGTCAAGGTGGCGTATAATGGTTAATTTGTACACATAGATGTGTTAAGACATCCGAAAATATTTTAAAAGAATAACAAAATTACTGCCAGTTTATTTCTCAGTGGGTTTTCTTCTTTGTTTCGTATTTTTTTCGTGAGATCTGTTAACATTTTTGTGATTAAGTCACTTTTTACGTAGTTATGTTAGTTGTTTGTATGTCATCCATGTTATATGTATTAGACACTCGCTGCCAAAGATCTCCAAAGACAGTGGATCCATCCTATCTCTCTATATTCTTCATCTTTTTTTTTTGGTATTCCGCGATCTTTGCTTTCCTGGTTGGTCTATAGATGATTTGTGTATCTTAGCATTAAATTAATTTAAATTGCAAACGTGATTCAAATAGTTTCGCTTTGGCATTGAAGGAAGTAGTTAGCCTATGTAACTTTGCCCCAAATTTTTAACCGACTTCAAACAAAGGTTTTCAATTCAACATGTAAATGTATTTGATATCGTAAGAATTTGATCATATTTGGTTACTTTGTAATTTAAATATGTTTTTGATCCTGAATTTCAGATTGAGGCCCTGCGTACACATACGGGCCGGCATCCTTGGTTGCCACGGCACACACACACACGCACGCGTATATTGGATTTTGTTTATACAAAATGGCTTCCTACGAAGCGATGCGGGTAAGCAGATTACTAATTACTGCTGGTGCCACTGATTTTGCTATTGGTGCTTCGAAGGTTTCAAAACTAATACTAACCGTGAGTTGCTTGCGAAGTTACGTAATCGCTAGATTAATATGGAATTGGCTCTTTTGATTGGTTCAGCGATAGCTGAAGTAACAAATGACGATAGTTGGCAAAAGTTGATGTAACTTTTTATGAGGTACTTTAAGTTTAGGCAATTCTTCTTCTTCTTTTCGAGTCAATGGCAATTAAATTTTCTGCGCCCAAAAAGTGGCAACATCAATGGCCTTCTGGTTGGCGCTGTAAAGGTCCTCTTGCGTGCAGGTGGCAGGAGAGTTAAAAGCTAAGTAGCTTTTAGATTATTTTAGGTGATTTGGACTCATCGCATTTATACAACGTGTGGCTTGTAATAGGAGCAAAATTTATAACCAATTATTCTTCTGAGTAAACGTTGTTATCTTGACCTGATCATAGTGCTCTAGCTAGAGCATTGTAGTAAATCGAGATATAGTAATCCAATGTTATATTCCCCAATCAATGTACAGTCAGCAGCACATCAGGTTACCCACTTTTGTTGCGAACTAGCCCTTATTACAACTGCATAAGATACCACCAGTGTTTACCTTGACGTGCTGTTGTCTGTACAAAACAAAATCGCTAGCTCGTTGGAGTAACTTACATGACAATGTTAAGTTCTATAACTGGACATATTATTTGTTTGCAATGCATTGTTAGTTCACTTTAATTTGTTAGAAAATAACAATAAATATATTTTTAATTATAATAAATTAAAAAAAACCATTTAGAATTGATTACCGTTTACTGAAACAACCTATATTTAATTTTTTGCTCGATGCAGGCCACACCACATCCTGTATATTACTATTATGTAATCATGAGAACATAAGTTATTGTTTGCAACGAACTTCCCTTAAAATTATGAATGGACGTCTATTGAATTATATCACCCTCAAATCACACCAACCATTGTCAACTTTCTCCCACAAACAATAGCCAGGTCACTTCAGATCTATGACGTCATAGGTCAGAGGATGCGCTATCATAACACTATTATAAGTACTTTTGAGTGACAAAACAAATGATAGGCCATTCTCACGTATATAAAAACAAGGGTATGTGACCTTGCTTGGTATAATAGTGAATAGTGTTTGGAATTCGCTAAGCATTGTTAAGGGCCAGCACGTGAACAGGGAAGTATGATTGAGAAGAAAAGTGACATTTGAGAATGCAGAAAAGAGCGGCTATACAAAACCATTGGTTAAGGCATTTTTTCTTACCAAGAATAGTGACGCATGGAGTAGTTTGGGGGAAGCCTTTGCCCAGCAGATGGTACAACAATGGCTAGCAAAAAAAAATACCATTAGTTGAGTATCGATCACGCAAACGGGCTTATCTTACAATTAGTAGTTGACTTAGGGTTTGATTAAGTTACCATGTCATTTTACGGATCTTTGATTTAGTCATTAAGACTGTCTAATGCGTTCACTAGGCATGTTTTGGTCTAAAAATATTTTTTATTGAGATTTTCTTATCCAGCTTTTCTCGTCGACTGTACATTAGGAAGTAGCCTCAGTACTGATGCAAATGGAAATACCTTATTTGGAGCGAGCGATTCATTCACTGGCGATTGATCAAATTATCCTATTTAAGACAAAGATGGAGTCAAACATAAATAGATTTAAATTGAAATGTAAATGACATCTTTCCTATTTAGTGTGTACGGAATTTAAAAGATGTAGTATCAACTTATTAGGTATCGAACTTGACGTTATATTATACGAAGTTTCTTCTTCTTCTTCTTCAGCACGTGTTTGCCCACTGCAGGGCATATGCCTCCCCAAACTTCCTCCACGCCGTTCTGTCTTGTTTTTCGAATCCAGGTTGTGCCGGCTTGGTTCTTTATGTCGTCAGACCATCTAGCTAGAGGTCTTTCAACACTCATTTATTTATTTATTACACTTCATGCACAAACCAAAGGTACATATGGCGGACTTAATGCTAAAAGCATTCTCTACATAGTCAACCATTGGTCTATACAGAGAAAATACAGGCGGCGCGAAGGAAGTGATAGAGGGGTAAAAGAAAAAGCTTGACGATAAAAACTCATCTTCCCGATTCTGGGTTTACTAAGGTTAAAAACCCTTAATTAAAAAAAAAACTCTTATGTGCAAGATCTTATTTTACGTCACTACCTTGCCTAAATTGCCGCGACACGTTATGTAATTTTTTTTTAAATTATATAGGCAGACATTTGGCCACAATCACACCTGATGGTAAGTGATGATGTGGCCTAGATGGGGTGGATCATGTCTGACTAGTAACAGCCTTCACTCTCTTCTTGAAGTTGTCCAGATCATAGTGGCAAACACTTTTGCCGGTAGCGAATACTTCGTTATTTCGACTATGCGAGTCAATCCAACATTTCCCTGAATGGATAATTCTACAGGTTAGAATTTGATGTTACACATAATTTATTTTCCTCATACCTATATCAAATATTTTAGTGAATGGTAATTTCTAAGGATTATTTGTCAGTTTGAACATATCATTTTTTCTGGGAAATCTCGCTGCATCGTCAACTCATGTTTGGATACGTCTAGAATCGAAAAAATGACGTGCGTGCCCTTCGAGAGCCCGCTGTGGAAAACGCAGGTTTCGTATACATAAAGATTTAGCAGAGCCTCTAAAACAATTGTAGCCAAAATGATAAATTTATAGCTGTTGTAAGTTGTCCGCTATAACTCGCCGAATGTGGGCTCAGATGAACTGTGCCAAACACCAAATTACTGAAACTGACCAAATAAGATGATTTTGAAGAGTGGTCATATTTAGCAGGTAAATTATAGGGCAACATACGAAAATAAGAGCTCTGCCTAGTTATTGCAAATAAAGAAAATCCAATAAGATGATGAGCCCTCAGTTCTTAAGTGCTCAAATTTTACTTTGATGCTACAAATTTTAACTTACAACTAAATGTCTTTGGTAAGGTTTTAATTTTAGCAGAAGTAGCCACAATGCTAACCTGAGAGTACTGGGTTTATATATTCACATAAGTTTACAAAATATAAGAATTCAAGATTTGTCTGAATTTCAGGGACATTCATAGAGTGCATGCACATTTTTTACGCCGGAATATGAATTGCACTATCCGTCTGAATTCTAATGCGTGCACATTACTTCTAGTCTAGACCAAATGCATCTTGTCAAGGTCGATGCATTGTTGTCGACCGATTTTGTTTTTCACATATTTGGGAAGGCAGTCTTAAATCAATGTAATGTTATGCGACGATATGTGGTTCTTAGTATTTTGTTACAACCTCAAAATATATATTTTATTATGATTATTTTTGGTGAAATCATCTAATGATATAAATTGCACTCGTAAAAAGCCAATGTGGCAGACAAGGAATCGAATCTTGTGTCCTACGTTATCGGGGCGCAAGCCTATACCACTCGGCCACCGACAGCTTGGTAAGCCTGTTGAATTATGCAAGTGCTTTCTTTAACGCGTAGGCGGCCTCACCTCATCAATATTGCGAGATTGCTCTCAGAATAATATCATTAAATTTGTATAGTGACAAAACACAAAAACATCTAAAATATAAAATCTAAATATGCGCCAGACAACACACCAATTGTCTGATTTCGTGGTAACGAATTTTCTTCCTTGTGTTACGAAGTACCAGACAACGATTATGACGGGCGCGTCTCCCATAAATACTTAAATACATATAACATCCATGACTTAGGTACAAATGTTCGTGCTCATCACACAAACATTTGCCCCTTGCGGGATTCGAACCCCCGACAGCTGGCGTAATAGTCAGGAGCGCTAACCAATACACCAAACGCGTCGTCATATGATTATGAAATTTTCCAAGTTCGAATTGTATTGTAAATAATAAAATATATCTAAACCAAAGAAACAATCACAAAATCAACAAAGAAACCCAAAAAATCATCATCAGCTTCAGCAATATGAATCGATAGTAACTATACTTATGCTGACATAAGTATCGAATTCACTATTGTGCGATGACTATACTGACCCAGTGACATACAAACAATAGAGGTGCAAAGTCTGAAGCGATGTATCGCATCAACGATAATGATTCATCGATATAATCGGTCACTTTTGGAGGTGAAACTGGTCACGAATTAAAACACCAACAAATATCTATCTTTTATACATAAGGGCCATTTTTCACGTCAGTCCAGTTCTGCAGGATCACTGAGTTACTGGATATTTGCAGGTACGGTTTTGTCCGACAACTGAGTCATGTCAACAGGCTATCTCGTATCGTCATATAACGTATCGATAATTTGGCGCGCTATATATTCCTATAGCCACAGCGTTGACATGACACTGTATTTGTGCAATAGGTACTGTCATTTTTAGAAGTGGAACTGGTCCAGTTCAATGACAAAACTGGATCAATAAACAACAAGTATCGGTTTTTTGCAGGTCGATGCATGTCCGTGTAAGTTTTAGCATTAAAACGCGTAGGCTACAAAACGGCATCCTGCAGAAAACAGTGTCTGCAAAAAACGTTATCTGTCTCGATAGGAACCGGTCCTATAACTATCTATCTTGTTACTTATTTTTCATGTATCTTGTACATAACACAAGCGCCACGCAACCGGCCTAAGTAGACATTCTTCTAACACTAAAGAAATTGATTAATCGTATTTTATATAAAATATATATATAATATATAATGTAATAAATGAATACATATTATATATAATGTAATATAATATAATATATAAACTATAATCGTATTTTACCCAAAAATCGAACGCATCCATATTTTCTTAGTATTTATTCGCAATTGCATACGTGCAGACGGATGCCAAATCAATAAAAGGAAAAAGCGTCCATTCGCTGGCTAATTGAGATAAAAATGCGTTAACCTCTGTAATCGGACTATTTTGTTTGCAATAATTTATTGGTCTACGCACTCGTGAGTGTCAATGACTCCATTAAAACTAATTTAATACTTTCGCGATTGTTTTATCACCTAATTTAGTTATATATATCGCTTTTAATGTGTGTCTGCTTTTCTGACTGCAATTTATCAATTAAATTCATAGCATGTTCAAGTAATGGTCAATTATTCAAAATTATGATGACGATAATTTTAATTGCGCTACAGACATAAGGCCAAAGTTGTATGTAGCTTGGCGAATGAAAAAAAAATTGTTACTTTTATCAAATAAAGAAATATATTTGTCGTTTTTACCATCAATGATCAGATACTTTTATGCCCTATCTGTCACACAAATCAAAGACTTTATGTTGAAGCCATATATTGCCGCCGGTTTATTTTAATTTTAGTTAGAAATATAGAATTATTATCTATTAATTTTATGGTTAGAAATGAGTACTTCTTTGATTATCTATGATTTTTCTTTTTTATTTGCCTTTGGCACATGTCAATGTTGTCTAATTTTTGGAGCCGAATAAATGGCGTGAAATTATTTTATTCCATTATTTTATTAAAAAATCACTAATCGTCGTGATGCCAACATTTTAAGCCCCTGTTTTACAATGTCTGAATAAGTTACCATTAGCAATAGCTGTCCATTACTTCATGCGCAATGACGTTCCCTAGTTGAGTTATTCGTTGGTTACGTTAGTGTATATTTGGGGATGGTGATACAGGCCCTTAATATAGTAAGTAGTTAGGACAACTTACATATAAAGTGTTTATTTGCTAGATAGGCATTCGTGGTTATTTTATTAAAATAATTCACACTTCATATTTCATGCGAATTATTTAAGTTTTATCTTCTCACGGCTTTTGGCAAGTTCAGGCGAATATGATAGTATTTTAAACTTGGAATTTTGTGGACTGTGCAAGATTTAAATGTGCAAAAACTATTACATGCGTTTTTTTTTTAGGTATGTTAAAGGTTGTAAGTTATGTTTGAGTTTGGTGTATAGTTTGGCGTTCTGACTACTAAGCCAACGGTCGCGGTTTTGAATCCAGCAAGGAACAAATGTTTATAAGTATGATGAGCACGAACATTGACGTACCTAAGTAATGGATGTTTAGAATGTACTTAATGATTATATTTATGTATTAAGTATTTATGAGAGAAGTCCCGTCATAATCGTTGTCTGGTATTCGTAACGAGGGGCAGAAAATTTCTTAGTTCGGAACCAAAACAATTGGTGTTTAGTCTGGCGCATATTTATTTAATTACTTATTTATTAATTATTATTCACAATTTTGGATTAGAGGCCAAAATTCTGAAAGGGACATATTCGGTTCGGAAACCAATGTTCAACAGTAAATGTCGCTTGGCTGATAATTATGATATTAATGAACTAAGTTATGCTAGTAAGTAAATAAAAAAATCATTCCTCAGCCAAACATTTTCATCTAAAGTCCAGTCACTTGTTGCGCTCTAATTGTAAAACAAACATTTCAAATATTATTCAGAAATCAATAAATAATTCATTAAGCGACCTTAAGTGCCAAACGAGTGTTATTTGGTGGCTAAGAGCGACAATTAAAATAAATTCTAACTTAAACCTTTATCTCGCCAGAGTAATTTTAACCTTAGACCATAGCGTTTTGGGTACATATCTATTTGATTTACTAGATAAGGACAATCGTCCACCTAGCGCTGTTATAGAATCTAATTTGAGTGGAACGTCGGTTTTGTCCTTGCGAAAACAAAACACGATCGGTCAATGTCGATCTCAGAGACAGGCTGGGGTTCCTCATATAAAATTAGTCGTTTTTTAGACTCCGGTTTGTTTAATTAGCACTTCACAATACTTATCCAAAGAATTTAAATAGAGATTGTAGGGTGAAAAATACGTACATATCGAATTAATAAACTCCTTTTTTGAAGTCGGTAAAAAAGCGCTCACAAAGAAGACCACTGATATTTCGGCACATATACATTTATCTTTTCATCTTCTTTTTCAACCCATCTTCTATCTGTATGTAAACATAAAATAAAATCATGTCAGTTACACCACTTATTTATACTTACTTCACTGGGGAGCGGGTTGAATAGACCGATTTTCATGATATTTTGGATTTGCCTTGGCCCCGATTAGAATAAGAACCATAAAACAGGACGGGGGCAGGACGGGCCGGGGGTGAAACGAAGTTCGCTGAGTCCGCTAATTTACTGATAAACACAAATGGTGACAATTTATCTAAATCCAGTCAATTGCCCTGCATATTATCTTAAACTTTTAAAATATTGATAACGTACTACCTAACCAGGTGCAGTTCATCCTTATGAATATAATCCCAACAGTCACCCATCCACTTTTAGCCCGACGCAAAGCTACTTATACTCACTCCTAACAAAAATATTTTGCTACGGATCTCTAAACTGTACATAGATGCATAGAGCCTACATATCGGTATTGGGCACAAGGCTACAAAAGTAGGCGATTTGGTACTCGTGTGCTAACTAGGTTAGTACTCGCTGACTTGACGATTTGTGACTAATTTGGACACTGAATTTATTATTGTTGGACTTTGATTTGTTTATTTTTTTGTGGATTCGGAAAAAAGTGGCCAGTGTAAGGTGGGCTTGAGTTGCTCTATTCATGACTTTAGAGATGGTTCTCTTTAATTTGGAGGTGTATGTTGATGGTACTTGCAAACTATGTTTTTTTTTTAAATAATAGTTCGATATTAGGACAATTCAAACCTGATGATAAGTGAAGATGCATTCTTTCTTTCTTTCTGCATGACTTAAATGTATGGCTGGAAGTAAATGCTTTTAGCATTCAGTCCACCTTTTGTACACTGTTACTTGTGCAATAAAGTTCTTAAATAAATAGTAATAAGATTCGTTTTTGGATGGGTTTTGTCTGACTAGTTATCAGTATCATAACTACAAGAGCTAGGATCTTATGTTCATTCTTTCTAAACGCTATTGGGATACTATCGAGGTCATCGCCGCCTTACCACTTTAAGAGCCAAAATCGCTTGCACTTTGCAACGTAATTTATATAAAGTGACTAACGTTCTCGTGTCGTGTGTGCAAGTGATTTTCTTTTCAGAGTGGTTAGGCGGAGGAGACCTTTTCCTTACATACTCGTATAATGTACTTTAACTGTGAAATCGACATAAAGTCTGTCTGTTTAAAATATCTGATGAAATTAAAATTTTATGACCATTTATAAAATATCTAGTATCTTAGTATTCAAAGAGAAGAGTTATTGAAGTAAGGCATAGGTATATGATAGGCTAGGTTAAGGTTAAACGGTTTAATTCTACTTAGGCTGCAATGTGTTTGTAAAGAACCAATAGAATCGCTTCATTTACCTCGCCTCGGTCAGCACAGCTCTGGTGGAAACGGCTCAGCGGAGCTAGATTTTTGCGCATACAAAACAAGCGAGGAATGTGTGCGAGGGATGTGTACGAGGGATGTGTGCGAGGGATGTGTACGAGGGATGTGTGCGAGGGATGTGTACGAGGGATGTGTGCGAGGGATGTGTGTTGAGAAGGTTTGCGCATACACCACACCCCGTTTCATAGCTTCGCAACCCATCCTCGCACCACACATTAATGCGCATTTTCACAGCTCCGCTACACATCATCGTAGGCACATTTTCATCGCACAGCTTTGGTGGAAACACCCACACATTTTCACAGCACAGCTAGACATCCTCGTACGACACATTTCCATCGCACATCTCTGGTGGAAACGCAGCCTTAACGTGGTAAAATTATTTTTTTTGCTATTAAGTAAATAATTGCGTATGTAACATATTTTATGTAAACTAAACCAGACTTGATTAACGAAGTTCATATTTTTTCCGGTAAGGAAAAATAAACTAAGTACTGAAAAAAATAATGTTTAATTTATATTAAGTGACCTATTAAATGGTGTTTCAACGTTCTTATTAATGAATTTACTAGGTTACCTGAAACCTTCATAAAACGGGTATAAAATCCGAGAGAAGTCTTAGATTTAACTTGCTCTGTATTTACTGCTCATAAATTCAAATACCAGGTATTTCTCAGAAACAGCTTTAAAGTAGATTTAACCATTTAATTGAGTCGCCTAGTTTTAGTGCTATTCATAGTTCGAGATTTTATGTTGGCTGCGTTTATTTGTGTGGAGCCTGATTGATCTGAAACATGAATAATCAACAAGATTCTTAATACTGGTAATTTTTTTGTAGAACGAATTTTGTTATATTTTCACTTACGTTTCAAAATATGCTTCTATCTTCTCATTCGTTACGGCCGCGGTCACTCCCGCCTAACCACTATAAGAGCCAAAATTGCTTGCACCTTGCGTCGTCTTTTGTTTGATTGAAGTGACGCCCGTCTTTTTTGAGTTCGATCGTACCAAAATTCAAAGCATAATTAGCGACTTTATAACTATACTATGTTCTAAATGGTACGTTATGATTAAATATTGCATAACACGTTTTCATCTCCGATGACTTTAATTATGTTATGTAAACAATATAAACATGATAAAACTGACGTCCTCATACAGCCAATTTCATCTTTATTTTAAACCCCTTACATGTCATTTTAACCCAAAAACGATTCCTTAACCCCTAAACACTAAAAAAAACAAAAGTCAAACAACACAAAAGGAAAGGCACAGTTTCCCAAACATTCGCCGAATATTCACTCGTACACGTAAACTTGCGCTAAGTGGGTAATGGTTACTGTGGACAGACATGCGACTGGTTAAACGAATATCTGATGCTGTTTTTGGGGAATTGGTTCCGTACAAATATGGGGATTTGTTTATTTAAGTTTTCAGACAAACTTTGAGCTCAAAAGTTAAGCAAGCCATAAGCACTATTTGTAGAATGGTTAAATCAAAGTTTAGATATGTAGCACACGTACGATTAAAAATTAACATTGTGTCCATAATTATATTTACTGATACGCTGTATATATTTACTTACTATATTGGATACTTCTTCATATTCCATGGGGCTTTGGTAAAACTCAAAATACTGTGTGAACCGTTTTATGTAATTAACTAACATTAACTTTGAAGCTATAAATTTTTCTTCTGAAAGCTATGAAAATAAAAAAGCATACTGCACGCAACTAACTGAGAACTGGGACCTTAAGGCCGAAAGAATGATGATGATTAAATTAGCTGTCAAAAGTTAATTATGCATATTAAAAGTTTATTAAATGCATTACAATTTATATTCTTATACACTTCCCAAGTTATGATACAAAGTGCAAGTATGTGTGTGTGTGTGTATCAATAAATGCTTTTATTTCTTTCTTTCTTCAATAACATACGAATATTTTACGACAACATTCGTTTCCGTCAACTCAGCCCCTATTCTTCGTAGCACTGACCGACTACGAGTCCCCGCTACGAAAGACTCATCCACTGCAGCCCCGCTACGAGCTTTCATAACCAAAACGGTTTCATCTCCACGAGGACCCCTGAAAATATATTGGAAACAAAAGCATCGCTCGATAGCTCCACTCACGTACAAGGTAAATCCACACGACACCGAGTCGTGTTCGTTTTTCGTCATTCCCCGGCTTTTTTCGTCGCATTCGTACCGTTTTCGTCGATTTTTCGTCGCGTTTCATCGTTTTTCGCAGTCGCCGCGGCCCGGGCGGCGGCTTGTTCTACGAATTTCACCGGTTTTCAAGCCGCCTGCCGATTTGTGAAAAAAACACGGCGCGGATTGCGGAAATGTGTGGAGTAGTTTCGTTGTTGTTTGAACAGTTTTTTGTTTGTTTAACAGTTGGTTTAAAATATTTGATGTCGGCTTTTGGACGAATGAATGGATGCAGTTGGAGTTTGGATTTAACAAACTTGAATGTCCGAGTTTTATTTACTATTTACCTGTTGTATTTTAACAAAAATGAAATAAGTTGTCGCGTGATTGTAACTAAGCAATATAGGCACAAAATATAGTGACTACATTAAATTATTTACATTAAACGTTTCTCCAATACAGCACAAACTTTATTTCTAGAAGAATATCTATAGGTGTTGTAAGTAGGTTAATATGGGAACTATTGGGCATATTTTTAATATACTTTAACCCGAAAAAAGCATTAAGAAGTGTACGTTTTAAATCACCAAATATTTAACAAACCTATCGACTCCACGCCACCTCTGTCCGGATCCATTTCGGTTAACTAGTAATTACGTCGGCGACATTGTCGCGCGCCGCGGAAGCGCTCGCGGTGGAATGTACCCGATTGACCTGGAATACTGCATTTGACCTGCAGCTGCAATCACAGTTGCAGAAGTAACGGTTAACACGTTCCGGGACACTATTCTAGACACAAAAGATGTTTTATTGTTTTCACACCTGTAGGCGCTCACTGTCCCGGAACGTGTAAACTGCTGGTTATGATAATAATTTTGGGATGGATATATTTTTAGCTAAGTGGTCAAAACTGTCAAGGGTCGTTACGACCTGGAAAACTGCACTTGATCTGCAGTTAATGATGTACTTACCTATTGAATACGGGTTTTGATCATTTTGTAGTGTGTATGTTTTTGAGGGAAGAATTTATAGATCACCGTGGTGTTTAGCTGATCTGGGGGCGTATTGCGATCCAACTTAATCCGTTCAATTCCGAGGCAGTTCAATTCCCACTCAGTGTAAACGAATATCATCAATATAATAATATCATATTAATACTACAATGGTATGAATATTAATATTTACATTAGAATAGTTAGATACGGGATTGCTACCATGTACCTTATTATTTATGAGCTTCCGATATTTCGGCACTGTTGCAAGCGCCATGATCACGGAGTAACTGAAGAGAACTTGCGGGTGGGTTGTTATTGGCAAACATATCGGTCTACCCTCCTTCGAAGTCGTTTATTCCGCTCGCCGCCGGTACCATTGTCCACAAACTCACTATTTACTCGCGTGTGTTCTCGACACACAACACTGACAGTATCTGTTCTCGAAACGGCACTATTTTTATTTACACGGTTTTTACACATTCGAACCACTGGATTCCAGACACTTGACAATTTAAACCCGTCCTCACGATTGAAATTTTTGTATTTAGTTATTTCGATCGCTTCCCTAACCAATCTTGGTATGTAGTGGCGTTCTGTCGAAATTATATCATAAATAATAAGGTACATGGTAGCAATCCCGTGTCTAACTATTCTAATGTTAGGGACTATGAAAGTTTAAAACAATATAATATTTACATTGTTATATTATAGTAATATTATATCAATAAAATGCGAAATTGCAATAAGAATTGCTGATTTGACAGTAAAGCAGAGCTGTTTAACTGTCAAAACTGTATCGCATCGCAATACGCACCCTGATCTCAATCGAAGCCACTGAAAAATAATATTGTTTGAACAATATTAGATACTTAGATCTGCAAGTTGCCAGCCTCAACAAAATGTGTATAATTATGTATAGTAGGGAACTATTTCACAAAATCCAGGGACTCCAAACAAAAGTAAGTCGCCGTAAGAGAGATTCGTGGGCAATTTGGCTAAACGGCATAATGGCGGATAGTGCGATTTTCAGCTACACGGTAGTTGCCGAAACGAACAATGGGGTAAGGGGAAAATGGGACGAAATACTCAGTTACTCGTTTTGTGAAGTTTTTAGTTTTGTGGAAATGGTAAAGCCAGTTGTGTTTGTGTGACTGGTTTCATGGCCTGGCCGTAGGCATCAATACCCCGATGGAAAATGTCATAACTTGATCTTCTTTTTGATTTTACTGATATAATTGATTTAAAAAAAAAGATAAACACAAAACTCGCAGCCTACATAGGTGACTATGATAAATCTTTTTGAATCGGATAATCAAATTTACAATATTCGCCAAGCTAATAAAAACGGTCTTTTGTTAAAGCAATGTTTCTCACATTACATCTCATGCCATCATCATTATCATAATTTATCCCCCCTGTCATTATCGTTGTCTGGTACTTAGTAACACAAGGAAGAAAATTCCTCATGAAACCAGACCATTGGTGCGTTGTCTGGCGCATATTTTATTTAAGTATTTATCGTCATTATCAGCCAAAGGACAACATCTCATATTAATTTAATGAATTTTCCACGAACAACCTGATGATATCGAGCATGAATGGAGCAGTCGCGGCTTAGTTTCGGTTCGATTCCCGGCTCGAGTCGGCCGCTGACAGCCGGCTGGATAAACTGGAGTGGTAGCAGAAAACTCCGGAATTATATAAATTTTATTTATTCATTTGAGTACTTTATTGCACAAATAACAGTTTACAAAAGGTGAACTTAATGCTAAAAGCAATCTCTCTTAGTCATATTTTTAGGTTGTGCAGAAAGATTGTAATTGGGGGCAGGAGAATATTGTAGATTGTATTTTATATTCGTAGCTGATCTTAGTGATTAATCGGTTCAGCTCATAATAAACATTGCTGAAAAGTCCGTTTGTCTGTTAAAAAGCTGATGATAAAGCCGATGATATATAAAAAATATAGTTAATTTCATTAAAAAGAAGAAAAAGCTGTGCCTGTGCTGTGTGTGTGTGTGTGTGTGTGTGTGTGTGTGTGTGTGTGTGTGTGTGTAAGTACTTCTCATAGTTAACAATAACATTGTTAAATATTATTATTATACGTGCGATAACTATGTCGTCAATTTCGACTTCCTATGTTTAAAAATCTTTTCATTTGAAGTTTTTTTTTTAAATAGGTAAATATACTTTTTTTTGCTTGACAGATATTTGACCTCGATCGCACCTGATGTGCTGACATGGATGCTGGTGATGGAAGCTGGTGTGGACGAGGTTTAGGGTGGTGCATATCTGTGTTGTAGATACTATTCACTCTTGCCTTAAAGAGAGAGAATAAGAGAGATACTAGAGACAGTCACGCGTTAGTCTTTCAGTTAACTGTCTCGGTGGCGCAGGGGTTAGAGGGTCGCATTTAAAAGCGACAGCTGCGCCAGAGGTCCCGGGTTCGATTCCCGGGTCGGGCCAAAAATATGTACCTGGGTTTTTCTGTTCAGAAAATCACAGGGAAGCCCGGAGTTTAGAAGTTGGCGGTGTTTCACCCCCGTGCCTCGGAAAGCAGGTAAAGCCGTTGGTCCTGCGCCTGATCTCTCTCCGGTCGTGTCAGATTGCTGTCCCATCGGGCTATGAGAGTAAAAGGAATAGAGAGTGCACCTGTGTTTGCGCACACACTGTGCACCTGTGTTTGCGCACACACTTGTGCACTATAATATGTCCCGCGCAGTCGGTTAGTCGTTGTGACTGGCCACCGTAGTCGAAATCGGCTAGGGGACTATTATTATTAGTCTTTCAGTGTACTTCATTGTGAACTGAAGTGAATTAACTGCATGAATTTTAATAACTTTATTATTTTAGTTGCTGACGCTACCATTTTCCGGCGCGCGTCCGCTGTCTCGCGGTTTCGCGGCAAACTTCTATGCCGACCGTACTTTCATTTAGTTTGTGTACCGTTTTGGAAACCGGCCGAAACGATACGATACGATCCCATCCCGCGGTTCTGTTCGATTTGGTGTCAAGTTTTGTGTTCATTGAAATGTTGTTATTGAACTTTTGAATCTTTAGTGTTTTCTTTAGATTGAAATAGTTTGATCTAGTTTGTAAGTTTATGAATTGGAAGGCTTTTAAAGTGTTCAACAAATGGATGTCAATCACATATAGTATACAGATTACATTCAAAATTACACTCACCTGTCACCAGGTAGGTACAGTCAAAAAAACAAAGGCAATAAAATGGCGGTCCATAAAATAAATGCGCTATTGTCCTGTGGCGCGCTCTGGCGGTCGGAAATGAAATATCCGACGGCACGCGTAACGAGCGTATGCGTTAGACTGTACTGGCTATTAATAAATCCGTTCAGATTATTTACTTTTGTTATTAAACAATAGTTAACTGTGTAGCTTTGTATGTTTTATGTTATTATGATTTAAGTATCACCCGCTTTTTCAGAATCTTAACTGACTAGTAACACTCTACTGAAAACGTCCGCATAGTTTTGGGGAAAACATCAGCCGTTAGCAAGTTGTACTTGAACGTGAAAGAAGGAAGATCGAAATCATTTTGTTTTAATTTTTTCAATTATATTTTGTGTAGTGGCCAGCTCATACCATAACACATCCATCGATCACCAGAGAAAAAAATATTTGCTTCATTTAAATTTGGAATTCTGTCAAATCACTGCTAAATGTTACAATATTTTTTATTAGTGGCCAGCTCGTTGCTCTCAGAGTTATTAAATTTTTATCGGTGGCCAGATACACACGCTGCGCGGGTGCAATGGCAGCCCGCGCAGAGGCCTCTAATTTGCCATTTCCGGTTGCGCGAAAGCAACTGTACAGGTTGACGTACACTGCATACCGTTGGAAGACCTAACCATCACCCTTGAGAAAAGTACATAGAAATTGTCTATATACAAAAACAAAATATGAAAAAATCATACCAATTTAAGAAATATTTATAAATGGTATCTTCAAAACTTTACTGTTTTGTTTTATTCGTCCGTAAGTTCATCGATAGGCATGATCATGAACCAAAGTTAAAGCCAAAGCCAAGCCAAATCTCTAGAGCTTTGCACTATTTAGGGCCGATTTTTCAGACTGACTGACTGATCTATCAGATTGATAAATTATAAAGCGACAGATTTAAAAAAAGTACGTAAAGTTACGTATGATTGCTGACAATTAGGTGACTTTTCAAATTCATATTGTATTTTGTTTGACGTATATTTCTTATCTGACTATTGAAAAATCAGCCCTTATTGAAATAATGTAAAATATAACTTTTGCTTTCACTATAAGTTAATATTTTCCTTTATTTTCTTTAAAGTGAAAAATCGATCTTCTTCAAGTAGCCTCCTCTTTTCAAATTTTTATGGCGGCAAAGTTTGAATTGTTCCAAATTAAATTTCGTGGACGCAAAGTAGTGGCGGACCGTTCCCCGAATCGTTCTGAATTCAAACAATAGCTCGAGTGTCTTTCCCCGGAATTGGCGCGGAAATTTTTGTTATCTTTTCGTGTTCCCCGAACGGATTTTAAATTGAGAACGCAAATGTTGCGCCGCTAAAACTTTGCATCAATATTGCACATGCGTTATTGGTGTATTTTTGTTCACACCTTATTTAGTATCTCACCTCCTGCCAAGTTTTTAAGCCCGTAATAATTTTAATTGTGAATTGCATTTAGAAAAAACATAAACTATGTAAAGTTATGTTATTTTATTTTAGTTGTGGTCTCTTCATATTACATTTGGGTACCTAATTCTGTTTTAAATGTTTTTTTGTTTCAAATTATTAAAGTCTTATACTATGGAAAAAAGTTAGGATAAAAATAGAACCATTCCGTTTATTTATTGTCAAGTGAAAGTGAATTATGAGCTGATATTTTTTTCTATATTTTTTTTTAAACGACCGATCAAGCGCAATCTTAGCGGCCAGTATCGCGTTACGCACACTGCCCATAATCCGTGATAAGCGCTCATTGTTCGCTTCCATACGACTCGATGGATTTTCGTACGATTGGCACCTATCTAGTTACGAAATTTGAATTTGGAACCCTTCAAGCTATCACAAGATTCATAAGACACCAACCGACCTATTGAAAACTCAGTGAATTGATGCGTATTGATAAGCGATCTGAAGCGGTTTCGATACCCAACCGATCTAGTTGAAAACGAAATTGGAAAATATGTAGATAGTACAAGACACTACATACAGTCTTCAAGGCCCTTTTCAACCTTTGTTATGGATTAATCAACCTCCACCGGTCGCCAAAAGTTTATTTCCTAGTCAAAATATGTTTTTATTATACAGGTTGTATCAGAAAGGACAAGGTGGACAGACGACCTTGTAAAGATCGAAGAATCAACTGGATGCAGACTGTTTGCAACCGGTCGCTGTGAAAACCGTGGAGAAAGCCTATGTTCAGCAGTGGACGTCCTTGGCTGATAATGACGGTGGTGATCAGAAAGGTGCAGTGGAACTTATGGGGTTTGATAGACAATCACTCGTAAAACTAATCAAAACATAATTATCATCTCTTTTTTATCTACCGCTATTAAATAATAAAGTAAGGGCCGCAAAAAGGACCGACCAACGGATAATTCAGATACGGAACCTCATTTTTAACCGTTTTAAAAAAAAGATTTTCAGTTTGACTTGTATATTCTGTGTATTGGACAGACAGATAACGATAATAAGGGATGCGGTAACTATCTAGAAATCACATCTTGCAGTTGTGTTTATAAAAACGGCTTAGTATTATAATTGAATGGATTGAATAAATTCTGTCAAGGATAAATTATACAAATAGTTCCTGATTCACGTTCTTGATCGTTTAAGATTCATCGTGAGTTCTGTGTATTGGACAGACAGATAACGATAATAAGGGATGCGGTAACTATCTAGAAATCACATCTTGCAGTTGTGTTTATAAAAACGGCTTAGTATTATAATTGAATGGATTGAATAAATTCTGTCAAGGATAAATTATACAAATAGTTCCTGATTCACGTTCTTGATCGTTTAAGATTCATCGTGAGTGAGTAATCAAACGCACCTGTATTTATTTCTAGATTAGGTAGTTTATAAAATCTAGGTTTACGTTCGAAAATTATCATGTTATTGGCAAGTTAGAGGTAGTTATTTTGCATAAATTATCTGTTCCAATATCAAATTCTAGAGCAATAGATTTCGTCTAACTTTTATTATCTAAAACAGCTTAGGTATAATAAAAATTAAGACCATCCTTTGTAAATACGTAAATAATTATATGAACTTGAAAATGTAAGGAAAGTTCCAGATTGGAGACCCTTTGACCAAAAGCGCAGCATAGGACGTCCACGGACAAGATAGACAGACGACCTTGTAAAGATCGCAGGATCACACTAGATGCAGACCGCTCACAACCTGTTGCTGTGGAAAACCAAGGCCTCTGTTCAGCGGTGGAGTAGGTAGAGTCCTTTTGCTGATAAAAGATGATGATGATGATGAAAGATATTAAAGTCCAAAAGCGTTGTTTACAAAATATGTTCGAAATCATAGCTCCCTACCTGGGGGCATGTTGCGATCCAATTTAATCCGTTCAATTTCCAGGCAGTTCAATTCCCACTCAGTAAAAACGAATATTATCAATATAAATATTATAATAATACTAAAATGGTATGAATATTAATATTTATGTTGTTAAAAATATAAGGGTATCATTTAAGCTATCACCAATTTAATTAGTTTTGTGTTTCTTAAATAATAGGGTTTGTCCTCAAAATAGTAGATCTGTCACCAAAATGTAGTCACCAAACAATGCAAAATCAGTTCCACAATAAATCACTTAAAATCCTGAGATATAAGGTCTAGTACCAAATAAATGTTTTTGTATGTATTATAATAGGTGTGTCCCAATAAGTATTTAAGCAAACTAATTTAAAGAGATCACCAATAAATCATATTATGTTACTAGAAAATTGCATTAAGTTCAAATAAAAAATTAGGGTTGTCATCATCGTTTCAACCAAAAGATTCTGCTACTTAACTACACTCCCAAGGTTCTAAATTTCCACTGGTAGTATAAATTATATTTAAATAAAATTTTTAGCAGAGTAGTAAATAAAACAATTAAAGTCAAAATAATCAATATTTATTGTTTAAAATAATAACCACTGAAAAATCAGCGCTGGTTTAAAATAGTTGGCTTATGGCTAGCAGAATAGTAAATAAAACACTTAATTAAAGTTAAAATAATAAAATGCACCTACAACAATGAACGTGAAATCGCGAATGAAGTAAACTGGCATCTCTCTCGCACGCCGCCCTTTGATCATTTTTTCATTAAAATTATAAATTGATGTATTAAATTGGTAACGAATACTATTAATTTAATATCTGAACGAAATAAAATGTTACTACTGTACTGGTGACAAAATATCAAATAAAAAGGAGTCGCAGTCAGGGATCGATAATCGATTTATTTGGTGACAGATCTACCATTCTGAGCACAGAGCTATTATTTAAGTAACAAAACTGTTATTATAAGAACGAAGTTTATATTCATGTAATGCAATATAATTTTATTGGTTATCGATCTCTTATTTTACACTTCAATTAACATTAATTTGATAATTCATACCTGGGAACAATTTTTGTTTATCTGAGAACGAAAATATTTCGTGGCGATAGATTTATTTATTAGGTGATACAACTTGATGACAAATATAAATTTTGGTGATAGAAAATATAGTTCCCAAAATATAATTATCAATATAATGCGAAATTGCAATACGAATTGCTAATTTTACAGAAAAGCTACTTAACTGTCAAACCTACATCGCATACGCACCCTGTCCTATTTCACATTATTGAATAAATCAATCAGTTATCATACAGAACTTATTGACGTATACGAACTCCCCTTCCGACTATCAAATTGTCAAAAACCTCCTTGTCTGCGTTTTAGGCAGTATTTTTTTATGGGCATGTATAAACTCTTTGATAGAGTTCTTACATCCGATACACCGAGAATGCCTTCGCCTATAAACTTGTAAAATAACTTTTTGAACGCAGCCCAGTCCTGTTTATCTAAAAATAAAACGCGACCAAACTGCATAGAAAGAGAGCAACAACCTCCGATGGAAAAAAACTGCGCCCCTCCCCCTCACCGGCCCCTTATTAAAAAGCAATAATAGCAAACCAACGGATCCGTGAGAACTGCGCTTGCGCGAAACTCATAGTTAAATAACACGCAGACATCGGCGGCTCGCGAATTCAATGTAAAGATCAAGACCTCTTATTACATCGTAACTAAATGACAACTGACTACGCGCCATTTACGTACGCACAAAGTTTTAAAATCATATAAACAAACAAATAACAGCGCTATGTAGTTCAAATAAGAGTTACTATGCGCGAATAGACGTAGAGTTTAAGTTTAGAACGGTTGGAAATGTCAAACCTTAACCTCAAAACCGTGACGCTTACGGCCGCCATATTAGATTCGTTCGGAAGCGGTCGGGCCAATTCGGAGCGAGGTCGACAACCAGTATAATTTGACCCACACTATCAGAAGCGTTAGATGGAATTTTGCCGTCGTTAGAGCTCAAAATAGTGCAGCATCGATAGATCAGTGGGTAGTACCAGCAGATAAGGACACCTTGTATCGTGAAATATAAGATACTGTGAACTGTAGATGGTCTATTTTAGTTTTCGTTGCAATAAAAATATTAATAATAGCGATTCGAAAAGCAGTTAACGTTTTAATAGGATATCGTGTTTGCACAATTAAACTTGAATTAAGCTTCTAGGATGTTCGTTAATAAATGCAAAAGACATTAACGCAGGTCCCATTTTAATGTTTAATTTAACGGTAATGCACACTTAACAAGGCATCGCATCATACCATTTTTTTAAGTATTGATTTAAAAAAAGACTACAGAATTATAAGTATTAGGCTTGATTATTAAGCTCTGAGTAAGTAACATTAAGCAAACAACTGTCATTTCTATTGTCTCCAAACGAAATGTCAAACGTACCAAGAAGTTTCCAGTTAAGTGCTTTAAAAAATTATCCCCAGATAGAGCATACTTTCGCCGATGTCATTGCACGGGCCTGGTAGGGGGAGAATGTAGCGTTCGACGAAAAATTTCATTTTAAACCAACTAGCCAGTCACATGTCCTATCAAACTTCAAAAGAGTTCCAACTCTGTTCCATTCAAAATAAGGTTTAAAATCTGAAGCTAGTTCGCGCACTTACGACGGTGTTCCAAATTCAAAAAATGACTTGGCGAGCCTAATGACAAGGTTAGTCTTTGAAACGTATAAGAAACTGGTTCTAAACATTCGCTCGGCCGTTAGCGAATAGACAAAAAATTGGCGGCCATCTTGGAAGCGGGATGATGACTTTTCTTGCGTTTAAAATTATATGAGACAGCGTTCCGAGCTTTGGAACGCCGCAATTTGAGTATTCTCAGCCGTTTTTGCCGCGAGCTATTCTCGAAAACGATTTTCTGTGTGCGTTTTGTGTTCATTGACACTATTTCACTTTTTGTTTTACTGTGTTTACAGGCCAACTTCAAGTTTATGATTTGTATAACCAACGATATTAAAAAAAATGGTTTGAATTCATAATTTTCATAAAATTACTTAAATGGTATTTTTTATACTTTGTCCAATACTTAGTATCATATACGTAGTCATCATAAACAGTTATCAATAAATAATGACGATAAACATATAATTGACAACTATAATCTTCCTAGTAACTTTAAAAAATAAAAGAAAATATTAAAAAAAACTATTAATAGTATTTTTCAACAGTTTAATAATTTCAAAAGATTGTGTGATAGGATAGACATAATTTGACACCACATAATCAAAACTTTGAAAAATATCTTATTATCACATTGGTAGAATGCGTTTCACCAAATAAAAGGTTTAGGGCCCTCACACATTGCGACTTTTGCAGCGATGCAAACGCGCGTTTGTATCGCTCCTTGGAATAATGTGAAAAGGATTGCGAAGATTTGCGATTTAATCGACACACTGAATCAAGCAGTGAGTTGTTACTACTACGTATAGAGAAGCTATGCCAAGCAAAAAATTTGTCACAAAAACGACGACAAAATTGTGACGTTTTCTTTGAAAATTTGAATTTCGAATCATGATTTGTACTACGAGTTGATGGCCGGGTCATCAATTTAGGGAGCACAAAATTTGTTCGTGATGTCAGTTCCATACGCTAGTAATAGTAAGTAGTTCAATGGTATCAAGTAAGAAATCGCAATGTATAAAGGCCCTAAGTCCCATTTAACTTTAATAGATTGCTTTCGTTGAGTGAGAGGTAGCTAACTTGCTCAAATATAGTTGTTAAAATGAAATTTCCATATCCACAAACAGGTTTGGTGCTTATTAAGTTTCTTTTCTAATTTAGCGATGTGATGCGAAGATTGGGCCTTAACAAGCATATTACAGGTTTATAACTTTTACATATTTTATTATATAATAATTTTATCTTTATTGGAGAGAAGGTTAAGCTGACAATTCTTTTTTGTAAATACAGTTTGACCAAATTAGTATAACGATAGAGAGGTGTAGTAACCATTTACTAAAAAACAATATTACTAGGTATTCTCAAAATTGATTGATTTAGTTGTTGAATTTTTGTATGTAATCTGTAATAAGTAACTTTTTTTCGTATGGAAATACAGTTTTGCATATCCACCGACCGCGGGGATTTTAAGTACTAGCCTACTTAAATAAATAAAAATTGTGTTAACAAAAAAATGTCTAAACGAAACGTTCCAGAAGTTAAATTAATAACGTCAAATTTCGATGAGATGGTATTGAAAACGAGATAAAGATTATCAATAAGTGAAAAGAAAAACATATTTAAAAAAATACAATCATAAATGACTGAAAAGTTTCAACTGCTAAACTAAAAAACAAACATCAAAAATCCATTTACGAAACATCCAAAAGCGATCGCGTGAAAATTAATATCGAGCCAGCTACTAGGTTAGTTAGTCACTAATAGTAGCAAAATATTCCTCTTCCGTGACAAACCCTAATATTAGCCGTCGAAAAACGTAAAAAAAAGAAAAAAACAGGCGAATGCATCGGTGGCGCCGCCGAAAACAGCGGCAGTGGTTGGCACTAACGCAGAGTACAAGGAAGACTGGATGCAGTAAGCAATGTTCGCACAAACAAATCATTAAAATATGGAAGAGATGAACTTTTTTTTATTAACAATACTAACAACTTATTTATGAAGGCAAATTTTTTCATCAGTACGGCTCTTTAATGTGTTATTTTATCATGTATTTTTTATGGTATAGGTTTCAAAGGTGCAATAAATTTTTCTCAATGTCAGAATATTAAATTAAGTAAATTTGATTGAGTCGGGGTATAGGTCTCAAAGGTGCAATTAATTTTTCTCAATGTCAGAATATTAAATTAAGTAAATTGGATTGAGTCGGTGAAATAAAACCAGTAAGTAACGTTTAAATCATCGCTGTTTTTTATTAATTTATTTAAAACCATTAATTTATTTAAAATAAATTGCACTGTAAGTTAGCATAATTATCAGACTTGATGCCTTAGGACATTCTCTACCAGTCAAAGGCTTGATCTTTATGAATCCTACTATTGTATTAGGAGTATGACACAAACGTAAATATCTCCTTTATGTATTGTTGAATAATTGACATTTTCTTTATTACAATTTTTATTGTTTTAACCTTTGACATGCTTTGATAATGTAATTTCATGATCTTGTCATTTTTATTTTGACATTTCATGATAATTTTTAGAATGGTATGTTTATTAATTTGACAAAAGTATTTCTTTATTTGTAATTTTATTATTTTGATGTTGATATTTTGATTGAATAGTTATTGCTTGAATTTTAATGTTATTAATTAGTTACATATTATTTTTAAATCTTAAATTAATTTCCAACACAATGTATTTTGTTAATAATGGAATAAATGACTTATGACTTACTTCAAACTGCTATAATATGCTATACTGTGGCACCGGAGAGTTGTCACACGAACTGTTTTTAGGGGTGTTTAAAGGTTATAAGTTCAGCAGTTAATGGTAGCTGGGGAAATGCGCTAAGCGATTCCAAATAGCACCCCTAATTTTTGTATTTGCACATGTTCATTGGTAATTTTTTGAATACATTGATAAGTATCATTTATATAGCCTAGTTTTGAGTAAAAATATTCCCAGAGAAGGTAAACAAATATCCTTTTTAGGTCTATTTCAATGGAAAATCCTTTATCAACCGACTTAAAAAAACGAGGCGTTTCTCAATTCATAAATATTGTTTAAGTCTACGTGCTTGTATAACCTGCTCAAAGACGCTTGAACTTATTTAGATGTATTTTTGTTTGTACAGAAGAAAAAAAAAAGTTACAAGAAACTGTCAGACCAAAAAAAGAGCAAAAAGCCAGGAATTCTTGGAATTAATATTTTTGGACATAGCACCTATGTCCATCTTCCATAATCTTTTTTTTTATTGTAGATTGCCGTACATTTGGCCACGAACACCTTGTATTTTTTGCGGTAGATACTGGCCACTTCACTCTTCTACGTTGTCATTTTCAAATCTTTTTTGAAAACTTCGTCGAGTGCAATCTCGTTTCTCATCTTAAACGGTCGATGACTGGCCACCTCAGCTTACATATTTAATTTACGAAGAAGAAGTTTTCATATTTAAAAAGTAACCCCCAAACAAAGGAATGCCAGTACCTAACTTCAAACAAATTACCACACAGTACGTCGAGTTAGCGACGGGTAGGACAGTGGACTATCGACCGACCAAAATGTTAGTACTTTTAATATTTCAACCGCAATTCGGACCGACAATCGATACTAACTGGACGCGCTTGTCATGCCAGGGCTGCCAACTGATAGATTTTAGTAAACCATTTTTGACCCACAATATTTTGCTTGACCTAACTTTAGTAGATGTAGAAGCTATATATAGCGGCATAGGCACTTGATATCGTAAAAGGAAATTGACTTAGAAAAAAAAGAAGTTAATAAATAGCACATTTTTTTTTCTTTCGAAAAAAGTGCAATTCTGCACAGTGACTTAAAACTTTAAAAAGCTGTTATTCTTTCATTCACCAACGGGAAAAAACACAATTAAAAATAATGACGTGGAAGATTCTTGCAGCAGCCGCTGTTTTTTTTTTTAGTTTGAATCACTTTTAATCAAAAAAATTATTATCAAAACACATTCGTTAGTTTTGTTAGTTATTTATAACTTCCTTGCCATAATATATTGATCAAAATGATAACCCTCAAATTATCAATAAAAAATCATCCAACTTCACAATATAGCTACAACGCAAGCAATAATCAATAGCCCTGCTCACGGAAGGTTGTTTAGACATGTTTTTACCATACATAATTAATTTTTTGACAACCCTGCGCTGTCTAATGTGGCAATTGTATGAGCCAGACTATTTTTACGCCTTTTCCATGTTCAGAAATGTGATGGGATTTGCACAACTGTTGCTTTGTTAGCCTAGGTTTTAATTTAGATTGAAAGATAGGCGTAATTTTGATAATTTAATTAATAGATAAACGGTCGAAAAATTATTATTTAATTCAAACCTAGAGACGTAAATAAGCGAATTAGAAAAACAAACGTACTAGGGGCGTATTGCGATCCGTTCATGTTACTATTTCCATTTAGATTCCCCGTATCAAACCTCATACATCACATCTCATCAAGTTTTTTCCTATAAAATCTACAAATTATTAATGGTAATAAATAATTAATTAGTAGTTCCCCTCTTGCCTTCTATACCGCAGTTTTTAAGAACCAGTTTTCCACTTCTAATACCTAGTCAAAAGCCTTTCCTGATATTCTATCTTCAGCATTCTGCCAGTACTGATGTTGCTGCTACCCAACACTAGGGGAACGCTTAGTTGATGGCGGCATTTACTTGCCATGGTACAGAATCGTCACTAAATATTGTAGCTTTTAATAGATAATATACATCACATAGTTATTATTTATAAATTATTTATAATAGTTGCTCGTCGAGGTGCTCGTAGCGCAGTGGTGGCAGCACTTTGGTAGTAATACCGAAGTTACGGCGCGGTCGGTGTTTGGATGGGTGACCATTCCGACCATATAAGTGGCGTATATCACGAGCATTTCCGTGCTTCGGAAGGCACGTTAAGCCGTTGGTCCCGGCTAATAGGTTGATATTAGTCGTTAAGCCTAGTCAGAGGCCCTATGGGCGGCTCGATAAAGTCTGACAGCAAGGTTGGTTGCTTGCCTTGCAAACACCCCTCCGCCAATCCGCACTGAGCCCGCGTGGTGGAGTATGGCTCATAACTACCTAATATTAATTGAGGTAAGGCCTTTGCCCAGCAGTGGGATGATTACAGGCTAACTTTACTTTTACTTTACTTTTTTTACAATAGTTATGCAACAAAACTGCAACATCAGATCAAAATACATGAAATAATGCACCATACGATTATTTTTAACCAGCCCATGCGTGTATATTGGTACTAATTATAATAATTTTGGATGACTTTCCTTATGGTTCTAACTTGTGGTATTTCCCACAAAAATAACTATATTTGTTATTGTCTGGTTCCGTATGACGTGTTACGTTCATTAACAAAACAATAATGTGTTAATTAATATGCGTTACGTATTAATTTGTTGGAATAATTGGGCATCACTGAGAAGCTTCCTGCTAGGATACTTTGAGACTGATTTTGTTATTTCCTCTTAAAAATGTATGTATCAAATATGAATTAAATTCATAACCATTTAGTAAGAAACAGGTGAAATATGTGGAATTTATTTTCAATCCTTCGAGTTTTTTTTAAAAGCATATATTTCACATAGTAACTTTCATGGCCTATAATTTTTGTGTGGTAACAGTTGATTGTGTACAAATTAACCAAATTATGAATGATGACATGTCAGAACTAAAGAATTCTTATTTTGTTTTTATTTATTGATTTAAATGTAAGTAATGTAATGTGTATTATTATCAACAATATAGGTGGTTGAAAAGTCCCACCTGCATGGGATCCTACTCTATCAAAGACCCAAGCAACATCTCATACTGCAAGATCTCAAGACAGATGTCATTTTCCTGCGTGGATAGGAATAGTTTTATTTTTTCATAACTATGTAATGACAAATAACATCTTAGTCTGCCTGTGACCACGAATGCTGTAAAGTTAAAAGCATTCAAAACGTCAGACGTTTAATTACAAATGAATGTGCGCGGAATAAATCCGTAAAGTGTTTAAGGGGCGATTTTTCAAACGTCAGATAAAACTTAACTGACTGATAAAGTAAAGCGACTGATTTTAAAATGACAGCTACATAAATGATTGCTGACTAATACGTTACGTTTTGAAATTAGCCATTTTGTATTTTGTTTGACAAATATTTCTAATCTGACTATTGAAAAATCAGGCCTTAATCAATGTGTACAAGTAATAAAATTATTGTTTTCAACTATTAACCTAATTTTCTCATTCAAAAAAACACTAACAATAATGTGAAAAAAAAAAATTAAAATTAAAATTGATCAATTGATCAATTTTATGATTTTAATGCAACTTTGCTAATATTTTTACTCGTAAATGATGTAATGTTCAGTGTAAATCAAAGCTAAGTAAGTATTTTATTCGAAAAAGTATGTTTTAAAACCATAATAAAGATATAATATCAATTTGAAAAGTGCAAATCGTAGTTCGTTCGGCCAGTGCATTTCGTTAAAAAAATATAACTTTTCAGTTTACACAACCACAACATGTACAATTTTAGCAATATAATCGTGTTATTTACGGTCAAACAAACAAAAAGAGATAAGTGGCTAAAACGTATTTCCCCAAATATTATCTAGACTATATTTGCGCGTTTTAGATTATATTTTGAAGTCTAGGTATCCTGTAACGGCATTTACCGATCCAATGTTATTATATTATTTAACCTTGATTATTGGTTTTAACATTGATAAGTTTTGGATGGATATGCATACAATCCTACCTAAATGTATGGAAAAAAAACATTTTTAATAAGCATTTTCGCTTATCAAAGCAGTCACAATTGGTCATTATTAGGCACAATACCAAAATCAATAAAGCCTTCCAGCTAAAACTTCTTCTTCTTCTTCTTCTCGAGTCAATGGCAATAATTATGGTATGTATATAATATTATTACTCTACACTTTAGTATTTTGTTGCGGTTTTAATATCTATTTACAACACTCTCCTGCACCCATCACAATCTCTCTGAATGACCTAAAGGTATGACTGGGAGAGAATGCTTTTAGCATTAAGTCCACCTTTTGTACACTTTTATTTGTGCAATAAAGTTTTTAAATAAATAAATGGCAATTAAACTTCCTGCGCCCAAAAAGTGGCAACACCAATGGCCTTCTGGTTGGCGCTGTAAAGGTCCTCTTGCGTGCAGGTGGCAGGAGAGGTAGGGCACGACAGCTAAAACTGATGGTGTTTTTTTGAAAACATTTGTAACACCACAGTTAAAAAAGTTATATTAAAATTAGGGTAAGCGTTCCAATTCTCGTCAGCCTATCAAAGCTGGCAGTAAACATCAAAAACATTAATTGTATCTGCAAAATATGATATACAAGTGTGAGTCAGCCTTTTCACTTGGCCACATAGCTCCGAAACAGGTTCGCACAATCCGCACCTGCCGATCCATGATGACCACAACTGGAATAGAACCAGTTATCTCACTGCAAACAAGTACGGCCAGAATGAAGCTCAATTCTTGTAGCCAGGATCTAATTCAATAATATGCACAACTTACTGACATACAATATTTTTTAAACGTGCAATACCTTTACGAGATAAGGCCCTTTTTCTACATAGTACGATCCTTCCAATGTAACTACTTCGAAGCTAGAATCTTCAGCTTGCCTAATTGAAAACCTCAACCATCTGCACAACTTACTGACGACTAACATTTGTTAGAAGTGCAATTCATTTTAAGCAGTACGAGGTGATCTATTTAGGTTGTTAAAACTGAATAATAGGTTCTAGAAGCAGTGTTCATGTTACTAGTAGAACGTTTTGAATCCAAAGCAGCAAAATCAATGAATTGATGACGCGTTAAGCACAAATGTCCATTTATTAGTTCCTAAAAACACGCTTTATGATAGTATCAGTATCACAAAGCAAATGGCGTGTTTTGGAGTATATTATTGGGTTTCTTGTGTGTAGTGGTGCTATTGAGTGGTGCTATTAAATTATCTCAAGAAATTGAATGGCCGACCTATTCGGCAGTAGTAGGATTCTATGCGAAGTTACTGCACACATTTTGACTGTGTCAACTCTAGCTAGTTACATGTAGCGGTACATATAAGCTATATGATCATTCACTGGCTGCGTGCGAATATAATATTATAAAATAATAATACTATACTGATTTGATAAAGTTCTTTGAAATATCTAAAGATATTTATTAAAAAAATCTTTATAAAACCCCTTATTCATAAAATGTTGAGGCTGAGTTATCTTAATCAACATATGGGTGACGTAAAATAAAAATAAAAAATATTTTACAAAATCGTCAAATACGAATTTAATAGTTTTGCTATACATGCGTAAACAAAACACCCATAGTCTGGTTTCGAAGTAAGAAGTTTTTTCTTGCTTTACTCACATACCTATGTATATGCATATAACATGGTTTTATTTTTATAAGTATTATTGTTATTAGGTATGGATGTGATTAATAAAATATCTACTACAGAATGTTGTTCAGGTTGTTTTTTTTGAAGTCATTTCATTTCTAGGGAACTTATGTTTAGATGTTTACTTTGGAGGAGCAGTATTTACTTTACGATAGTTTTTCTTACTTTAAGAGGGTTTATAAGTTATATAAATGTGACTGTGTATCAGTCTGTGGTATCGTAGCTCCCAAACGTGTGTACCGATTTTCGTTTAGTTTTTTATGTGTCATAGATAATTTTATCCCGAGTGTTCTGAGCCATCTTTCATGAAAATCTGTTTAGCCAATTATCTCGGGTTTTTTTTTTCACTTTAAAATATGATGTCACAATTATCAGAGTAAGTACCTACTAAAGGTAGGAAACTCGCAACTAACTATCCTATATTTTCTGAATAAAATAGTTACAAAATGTTATCCTGTTTGATTTGATAACGAATTCTTGTATAAAGTTTCCTCTTTTCCCTAAAAAATATTATTAATTTTACAATAATTTATCGACAAAATTGTGTGAACGGCTAAAAAGTACATAGAAACGTGGCCAATGCCGCTCGAAGTACACAAATGTTCGTGTCGAACATTCAATAACAAAATTCATTAAATTGCCTCTGTGACCTAAACATTATCAATCCAGCCGTAAACCTAGCCTAGGCACTGCAACTGTGATAGCGCGAAGGCCATTGGACCTACTAAAGCTAGGAAAAACCTCGCAAAACCGCCAATGTGCGCTTTAAAATACAAAAATATCTTTCACAAGTTCGTCAACCCAAAAAAATGTACCCACACAACTTTCAACCCTAATCAAACCGCCACAACAGTTTTAAGATCGATTTTCGCGTGGATCTACGTCACACAACGAAGTTTGTGCTATGCACATGCGAGGTTTTGCACGCGCAACTAGCAATGCAACTCACTCGCGCCAACTTCACAACGTTCAATCAAGTTCATAGATTAAGATTGGCGTTCGTAGTCCGACGATAATTATCATGACTTATCGAATAAGCAACTATTTTTAAGACTTACCTAGTGGAGTCGACGCAGTTTCTGTCCATAAGCACACTATAGTTCCAAAATCTCATAAAAATATTGTACATACACTTTATAACCTAGTTTATTTGCACTTTGACATCACAATATTCCATCAGTTTGTACGGAGAAGGCACTATGTCTACATCACAAAATTGAGCAAAGTGAAAAAAAAATAGTTTTCACTTTATGAGGTCGTCGAACGCGCGGCGACTATTCGGTCGCGTTCGAAAATGGAACGATTTGAATTTGAACACTTGCACACAAAGTTCGAAAAAGTTATTTTGGCGGGTGTCGCCGGTTCGGGGTCCATTCGTGTGATTTTCGTCGGTTTTCGTGTCGGATGCGGCGCGACGCTTGCGGGACTCGCGCGCAACTGAAGATTGTCGTAGGTTAAGTTTGGAAAAAAAACACCGCTAGCTCAATTTTCCGCGTTGTGGGCCAGCCACGGTTTCGCCGCGCCAAAATCGGCACATATTCGCGCGGGAACACCTCTGGATAAGCACGTCACAAATGTTTTGTTGACTTGACAGTTTCACATGTGCGGGATAAGGACACGAGAGGGCGCCACTCGGGAACACCGTTAACGAAACTAGCAACGCGCGTAAACACGTCGATTTTACTGAATGCCACCACTTTTCATTATATTATTTCACTATGCAACTGGCGACGTCACCGAAATAGCAGACGCGGGGCGCTAGTTGTCTCTTTCGCGCATGGAGTCGTCACGAGCATTTCACATCTGAATTCGAGCATTGGGTTGTTGTAGGAACTGGCATCTTTTAATTTTCCCTTGAAATGCACGCGCGGTAAGCCCACCACGCGTACACGGTACCACGCCTGCACTGAGCCTAGATGACATTCACAGAGACTTAAACTCAAGTTCACTTGCGGCGTCAACAAACTGCCCGATACGTTCCGACGACGTAATTTTATAAGCAACAAACAGCTCTATGACACTAGCCGTGTAATGCAACCTTTTTCTTTGAACAACGAAAAATGCACTATGACACTGGCCACTAAACTTCTTTCATTTTGAAAATAGAAAAAAAGAACATCTTTATCGAACTTCGACGCGATGCGAACTGAAGTTGTTTTTTTAAAAACTCTGCTAGTTTAAGGAAACAATGGCCTGTCATTGTTTATTGTTTTAAAGCTATTTATCATTTAAATGAAGATTATAGTGCTAATGGTTGACATTCGCTGATCTACCAAAATACCTTCAATACTTAGATGTAGGTCAAATTTCACAATGCACTTTCTCAAAATAGATGCTGTGTGCAATTATAAAATACGATCAGACAGAAATCTAAATTCAGCTAATAGCAACAGAAAATGTGCAAATCAACGTGGAATTTAAGTAGGTTAACAAAAATTGGTACAATTTATAAGCATTTTAACATGTGATTGATTATAAATCACTGGTCGGTAAGTGGAAGTACTTATTATTTACGAGTATTTCAAGTTTGAAATAAATTTAAAAAAATGTAACTTAACCTTCTTGAACTATGCTAAGGTAACTAAGAGAGAAAACAAAAATATTATTATCAAACAATCGTAATGACATCATTCCATAAGAATATGTTAGTGTAAAAACATGCACCTGAGGTGCGGGAGTACTACAATAATCTATTCTCTTTTAACAGAAATCAAACCTCATTGGATTACCATATTCAGGAATCGTGAGTTACTATGAACAAATAAAACTAATCTGATTCATTTTCATTTTCAGAACACAAAATTCCATTTCAGTCAGAAGAGCTGTAAAAAAGCAAATAACTAAAATCCTTTCCCAAAAACTCGTCCACAAAAATCTTGGGGCCGAAACAAAAAAAAGATCTTCGTTTTTCAAACCCGAAAAGTGATTTTCGTCTCGTTCGAAAATCAAACCGTTCATTTTCATCCAGCGAAAGTGATCCTTTGCTTTTTTTAAACGAGTCCCGACGAGTGCATCGCACATTCGGCCTCGATGCACCGGTCACCGACCCCAAGTATTCGGCGCATTGTGTTGGGAAAGGTCAGGTCTGTCACAGTCTGTGTTGGTACTTTGGGCATGTGTGCGTGAGCTTTTACTTTCAATTACCACATACAAAATAAACCTCTTTTGTTTCGGCGCTTGTCATTTTTGTTTTTTAAATAGCGTTCCCTTTTAGTTGAGGTTTTGGAGGGAAAATTACGCGCGATGGTTTTGGTAGGACTATGGAAGCTGAAATTTACTAACAGTCATTTGTTATATTATCGAAAAGGGTTGATTCTGTCACAATCCATTTGTGACTATAACTTATTTATTAGAAATATTAATTATTCAAAAGCACTTAATTGTTAAATTCTAATAATACCAAAAAAATACGATGAACAAAAGTCAATTCGCAAAACGATAACATGTCAATATTTGTGCTCAATAACCTCTATACCTAAAAATATTACCGAATTTTGTAAACACATTACTCATTAGGTCTTCCAGATAAAATTCGGCGCAAATTATGCACAAGGACATTATTCATTGCGACCTTTGAGTAAGGACAAAGGTTGGACAGCGGATCTGTCTGTTCATGCTAAATTCATAATCAAATAGGTACCTTCTCATTTACTTTAATAATTTCATCAATACATACGTCGATACATAGTCTTAAGATCCAAGAAATAATGAGCTATTTATTTATATTATATAACTTCAGACTTGACATCCTCGTTAGTGTTAGTTCGCTGGTCAACTACCCAAGAGGTCCTGGGTTCGAATCCCGGGACAGGCCGAAATTTGTAGGTTTTTCTATCTGAAAATACTCGGAAACAGCTCGGATTCAGGAAGTTGGTGGTGATGGCACAAAAAATAACTTTGTCAGGCATGAAATTGAACCCTGTGTCTTACGCTATCCGGGCGCAGGGCTATACCACTCGGCCACCGATACATTGGCATTTGCAAGTTCTTTATTACACGCGTAGGCTGAGTCATAACCATCAATGTTGCGAAAATATGTATTTTTTGAAGTATTGCTCTCGTGGACATCGTATTACTTACATTAATAAATTAATGAATAAATGTTTTCCCAAATCAAACATAAAACGACTATACTTTCGTAATCCGATAAAACTAAGCGTACGTAAAGTAGGAGGACTACTACGAAAATCGAAATCCGTCGATGCGTTTATCATTTTGCGGATCCAAAGCATTTCGTATTAAGGATTGCATACTAAAATGCTTCAGATCCGCAAAACGATAATCGTTTTTCGTAGTTAGGCCCTCTGGTAGCGATCGTAGGTAAACAATATAACATACGTTATTATAGACAAACGATGCGCTTCGTAGTAAAGAAAAATACTACCTATAGAAATTACGAAAACCGGAGAGGGAAGATGCTTAGACACTTGGCACGGCACTATACCTTGATTAGGATCATCATAGAGGGAAAGATTGAAGGGAAAAGGAAAAGAGGAAGACCTAGAAGAGCATATAAGACCCAAATAAAGGATAAGTTGGACGTCGAGTCGTACCAAGAGGTCAAGGAGATGGCTCTGAATAGAGATAAATGGAGAAAACTCCACCGACAAGAGCATAGCTCTTAAATGAAGAAGAAGAAGAAGAAATCACGAATTTAGTTTTTCGTAGTAGGTAAAAATTAAAAAAAGAGGCGCTAGTAAGAAATCAATAAATTAACAACTACTTTTTTTATAAAAATTGCAACAGCTATATCACAATTCACAATCACTACCACGTAACGATGACATAATATCAACATACGACTTGATAAAATATCTGCATAGATAGTGCGAGTAGGTACATTGCCAAAAACAGTCGACTATTCATCCAAATATGACTGATAACTTATCAAAGTCACTGACCCCAATTTTGTCGTCGATTGTCTGAGGTCATGGATCCTCTATCTCATTTGCACATCAGCAACTTTATACCAACTATCTCTTTCAGCCAAAATGTTGATACAGGTGATAGTGTAAAATGTGTTTAATTGTTTGAATATGAGCGAATAGCATTTTGATAAAAGAATACTGGAGAATTTAAATGACGAAAAAAGCAAATATTTTTCGTTCAAGGTTTTAAGACGTCAATTCAATTGTTTAACTATTGAGTATGGTCAGACATCTTGGTTTTTTTTCTTTACAAACGTTTATCCGTTTGTACTTTCGTTTTGGTGACGATTTTTATACTAAACCTTCAGAAATAGGATATTAAGTTTCAAACTTAATTTGTCAGGCTACTAAGCCTAGAACGTAGACGTAAAGTGGTGTGTCTTTCAGTCTTCTACAGGCTGCATTTCGGAGAGTGTGCGAGGGAACTGTACGATCTGATTCCACCAGCCCCCTTTCACCAGCGGAACAAGACAAGGGCGCGGTTTCCACCCTTACGTCGTAGACATTCCAGCAATGCGCACTAATAGGTTTCGATCTACATTTCTCATGCGCACGGCTAGGGAGTGGAATTCGCTGCCGTTACATGTGTTTCCTAGCTATTATAATTTGGGCGAATTCACGATGAGAGTGAATAGGCTGGTTCTAGTCAGACATGATCCATCCTAAGCCATATCATCACTTACCATCAGGTGAGATTGTGGCCAAATGTCTGCCTAGGTGCTAAAAATTGTCATATAAATTCCGTTGCGACTTGCGAACAGTTTTTAAGGTTTTATTGATGGCCGCTACATTCGAGCAAAATTAAAATGGCGAACCGAAATGTGAGCCTAAAGTTTTCCTTTGAATGCCATGCCAACTGACATTAATTAACCTATCGTGGAATGATATGGATGTGTTCGTTTTATTAGTATTTGTAAAAGATACTTCACTTCTTCTTCTTCTTCTTTGAGTCGACTGGTAACAATCATAATATTTTCGCCCAATGTTGTGCAACGTTGATAGATACTTAGATACTTCACTTTAGTTAGGGCTGAGCTGTAGGCTACTAGCGGGGTCACAGGTGGCGGATAGTGAACGGCCACCAGATATGGTGTTTACCTGCGAATATGTTGAATAAGCAGTCCCCGATCAAACAGCGGCAGGATTAACAGAATTAGGTGAGGAGTCTAGTGGAATGAGCTTTTCTATTAAACGCTTCAATATTCAGTGACGATCCTATGCCATGGCGAACAAACGCCGCCATCAAAACCATTTTCCTGGTATTGGATAACCACTACATCAGTACTGGCAGAAGGCTGAAGATATAGCAATCTGGAAAAGCTTTTCACTGGGTATTAAGAGGCGGGAATCCCCAGTTATTAAACTAGGGGGTGTGTGTGGAATGCAAGAGGGAAAACATCACACTATCTTCGCTACGTAATTGGGAGTTTTTAATAAAAAAAAAACTCCACCGACATGAGGCTAGCTCTTAAATTTGGTGATGATGACTTCACTTTAGCATTACCTTTTTTTATTTAGTATAGGTTTGCTCTTGACTCCATACCAAGTCAAGTGCGATTAAGACGGAGTCGAAGATGGAACGAGCTCGCCTAGAAGAAGTCTGTTCACTCTAACTTTGAATAGATTCGGATTGTAGATGACTTATTTGTAGACTGACCGAACAGCCAAGTGGAATATCATATTTGAATGTGCAGACTGTTGAAAATACTGAATTCATATTAAAATATCCAATTTTGTTTAACCACATGCAAATAAATTAATAATCAATAAATTACAACCCACAAAACTCTACATTTTGGTGCTAAATGCGAGTCGTTTTCCTCAAATTTGTTGAAAAAGTACCTAAATTTTATTGTATTGTTACCGACACGCGCCATATCAAAAACCACAGGATTTGGCAGTAACCTTGACAAGTACATTAACAAAAATATTTTATTTATAACATTTATTTTATTTATTGAGATCAGTAAAAATAAATAAAAAATCTAAAGTACCTCAAAGTTTTGTTAAACACAACAAATTACTTTAAACATACGATTAAGATCAAAACATAAGTTTTTTTTTTGTATTTTGACTGTTTTTTTATTATGATGTTATTTATTTGTACAACTTGAGTCAAAATTTAGATTGTAAATAATGAAGTTGAAAGCTAATAGATATGCAATTACAATTAAAATGGCTAAGCTTGTTGATAGGTCTTTCGTGAACTTCTATTAGGATTAGATAACTATTTTATGTGATAGAAATATAATTTCACAATATTTTTTGACAGCAACAATAACTTTATTTTTGTATGAAAGACAAAGTTATATTTGCGGTTGATGAAAATGTGCTATATCTCAAAAACTACCTGTTCCGTCTCGTTCAAACCAATTTTCGTTGCTAGATTTTGTTAAAATCTACATCATATATTTTTTTCTAAATTTTTATTCTCTTAGTTCAAAAGTTAGATGGGGAAGACGCCAATTTTACCACTTTGGAAGCATCTATATCTCAAACCCAAGAATTTTAGAAAAAATTGATTTAGAAACCTCAAAATCATTTTAAAAAACCTCTCAATAGACACCCCACACGCATAGGTTAGGATTTTTTTTAAGGTTTAAGTTTCATGTATGGGACACCTCCCCCCCCCCTTTGATGTTTTTTTTTACTTTTTGTATCTTAATCGGATAGCGGTGAATAATATACACCTGCCTACCAAGTTTCAGCTGTGTGATGCTTATAGTTTCAGAATAAAGTGGCTGTGACATACGGACGGACAGACAGACAGACAGACTTGACGAAACTATAACGGTTCCGTTTTTGCCATTCGGCTACGGAACCCTAAAAAGTGTTGTATTAGTTACAAGAAATAGGTGAATAAATATTATTCAAATTAATTATGCTACTTCAACAAGATTATCCCTGTTTATACGTTTTACTCAATAGAAGCGTAGTTAATTAAATTTCGTGAATCATTAACAACAAAATGTTTATGTCAGCCTCTTAGTTAGATAAGTAATTATAGGATGTGGTTTGGTCTTTTGCGCCGCCTAAAAATTAAGGGGGATTTCCTGTTTCCCCTAGTTTTACACGCAGTGAATAGGTATAATAAGGAAAAACTTAGAAGCCACGTGTATGGTGGACGAGGCTATGATAAAGGTCATCATCATCATACCAGCTGAAGGACGTCCACTGATGAGCATAAGCATAATATTTGAAGAATTTAGTTCTCTTTGTTTTTTTCCCACTCAATCTCTTTCACTGTGTACGCATGTTTAGTTTTATAGTCTAGATATTTTTTTTTACTATGTTGTAATCATTTCTCGACTAATAATTGTTTTGTGTACCGAATAAATGAAATAAAAATAAAATAGGTATTCCTTATAGTTTTCAATAGCAACCGGTTGCATTGCAAGCGATGCATCCAGTGTGATTCTCCGATCTTTACAAACTATAACTATATTCTTTATTGCACTTAAAAGATGTACAGAAAATACAAGAAGTCACAATGTGAACAAAGTCGTTTATAAGATTTAAATCTTCATAAAAGTTCAAGGTTGGAGATATAAGTCCTAGCAAGAACTTTCAATATCTATTTCCCAAACAAAATGTATTAGAAGAAAAAATACATTTAGAATATTAAGGTTTCGAGCTTCAATGGGGTAAAATGCATAAGATAAGTGTACGATATACCTACAACCAATAATAGGTAGGTACAAACACCCCACTGCTGGGTAAAGGTCTTACCACCTAGCATGATGTGATATGAGCGATACTCCACCACGCGGGCTCAGTGCGGATTGGTAGAAGGGTGTTTGCAAAGGCAAACGACCAACATCGCTGTGAGATTTTATCAAGTCGCCCTTAGAGCAGAGGCTCTAAGCCTAGCCTCAAGCCTAGTTAGAGTACAAGGCTTATCCACAAATATATAGAGATGTAAGCCCTGTCCAATTGCTTAATGTGCCTTTCGAAGCAAGAAGATGTTCGTGATAAACGTCACTTAAGCGGTCGAGTTTGGTCACCCATCCAAACTCGACCGCGGCGTAGGTTGCTTAACTTCGTATCACTACCAAAGCGCTACCACCATTGCACTTCAAGCTAATAAAAGGTAGGTAGATAATGATATTTCTAGATCGTATTTCGAAAGTGTCATTATTTTAAAGCATTAGTCACTTTTTTTATCAAAACAAACGTTTTTGCACTACTTTTTCACAACAACATTGCATTCTTATCTTTAGCTCAAACTCTGAGCACTGCGTTTGTGTCCTAATACTCTTTATCTTGCCACAATCGGTCGTAGAACTCAGATAACGAAATAATCGTAAAAATACTCGCCTATTTGCGTTTTTGTTTTAAACAGAACTTGATAAAAACCAAGGTTGTCTGGGATTGCTCACAAGAATCTACTTACTAACACAGTTTCTTTCATCTTCCATTCTGTTTATCTTCTGTCATCGTATGATTTCAAAAAATATTGTTGTTCACGGTATGAAACAACAACATCTTAAAAAACTTGGTATAAAGATGTAGATAGCAGTTTCATGTGGTTTGCCATGATATTTCTATTAATATTATTGGTTGTTGGGCCCTATTGTAGCCTGCTCGACCAGTTATGATCTATTGTGGCAGCCCTTATGTTTTAAAATTCACTGCTTAGTCCCGTTGAGTCTATAAATTGCCAGATTCTTTGGAGCGTGATACGTGAATGATATTACTAGATATCAAACAGATATTCATTGTCAAGAAGAAGAGGAACGGAGCAGAGAGGATCTGGATTGGACCCTTCGACCAAAAAGATAGACGACCATGTCCATGACGCGCAGAATGCTGCTGACTGATATAAAATTGTTTTACCTACCAATAGTTTTGTCGGTAACTGATGGCCGTTGCCAAAGGCGCAGCGTAGGACGTCCATCGACAAGATGGACAGACGACCTTGTAATGATCGCAGGATCACACTGGATGCAGACCGCTTGTGATCGGTTGATGTCTAAAACTGTGGGGGAGGTCTATGTTCAGCAGTGGACGTCCTTTGGCTGATAATGATAATGACTTTTGTTGGCTCAAAGGTTGGCTCTAAACTTGTATGGATACGGAGTCGTTGTAATGTGCGCACTTGCATACTTCTCCATACTGATTAAGAAGCCGAACTATTGGCTGATGAAAAGTCTGCAGACTCCGCGGGGTCTGATCGCAGGATCACACTGGATGCAGACTGTTTACAACCGCTGTTTGTGGAAAACTAAGGCCCAATTTCTTCTTCAATAGTACATAATGATAAAGTACCGTTACCAGAGGTACATTTTAACGATTTTGTAGCGTATATACTACTAGAAAGTTAAAAGTATATTCAATGTAGCAGAAAATCAGAAAATATAACTTTTATGGGCGAATTGTCAAAAAATTGACGTTTACCTACCTATTTTTTGCATCCATTTCTTCTTTACCATTTTTCTGTAATGAGGACGAGACATATTGGTATTCTGAAACAAAAAAGAAGTTTTTTATTAATATTAGAAGTTCCACGTCACAGATAAAAATGGATATTATTTTTTGTTATTGCACGAAATCAATAACTGGTGTTGACCCAGATGTTTCTCGGTCGTCGAACCTGCGACTCTTTTGCACTTGCCCATTAATGTTCGGTTGTAAAAATATAATTTATTTGGCAAACATATTAAAGTTATTATTTTTATTTATCTTTTTCCATCGCAGAAAAAACTGTATAAGAAATATTTTTTTTAAATATTCCACTTTATTAACCAAAATTAATTCAGATCTAATAAAAAAAAAAATATTTAATTACACTCATAAAAATCCATACCTAACATTGCCATTCATAAACAAATTCCAAAATAAGGTAAACTAGTTTATTCGGGAATCGAACCCGGCAACCTCGGAGCGACGACGCCTTGACAATGATTGAGATTGGTCGCCATTATCTTAATTCTGTGGGTACGTATGTCCAAATATATATAAATAAAGCTTATTAATAAATTGGAGACATAATACACTACACAGTTAAATGAAACAGGAAAATATGAAGTGCGTGTTATTTTTGAATTACTAACAAAGGGCTTATCTTTGACTTTGGTGGGTGACTAATATTTTTAACTACTTGAACGGAGCGTCGTATGTTGAAATGACCTACTACCTACAATGATGGAACTTACAATCCTTCGATGATGTAAGCTTTTGGGCGTAACCCGTCAGTTCTTGCCTCACTTAATGGCACGGGAGAACGCCGTAAGGTTTTAGTGGGTAGGCAGGCTCCGAAGTCTGGAGTCCCACATAACCCCCAACTGCCTCCCCGGTCGGTGGGTATGCAAAACTGCATTTCCTGACGAAAAAAAAAGTCCATGGCTATCCTAAGGTAGAAAGTACCTCTACGTCAGGACGTTCTTGTATCGAAGATACTGCCTGCGAGACTTCCGCTTACCACTGGAGAGTTCCGCGTAGAAAACGCATTTAGTCAAACGAGCGGCGTCTATGCGTACAAGGTGTCCACACCATCTTAACTGCCCATTCATCAGGAGACATTCCATTCAAGTCAGAAAGAGAGAAAGAGAAGAACTCAAGACAGTTGCAGTGCAGTCTATGCAGTCACACGTTCAAGACCAAGTTCAGGTTTACAAGTCACCTCCGAGCTCATGCCAGGAACTGACAAGGTGTCACCGTCGATGGACACGTCGTGGAGGATATCATCATCATCACCTCTTCGTCAGTTTTCAGGTATATTTTTTACTCGACATACAATTTTAAGATCTAAAGGCGCTTTTAGTATGCAGGATCTGTAAAATAAAAAGATAATCGTAATGTCACATTTTGTTTTACGTAGTTGGCCTACTGATACGTCTACAGTGCACAAACCAAAAATATAATTATGTTTTGTATTACTTATCTAATTTTTAACACAACATTTGACTAAGCCTATCTACCTACCTACTGTTGCACCACGCTGCAACGCTATTTTTTGACATTGAACCAAACGGCCGGATTATCTACCTAATCTTGCATTTAACTTATCTGTATTTTGATAACGATAATTTTGACGCATCTGTTAGGTACCAAACAGTGCAATGACCCTTTAGGTGGGCGTTTCTTGAAATGGAAATTTCGCAAAACCATTTTTTTTTAAATATACTTCTTATAAGATGTTAAGTTTGATCTCACTAGTTAACTCCATTAAACTTAACGTAACTCCTTTCGAATTACTTAAATATTATTCTTACTTATAGGCCAAAACATTTAAGCTTTTCCTGGGACTAGGGAGCCGCTTTATTTATTTATTTATTTATTATTAGTTATTACGGGATTGTTCCCGTGTACCTTCTTATGTTTCCGATACGAAGTCTCGACACGATTTGCCCTGTCATACACCAGGTGGTGGAAAAACGACGACTCAAAATTTATGTCTTCGTCTATTTACTGCTTGAGAAGATTTTTTTTTAAAAACTTTAAAACATTCTAAGGAGTTATGAAGGATATAGTTTAAATTTAGTCAAAATGATGTTTGTTGCAGCAGAAAATCAGAAGATTGAACTTCTCGAGTCGAAATGTCAAACATTTGACAGCTCGATTGCTTTATACTGTGGCCGCAACTAAACCGTAACCAAATAATACGGTACATATACGGCAGTATCCCGTAACAATCTACATTTTCCAATGGAAGTTTAAGACAGGAATAATCCACTTAAAATTTCTAAAGGTAATGACCGACCGATATAATTTCAAATTAATCATGTAAATTTTTAAAGCATTATGCTATTAATCGCTATCAACTAATACTTATCATATTATTACAATCGACGTTGTTATTGTGTATCAAGGTTACAAGGTTAGTGATTCAGGTATACGTTTTACTACTTGAACAAAACACCTAATTTATTTGAGTGTATTTTTTACCGGTGTTTAACTCCCGTGCCTCGGAAAGCACGTAAAGCCGTTGGTCCTGCGCCTGATCTCTCTCCGGTCGTGTCAGATTGCTGTCCCATCGGGCTATGAGAGTGAAAGGAATACACTTGTGCACTATAATATGTCCCGCGCAGTCGGTTAGTCGTTGTGACTGGTCACCACTAGGTACAAAACTCTTCGTGGGTGAGTCTGACTCGCACATGGCCGCTTTTTTACAATAATAAGTCCATTTAGAAGCTCATAATTACAAAATCACAGAACAAATCAAATCAGAAGATGATTAAGAATGGCGTATCAATGAGCTCAACAGTTGGACGGACGCCACGCATATTCATTTCGGCCTTCAGAATAATGATTAGACATAGTAATTGCAAAACATGTTGTATGCACCTATTAGGTTAAACATACCCATACTGCTCATACATTGATTTGTACTTGTTTTTCCTCGTGATAGATAAAATTTATAAGTAGGTCTTACCATGTATTATTACTTTAATTTGTCTTAAAAAAAATCCGCCAAGTGCGAGTCGGACTCGCGCACTGAGGGTTCCGTGCCAACTTTAACTGAATTAGGGATTCTTACTTCCACTTAGCCAAAATACCACAATATTTTGTTGACCGTAAACATAACTTTGTTTTTAAGACAAAGTTATATTTGCGGTTAATAAACATGTTACTATATATCAAAAACTGCTACTTCGATTTCGCTCAAACCAATTTACGTTGCAAGTTTTGTTGAGATCTACATTACATATTTTTTTTTAAATTTTCACTAGCTTAGTTCAAAAGTTAGATGGGGGGGACGCCCATTTTACCACTTTGGAAGCGTCTATATCTCAAACGTTAGACTTTTAGAAAAAATGGTTTTAGGAACCTCAATTTCATTTTGAAAGACCTATCCATATACACCCCACACGTATAGGTTTGGGTAAATTTTTTTTTAGGTTTCATGTATGGGAGCCCCCCCTTTAATTAATTTATTTTTACTTTTTGTATCTGAATCGGAAAGCGGTAAATAAGCTATTAAGATACTCATTAATTTAGAGACCCTTCCACTTCGAAGTAAATCATCTTCTGGGCTCTAGTCGATGAATTTGGTTTCCCTCTTCTCTTCCACACAGCGGCACGATTACCAGAATGCTGTGGGGAGACTAGTGGGATGGGCTTCTCTATTAAAAGCTACAATATTCAGTGACGATACTGTAACATGGCGAGTAAACGCCGCCATCAAATAAGCGTTGGGTAGCAGCATCATCAGCACTGACAGTAGGCTGAAGATATAGTATATTAGGAAAGGCTTTTGAATGGGCAGTAAGAGGCTGAAAACCACCGGTTCTTAAACTGTGGTGTGGAGGCTACGGGGAAACCACCACACTATCTTTACTAATTTGAAGATTTTATGAAAATAATTCCACCGACAAGAGCTTCGCTCTTAAATTTGATGATGATGATCTCTATACATAATCTGATCCCCTATTGTAATCCTACAAAAAGTATTTACCAGGACTGCATGCATACAGCTCTGAAATATTTGACACCCAGACCATCATACACCCAGGAGACGTATTGCGATCTTGCTTCAATCCGTTAAGTTCCGGGCAGTTCAACTTATACTCAGTTAGCTGAGTCGCCAAATTGGTATTGCCATCCTACTAAAGTTTAAAGTAACTCTTACTCACTTACTCAAAATGGTCGGAATTAAGACATCGCAATACGAAATTTGCTCACTCAAATGCAGAGCAGCTTAACTGTCAAAGCACCCAGGACCGACCTTGGCACGTTATTTTTCAGCAATATTATAAATATACAAACACAAATACACGAGGAAAGAGTGGCATTTATCAAAAGTCGTACTCGTATGGCATTGCGCAGGTCAGTGCCGGGCGATAACGACACGACCGCGGCCGGCGGGTATGTGGGTCGGTACCGTCAGCAGAAAAGAGTAACATTGAAATTGATACATGTTTCTTATTAAAGCAATATCGCCTGTCAGGTCTGGTATATCGTATCATCAACAAACTTTAGAGCTAGGGTCTTGTCGGTGAAGTTTTTTACTTAAAAACTCCAAATTAAGAAAGATAGTGTGGTGGTATCCCTCTTGCCTTCCACCCCGCAGCTTAAGAACGGGGGGTTTTCCGCCTTTTAATACCCAGTCAAAAGCATTTCCTATTAGGCGTGTGTAATATCTGATTTTTTCGATATCTAATCGAGAATATTTATATCGGTATTCGTTATCAGATACTGAAACTATATATTTTCAAAACTATATATTGGCGTATCGATGTGTGTTTCGTATCATTGAATCTAAAACGATATTTTGAAAACTATATATTGGCGTACCGATGTGTATTTTGTATCATTGAATCTCAAACGATATTTTCCTAAAACAGTATACTGTGATATCGTATCATAACGTGATATCATTGTAATGTGTTTTTTCTTAGTTTCTTAGTTATAGTTTTGATGCGGGCCGATATTGGATATTAAATCTAATATACGTTTCAATATCTGTATACGATTTGAATCGGCCATGCCTATGTCCTATATCGTATATTCCGTTCCAAAAACTAGTAACTTACAATTAAGTAACTTTGACCACATGAATAGAGAATAGTAGAAAACGTACACATAATGTTTGCAATAGCGTTAAAAAACTCGATGGAAAAATTCTAGTTATAGTACGTACTAGCTACCATCCTTCAAAAAGCAAAAGGAATATTAACTCAAAATCTAGTTTTCGTAAGTTTAAGCCTTGGGTTTATAACTACCATATTCCCCTAGAGCGCATTTTTTTTTAGTTATTAAAAATTTTACATAGTTTTTTCCTAGTTCTAGTCTTCCAAACTGCGTTCGCTCGAAGTCGTTCTCGTGGTATATTCGATGACCGTAATTTGCTTTTTAAAACATCAGCCAGCAATCAACAAGATACATTCAATGAGAATATAAATAATCCTTCTAACTGCTAATCCTCTATTACTCGCATAATAGCTTTCTAATACCTATTTTATATAATTTCTTGCAATTTAGACAACTTCAAGTTTCTGAACGAAAATAAGGCCATTTAATGAATTTATAGTCTTTGTAACTGTGTGAGTGTAAATAACTAATAATACCTACGAAAGAAATCAAAATTCTTGAATTGATTTAAATTACATGACAAAAAAGTTAAAAAGTAGCTTTCTGAACGGTTAAAGCCTTCAAATTCAAATAGTCGACGTTTTGGCCAACTAGCGAAACTTTCGTCAAGTCGGGCGTGAGATAAAGGCACTACAGAATTTTAGAGGCTATTCTCAAAAGATCAAAGGAAGCTCCTGTAAGAGGTAGTCTGCAAAAAATGGCCTTTTCTCGCAAAAAAGTATCGTTTGACAAAAAATATTAAAGGATTTATTATCTTATCAGGATTAAGAACAATCAAAAATTTAAATAACGTCTACCGCAACTTACAAAGCTTTATCAACTTTAGATGAAAATTAAACTTAATATAAGAGCCGACTTTTAGGGCCAATTTACAAAGTTATACACGTTCGGTCTAACATTGAGTCCCATTTCATATTATAAAAAGTATATTTCTCCCTAATCGTCTTTTTCTTATCATCATACCTACATAATATCTACCAAAATAGTATAGTAATTTTCAGTTCCGACTAACGTGCTACAGATTAGACAAAATAAAATTGATATTACTTTGTTATTCATATCAATGAGTGTACACCAAAATGTCCACGCGACAAACTGCGTGTGTATGCGTGACTCAATTCTCAAAATCCGCACACTAACCTTCACATTTCGACCGAATTCGGCGAAACGTCATCAACAACTTTCGCTCTCTGCTGACCCTACCCCGCGAATAGCCATGCATCATCAAAACGCGGGTTAACGACCCCTGAATCACGTCTACATTTGGTATTTGTATGACATCGTCTCTTTCACACGCGCATTATCGGTAGCCCTCTCGCTCGCACGGCGCATGTTACTTTCTGTGAAAAATCTTATCTGTCCTGCCGAATCATGCTCCAGACAGTATAAGTTTTATCTGAAGACAAACAATGGCGATAGGTTTTTGTTTCGTTATTTGCGGAAATAGTCTTAATAGTTATTGGTCTATTGTTCTCTAAGTTTGTAATTGCGTTTTCGTAAGAACAGGTTTGATTAACTTTTTTGCGGAATAGGTGAAAAGAAATCCTTTCCTTGGATAAGTTCTGGAAGTTCCATTTGTGAATTTGAATCAAATCATAAAAGACTACTATCATCATCATGCTCATTATAGGTGTTAGCTTAGTAGAATCCACTGAATAGATAAATTTATTAAGAATCTATTACCTCAATTTACGTAAGTAATTGTTCAGTTTTTGATAGGTTACACATAAACCATAAAAACTTATGTATTGGGTATTTGGAATTCTAAGTGAGATATACTATAAGCCTATGCAGGCTTCACATTTCCCGGGAACCATGTGTCTTAGGCGGCTACTAAATAAAAACAAATGTCACTGACCTAGGTACGCACTAAAATATTGTTGAAAACAGGCAAAACAGCAAATTCTCGCTCAAAATAAATACGAAACAGGATAGAGTCGACTCGCTCCGATAAATATTCAGGTGGTCCTTAATAAATACCATAATAAACGAGAGGGCCCGCCATTTTGTCGAGTGGCCATCTTGCTAGTTATCCCGCCAAAAAAAAATTTTTGAAACTTTTTTCGAGACTATTTGAAGTAAAATTCTTTATGGCCAGTGTTATCATCACGGAGAGTTTTATAAGGTTAATTTTAAAGCTGATCGTAAGAATCATAGATTCATTTCCTTTCAATATGCGATGGCGAAACGATTCCATGAAACTGACTGAACCCATGTTGAAACTTAAACAAAACACGCGACAGACCTTCAAACATCAAACGCTGATTCAGACAACGCGTCAAAAGAAACCACACAAACGACTGGCCGGTTCTAAATTTAAACTGGCTCCCCCATCCTCGAATTAACGATCCCCGAAAATCCGAAACAAAGGGGACGAGGCGTCGCTCAAATTCAAGGTCGTAGTGAGGCAGGTCAGCGCGTGACGTCACTGGCGCCCTCGAAAACAGGGGTCAGTGACCGCGACGCCATCGCGGAAACTGTGCTGTGCGCGTTCGGAATTCGAATTGGGGCCTATCGTGCCTGTGTGCGTGCAATGAACCCGCTTTATTCGGCTGTTCAGCTGCGTTTTGTGTTTGTGTGTGTGCGCCGCAATTTGGGGCGTCTTATTTTTTTGCCGCAAAATTATGATATTGACCTGGTTTACGAAATTTTAAGCCCGTTTCCTTATTGCGAGGCTCGCAACTTGTAACTTTTTGCTTCCTTGTTGAGTTGGATTTCGTACAATTGTAAATGATTCTGATGCCTGCGAGTTTTTTATGAGCAATCCTCAACAGTTGTTTCATTAATGTGTTCCGAATGTAAATTGCGTAGGATAATTACAATATCAAACCCACCCACTGTATTAATTAAGACGTTGTTAAATGAACAATTGTAGAGGCACTGATATTATAGGTACCTACTATCTATCTACAATACGCATAGTTTCTGAGATCTACTCATAACCCACCTACTAATTTTTATTTGATTGATTTGAGACGATTTCTAACTGTGCGTGCATGAAAATTTAACAAACGCTCACATTATGTTAGTCTTTAAGGTATTTATTGTATGGGCCTTAGTTGCCTGAAATAAATGATTTAATTAAATTAAATAACCAATTTACAATGCCATTACCTAAGTTTTTACAAACACCCACAAAACTAAGGTAGAAGCTATACATAAATTCAAAATAGAAATAATATTCTCCAACCGATTTTCGGTAATAGCCGCCCCTCAGAACAGAAATAGGCTAAGTCACAGATAATATAATACTACTAAGTACACAGGAGATATTAAAGTGCAGAAGTGCACTCTCCATTCCTTTACTCTCATTAATTCGGTGAGATGGCAGATGAGACATCAGGCGCAGGACCATCGGTTTAACGTGCTTTCTGAGGCACGAGGGGGTGCCATGATCACCAACTACCTGACTCTGACCTTGTTTCCGAGTATTTTCAAGACAGAAAAACCCAGAAACTTTTGGCCCGACCCGGGATTCGATCCAAGGACCTCTTAAATAGCGAACAAACTAACCGCTACAGCAACGAACGAGGCACTCAAAACAATACAATAGATAGAAATAAACACCAATAGAAAATTTTTACAAATCAAACACCACCAACAAATAAAATAAATTTAAAAAATAGGGACCAGCACGGACCTACACCCATGCATCATTCGACGCCATCTTACCCCGCCTATTAGAAAAAAACAAAATGGCCTCCATTGTTAGAACTTAAGAACCGGTTCACATAAATGACCCACGAAATAAAAGCGCCAATCATCTAACGCGGTTCAAATTTCGGCAGCGCGGGAACGAGAGGGGGGGACGTTAGAAGATGTATGTGTGTGTGCGTGAGATGCGTGTACGCTTTGTAGTTTTAAAACGTTTTTACAACGTGTTAAATGGCCAATTGAATGGCGTTTGGATTGAATAAATGGTATGAGTTTGCGGGGATGGAGTATTAGTGTGTTACAACGGAGTTTTTTTTAAGGGACAGGGCAACATGGCTGGTACCTAATGTGAATATTTTCAATGCTTTAGCTTCCAATAATCCTACTAATATGTTTTTACTCCTTCACGCCTCGCAAAAGCTACTAAATGGATTTTGACGAATTTTTACAATAAATAATATAGATCATACACTATAGTTACAATGTGGTTACAATAAAGCGTGAAACTACAGAAAGACACTAGTAAAACACTATGCCGAAAAACAAAGCTTCATTAAGACAAACAAAAACCAGCCAAGTGTGAGTCAGTTTACACATATTTAACGAGTTAAACAACAAAAGATACAAATTGTAACCTAGTAAAAAACGCCTTAAAATCATTTACTTGTAAAGATTTATGTTAAAAGTAGAAAAAAATATCTATTCAAGTCCCTCCTAAAACTCATCCATCACCTATTACACCCTGCACCATCCCAAAAAAACACCAATCCATCAATGTCAAAAGACCCACCAATCACAGACAATTGCAAATCGCCCAATTTTTTCTAACACCGCGCGGACCAATCACAGGCCGCCAAATTTCGTGATGCGCGGGCGTCGTTGAGTGGACGAATTTCTAATGGCATTAGACGCACACAGATGTAGGTGATAATAATCGGTGTGTGTACGCATAGGTGCGTCGGTGTAATGTCAATGTGTGCGTAGTTTAGGGCTGCTGGCCTGTTCAGTGAAGTATTTAATTTACAATCTTTTTTTTTTGCTACTTAGGTACTGTTTTAATTAATTGGTAAGTAAGTAGAAGAGTTTTATTAAATTGAATCTGCTACATTGAACGAGACAAAGTTAAAATAATAGAGACAATAAGTAAAATTCCTAAAAGTGGCTTTTGCTATAATATAAATAATAGGCGTTTACATTTGTATAAAATTGATAATTTACAGGAATCAAAGTCGTGTATTTTTTTTAAATTAGGATCAAAACATGGTCCTCACTCTTAAGATGAGGCAACTCAGTTGTTATCGTGGACGTGTACTAAAAGTACACCTCAAAATGGACGTAGTGACTTTTTTTACCTTTATTTACCTTTAATTACCAAACAAACAAGAAAAAAATGAAACTAAGACATGCATCATAAATAATCCGTAAACCTACCTATTCAAAAACGAAACCATTTCATTTCCTTGGCAAGTAGGCTATGCTATGATGCCGGCTGACTTTAAAAAATAAAAGAAAAGAAGTTATATAGTATTTGTTGCTAACCCTACAGTAGTGATGCGTGACATTAGCATTTAGTGAATAGGTGTCAAGAGTATGCGCTCTGAATTATTTATTTGGATGTTTTCGGCTCTCAAATCGTGCTATTCGCTCCTGTGAGAATAGAATAATGTAAAAGAGGTAAGGATTGAAATATTAAAAATATTGTATAGTATGCTTATTATTATATTTAGTAGCTATCCTGGCAGGAAGCTGTCGTATTTTTTTAAACGGACATAAGTAACTATTCATCATTTTTTTTATTATTTTTTTTTATTATTTGTAAGGATAACCAGGGTTTACAAATAATTGGTAAGCTACAAGTTATACAATTTTTAAACCACTTATTATCTTATTATCAGCTAAAGGGCGTTCACTACAATTGCCTAACAATTGCCTCCCCCACGATTTTGTTGCAAGCGGTCTACATCCAGTGTGATCATGTGATCTTTACAAGGTCGGCTGTCCATCTTTTCGGTGGACGTCCTACGATGCGCTTTTGGTGAAACATTCTACAATATAGACCTAGTGGACCCTGCAAGTATGTACATGTATGTTATTTATCAAAACAGTTTTGAGGACAAATTTAAAGGAACATTTTAGGACAATTATTAAAACAATTCCAATTTCCAACACCTATGGGTTGGCTGGAAGAGATCTCTTTTAGGGATCAGCCCACCTTTGTTCATATTGTGACTTTTTGTATTTTCTGTACATCTTATAAGTGCAATAAAGAATATATATGTAAAAAATACTCCACCATTTTGAGCTGCGTTTTGTTCTTCAACTCAAAAGCAGACAAAAACCTTAAATAAATGCTGCTATTTAAATTCACGTCTAAATTAGTAGTGGGAGTAAAAAATTGTGTAATTTCGCGAAAAAGTAGTTAACTCCTAAAATGTTGGCCTGTCTCGGAGAGAGGAAGATACTGCAGACGACCAGTTGCAGCCGAGTTGGTAACGTTTCCTATTTAGTTGTTTCCACTTAGTTGCAATGTGAACGGAGCACAAAAAAATATTGCCTTTTTGGTTTCGTATTTAAACTAATTTAGAGCGCTTTCTCATTTTGGCGACTTAAGCAGCGCGACGGTCGCGCGACAGTCGCGCTGCTGATAATTTCATACATACATGGCAGCAGTGGCACGCGGCAATCGCGCGACAGCAGCGCCGCTATTTTTTATGAATGGGCATCCGCTGCTGCCGCGCTGCTGTCACTCTGATGTGAAGCCGTGCTCGCACTTACTTATCAAGCGACAGTTGCATTGACATTAAAAATCTGCTTGACGGAAAAGTTTGACTGTTAGCGATCACCTCCAAGCGATAAATTCATCTTTTGTTCAGTACTTTTACAACGAATCACGCGTAATCATCATCCCGGCGTTAATCCCAGTTACGAGCGGTGAAATTTTTGTCTCCACTTTGCACCTGTGGACAGTTGTAGGCACACATATCATCCTTTACGACGTCAAGCACTTTTTGGGTCTACCTACCCCTTCTGCCGCACGCATATGCATAAATTACCTTCTTACTAATATTGTAAGTAACTATTGTACCGAAGACAATAAAAGTACTTTGATAGCAATAGCTATACATGTAAAAAACATATTTGAATAAAGCTGTTTTAACAAGCTTTAAAGTTTTTCTGGTACTGCTACTAAATGATAAATGATTCATACATGAAATTAACGGGTGATTTATTATGAACCTAAATAATTTACAGCGGAATTTTATTATTTTTCATCCATAAAAACTAGGGCCATATTACGGTGTTTAAGTTTTAAATTGACAAAATGACTAAAGCAACAGTCCGAATATAAAAAAAACAAACAAAGCTGTTATACACAGCCGAACTCGATTTTAGTATTTTGTGTACACTTGCCCAATAAAACAGTGTTTACCCACTTTCCAACCTGAATTCACCTTTATTAATGTGTTTGGATTGGGAATTGGGACAATTTGAAATTCGAATCCTTTTATCAGCTCACTGAAAGCTTGTTGTCAGTTAATTTTAGAAAGCTTTATTCGCAGGCAGTTAATAAAATAATAATAATCATAATCATCAGCCAAAGGACGTCCACTGCTGTACCGTTACCATGAGTTTACGTCGGATTTCAAATAGAACAGCTCCCATAGATGCCCCTAAGCTTAAATTACATACTTGCTTCAAAGAAAAGTACTCGTGCTGTCAATGTGAATACCTTGATCAGGTCACTTCTATCAGGTATTTGGGTATTGTCGTTGACCAAAGATTGACATGGTCCGAACAAGTAGACGCAGTATCCAGACGGTTGAAGAAGCTAAAGTATATCTTCAAGAAATTAAGTTATATTGCCGACAAGCCCCTAATCGAAATGATCTATCAAAGCTTATGCCAATCAGTCCTAAACTATTGCATAACTGTATGGGGGGCTGCATGTAAAACAAATTTGCTTAAGCTTGAGCGAGTACAGAGAGGAATATTGAAGATAGCGTTTCAACTCCCTATAAGACACCCGACTGACAAACTGTACTCGGAGTGCAAATTTCTCTCGGTCCGTCAACTTTACATAGCTTCAACATTGGAACTCTTCCATAGAAAATCTAATCAACTGGCTCGTGCATTCCACAGATCACTCAAATGGGATCACCCCCAAGCCCGAACCGCTTTTGCACGTAGATGCAGTCACTACATGGGACCCTATCTATACTCCAAAATATATAAAACAAATAAAAATATTGTCAATTTAAATCGTTTTGATTTCAGAGCATCTGTTAACAAATGGTTAAAAAGTAAAGGCTTTGACGAATCTGAATGCCTTCTGAAGGAAGTACAATAATATTAGTAATAGCACTATTTTGTCTGATTTTCTATATACCTATTGTTACAAAATTGATAACAACACACATACACCCATACATAAAGATTCGCGCACGCGTCCAAGCTCACTCACTTACTCAAGCACACACACAAACACACACACACACACACACACACACACACACACACACACACACACACACACACACACACACACACACTCACACACACGCACTTACGCTAACATACACGCGCGCACACACACTCACACACGCGCATACACACACAAGCACACACACTTAATCAATAACTGACACATACAGATAAGCATGCCTGAATTACTAAACATTCAAAAGGGAAGTCTGGTCTTCACGACACAGGGTATCCTAGTGTGAAGTCCAGCAGATACTGTATCATCTTGTTTTAAGTGCACTTATTTTTTACTAATAATTTGTATTCAATTATAACGTGTACTTTGTATAATGTATCTTTCTAAACATGTTTTAGTATTAAGATAACAAGTGCTTCTGTGATTTGCATGTATATTGTCATTTAAAATTGTTTTTCTACTATGGAAATAAACTCATTTTCATTTTCATTTTCATTTTCATTTGCGAAGCGCCGACGTAACTATTTGTATGGGAAATTTTAGTTCTGCAAGTGACCACTAAGGGCGCTGTGCAATTTTCCATATAATTTTTTTACGTAGTCGCTAGCGAGTAAAACTGTCGTAAACTCATGGTAACGATACTAAATTTATTAATCACAAAAATAAGTGTTTGTTGCATAAAGTCCCGTAAGAGTTGTGAAATATATTATAGTGTTCACTGCGCATTGTCCGCAAGTGTAAGTACAGTCAGCGCGCAATTTTTAAGAGTAATTATCACCGTCCATCTGTGTCCCGCCGCGACGGCGCATTTGTTGCTGACCGTACCGCTATGTCTGGCTGTGTGTTGTTGTTGACTGTACCAAGAATTAGGTGCATACAACAGTGGTATTTCGAGTGAGTACATTTTCCTTTTGTGTAAGTAGTTCTACACTCTGATAGAATCCAAAATGGTTTCGTGGGTTGAATCGTCATCCTTTTCGTGGGTAATTAATCAGGTAACAAATACACAATTGTAAATAAAAAATGACAAGGGCTTTCTGACCATGTAAGTGACGTATATCACGAGCATCTTCGTGATTCGGCAAGCACGATAAACGGGCTCCTACCTACCAACCTTGTACGAATAAGCTACCAACCCGGGACATTTTGTATACTTATGTTGCAGGCAAAACGTATAATCCCGCCGTTTACATATGGCGTCGTCAGTTTATAAACGCTCCCGAATTGGCAAAATTTAGAGGGCAAAATGCTAACTGTTCAATTGTCATGATATCGACGACGGTTGGTTACTTCATGCCGATTTAGGGCGACCATGATAAAAAACAGTTTCGTGGAACGCTCACTATGAATTCACTTTTTGACGCCATTTTTATTTTTAATGCTTAACACGTTCCGGGACACTACTCCAGACACAATAGATGTTTTATTGTTTTCACGCCTGTAGGCGGGCACTGCCCCGGAACGTGTTAATAGCGACACCCGTGGTGTGAAAAATAATTAAATTCTAAATTTTTCTCGGCATTATGTATAATGCTTTTCGTTTCGCTCAAGAACGGGTGGACCGATTTTCATGATTTTTACTTGGTTGGATGTTGGATTAGTCGCCGCCCCTAATAGAAAATGGGGGGGGGGGGGGGGGGAACGAAGTTCTCCGGGACCGCTAGTCTCTTATGTAGCTTCACCTTCTTATGTTACGTCAATTGTTTCCCCAATCATCATCACGCAACATGCCAAAATAAATAGCCAACCATTAGCAAATGAAAGGCGGTGTAAGGTGTTGCTGACAGAAAGTAAAGTGTCCGACTTGCGGCCGAATGTCCGGGGAATACCCTACAAGTGCTAGGTATTGCTTAATTAACTTAAAAGCATTGGTTGGTGCGAGACATAAGCGGAAGCGGATGCAATTGATGCAGAAAAGACTTCCAAGAAAGATAGTTCACTTTGCTCTAACTCCTTACTAAAAGGGAAAAAGGAAGCAGTTATCAGGACTTTGAATTATGCCTGTTTCTTTTAATTAAAACGAAATTTATATCATTGTGTTAAACGTTTTGTTTGTTTGGTTTGGTTTGCTTTCGTCGAAATTTAAATAATTTACCATAATAAGGTAGCCTTCCCAAATTTAAGAACTAATAGGCTCTTGACGGTAAAGTTTTTTCCAAACCTTCAAATTAAGGATATTCTCAGTGGTTTCCCTCTTGCCTTCCAAACCACAGAATAAAAACCAGGGGTTTCCCGCCTCTTAATGCCCAGTCAAAAGCCTTTCTTGGAAAGAAAAAAAAAGTATTTAATATGAGTACATTACAATCACACACATACACATAAATTAATATCAATTAGTCGCACTTGGCGTGGTCTGGAGTCAAGAGCAAACCCATACGTAATAAAAAAACTGAATTACAAAAAAAAATTAGGAGTTACACTAGAATGAATAAAAAGATCCATGAAAGCCAACCAGTGCGTGGCGCAATATAATATAGAGTTGTTATATGCTATATCTGCAGCCTTCTGCCAGTGATGTTGCTGCTACCCAATACCAGGGGAATCCTTAAAATTAGTCCCCGTAAATAAGCTCTCAGCTTCTCACTTGCACCCCACCAGCTGAAACTAAAGTTAATAGGATGAAAACAAACCAAAATATACAACAATGGCGCCCGTATCGACTCGCCGCTGTCAACGCGACTGTTTTCCTTGCCACCACGACAATGGGACATGTTTGGTTTCCTAAGTTTATAGTTTTCTTGCAGGCTGAAGGAACTAAGTTGATTTCGTTAAGTGGTGTGATATGGAGTTGCAAAGTTTGCTAGACGTTTTACGTAAGGCGTTTATTTATTTAAACTTTATTGTACTGTAAGTTGTACGATTGGCGGACTTTATGCCTTAAAGCATTCTCTACAAGCCAACCGCTTGGGAATGCACAGTTCAATCAGTGGCGGAGCAGTAACAATTCATGTAGGCGTTATCTTAATTTCATCATTCGTTTGCTAATTTGGTTGAAGATTCAGGAAAGCTACTCTAGGGCTGCAGGCTAGCCTAAGGTCAGAAAAATAGTCACTCAATATTTCAGACAATAAAAAATAAAAAAAACAAATCGGTCTATAAATGACTGAGATATGATAATAACATACAAAAAATTTAAGGACGTGTGTAGTAGGTATCAACTACCTTAACGAACATAATACTTAGCTATAAAAAAAGATGTTTTTTTTCTGATATCACCTTTTCTCGCTTACGAATACTCGCCTCTTTCATGCTATTGAATCCTTCCAAAGATAGTACCTAAAGACACATTCCTAAACAGAGAAACTTCGCATACTAATTAAATTCCGTATGACAAATGGTTTTTAGTCAGACGAAGTATAAATCACAGTGAGCAGGGTCCGTCCGGGGTCACGTTCACCGTGTCACCAGTTAGTTGTACGGTGACCATAACCACCGTAGCTCCAGGATAAGCTTGGCACGTTATTTATCTAGGACCTGCGTGAGCCCCAGCGGCCATCAGTTCTTCGCGCTATGTGCCCTGCCCACTGCCATTTGAACTCACTGATTTGCACGGCAGAACAGTTTTAGATTGGAGAACTTTCGACCAAAGGCGCAGAGTAAGACGTCCACCAACAAGATGGACAGGCGACCTTGTAAAGATCGCAGGATCACACTGGATGCAGACCGCTCACAACCGGTCGCTGTGAAAAACCGTGGGGGAGGCATGTTCAGCGGTGGAAGTCCTACACCTGATGATGATGATGTGCGAGAGCCGAAACATCTTATACAATGGCGTATGGAATTGTGGTTCACTTTTCTGTCCGCCATTTTAAATTTTGTTCGAAAATAGTGGCCATCAATGAAACCTTTAAAAATTCCATGCATTATTTTACAAATAAAATATTATATGACAAAATTTGCTAAACCGTAACGTTTCGAAAAGGTTTTCGAAACGTTACGGTTTAGGAAATTTTATAAGGTAAAAAATAAAATATTAAAAATATAAGGTATATTTTACAATGTTTTACCAAAGAAAATTTATGTTTTATTCATATTGATGTGATCTTTCAAGATGTGATGTGATTTTTAAAGGTTTCAGTCGTAGCCATAATTTTGTAAAAAAAATAAAACCAAGTGATACACGCACGTTTCATAGTGAAATCTCCAAAGCCGTTTGACTCCCATCTAATCCTATGTGCTAAAAAAAATACCAACAACTATGCAAATCATTGTCACTGTACCTTATAGGTGAAAGTCTGTCCACACGCGTCCAATTAGTCGTGTGCCTTTAGGCAGTTCGCACGACAGACACACGTGGGCGGCTGCCCTAATGTTGTCAATCATCTCGCTATTTGGTGCCTAAAGTGGCAACAATACCTACAGAATTATATGATGATGTTCAATGCTAGTCGGCACTTAAAAACATATAGGGTTTTAGAGTAGGAAAGATGTATTGAATGTTAAGTATTTCAGGCGGCGTATTGCGATTTTGCTTTAATCGGTTAAGTTCCAGGCAGTTCAATACCCACTCAACTAGTTGAGTCACCAAATTGGCATTCCAATGCAACTTGAAAAAAATAAAGTATTTATATTTGACTCCCTCGTGTACCTAGTGCTGTCCTACTCTAATCTGCTAAGTAGGTAGCTTATACTAAATCGCAATACGATTCTGCTTATCCGCTCAAAAGCAGAGCTGTCTAACTGTCAAAGCAACATCGCAATGCGCACCCAGTAGTCTTAATAATCATGATCTATACTTAGTCATACATAGGGAAGTTTAAGACAGAAGGTTATGTACATTCAGTTTTTTCCACAAATCTTGGAAATCGGTGATGATAATATTTTCTTTAAAAACCACTAGCGTTCCCAGCGAACTTCGTTTCGCCCCCAGCCCCGTCCCGCCTAGGGTTTGTTCCCGGGAATTCTCGTCCCGGGAATTCCCGGGAAATCGGTCGGTCTCGTACCCGGGAAATTCAGCTCGAGAAAAGTCGAGACATCGAGAAGTTTAAATAAACATTTTTACGCTTAGCTTTCTTTGTAAATGCGAGGCGGCAGCGGCATCCTTTGACAGCACGGCTCGTGTCTGTCGGTATCCTTTTTTTGCCGATAAACGCAAGCGCGACGCGGCCCCAGTTGTATTTTGTTCATTCGTGTTTCAACTCCCGCCGTGTTCGGATCGGTCGGATCATAAACCCAGCATAGTGAGTGTATTTACTATTTAGTGACGCACGAGTAATAGAATCGCAGAACAAACAGGTAAGTAAGTATTGTTATTATTTATTTAAATAGTTCAAGTGTTTGTTTTGTTTTGTAAGTACTTTTGTATTACCAAAATAATATTTTTGTTTAAAATGTTAAAATTAGTTATGTATGATGTAGTTAAAATTAGTTAGGTATGTGAATAATTAGTTATAATAAGAAGAAGTATGATTGTTTTTAGTTAAGATGTTTGTTTTAAGCTGATTGTTAACAGAGATTTTGTTTTTTATTACAGATTAGTGAGATGAGATTAGTTATGATAAGGAGAAGAAGTATGATTGTTTTTAGTTAGCAATTTTGTTTTGAGCTGATTTTTTATTGAGAACTTGTTTTTTTTTGTTAAAAATTATGTTGATTTTTTTCATGTAAAATAAACACAGTTAAATTAAAGACTCTTTTTATTAATTAAACAAAAATTTAGACGTATTTTATTTTTTCTCGACAACCCGAGAAGACCCGAGAAATCAGGCTCGAGAAGTCTCGACACCCGAGAACTAAAAAACATCGAGAAATCGGAAACCCTAGTCCCGCCCCGGCCCCGTTTTATGGGAATTTTTGCTATAAACCTCACGGAGCCCGAGACCTTTCCATCGAATGCAAAACCGTGGAAATCGGTTTCGTGCGATCTGGAGTTATAGCGTCAGGAAGGAAAACCCGACTTATTTTTATATAGTAGATTACACTCGCAGTATCTGCAATTTCATAGATTTACAGACTTGGACAGATACCAAAATCCCAAGTAGTTAAAAATACATCTAAACATTTCCATCGCAGATATGATGCGCATCATCTTAACACGTCCACATAGGTACCTAGTCCCATTTAACACTTTATTGGGCAGTGTGGGCGCCAGACGAGGTGACTGCCTACATTCCGGCTAAATTGCCGTCTGCCACTAAAAATAGGCGATGTCAAATTAGTCCCGATCATGCACAAGGATCTTCCTGCGTTTACACTGATTCTGGCGAAAACTGATTCTGTCATGTGGCCTATACACTACAGAGTAAGTATTTAAGTAGAGGACGTATGTGGATGTACTTTGGTGCCAAAAAAAGTCAGATTGCGAGTCAGACTCACCCACTTAGGGTTCCGTGCTATCTCAACTTCCAGTTAGCCTAAATACCACAATATATTTAACTATGTTTTTCAATCGTTTTTAAATAATTTTTGAGTCCAAAATGACATTTCTTTGGCACTCGTAATTTTTTAAAAGTCCAAAAAATAACAATAAATAATAATAAGTAATCATAATCCAAAAAATAATAAGTGTGTTGTCTATGATATAATAGGTCTGTGTATAGGACTATTGGTTTTTAAGTGGCAGATATTATCTAGGAAGAACATAAAGTTAGGAGATCCTGATAAGTGATGCTGACTCAAGGTCTTTTAACAAGACGATATTTTTTTGATTTCATGGCGACCCACAGATGACTCAATAATTTGGGTTATAGTCTAGACACATGCGTTGTTCAGACTCTTTTGTCCAGATGGTGAATAGCTCACTAATTTCCGCAATGATTAACGATATTACTAAATCTCAATCAACATTCTTTTGTCATGCAACCGCCAGCGGCCTAACGATCCGTGAGTCTTTAACAATCATCAGTATGGTACTGATATTTTATTTGTGGATACCAAGAATTGTCCTTTTAAAAATACCTACTTTAGGCTGTATGCAGAAAGCACTTGAGAGTGTTTCAAGACCAAACCAAGCTCTATGAAAACTTCTTAGAAACGGGTTAGTCCTTCCGAAAGTACAAGGCTGAAACAAACTAAGCTCAAACATGAACGTCGTTTAAGGTTCCTGCCTACGTGTCAAAATTATTATTTGTATTATTACGTTCCAGGACGTGTTAAAAACTTAGGACACATTTCCCACTAGACCGTACCGTCGCTGACCAACACCGTCACTTGTCATGCATGGAGCGTCCATAACACAAATACTTAAGCTACTTACATTTGGGATTCGAGCAATGTATGTGATTGGTGTTCAATCTATACTAATATTATAAAGCTGATTTATTGAGGAAGGCTTTGGGTCTCAGTCGCGGTCGAAGCTTGTTGTTTTATATTGTAAGGCCTTCCTCGATTAATAAGTTATCCCACACAAAAATATGTTTTAAATCGGTCCCGTAGTTTCAGAGATTGCGCGTTCAAACAAACAAACTTTTCAGCTTTACAATTTTAGTATAGATAAATCCTACACAGTATACTCTTGGACACAAGGGCTAATCCCTTCAGAAGTAGGACATAGCTTTTGCGTACTAAACCCAAACAGGCGATTGTCAATAAATACGCGGCGGGTTTCAGCGCAGCACTACAGCGGCTTCAGTTTCGCGTTTGTTTTGTGCTTCCGAACCAAAAGGTAGCTTCACTCGACTGCAATTTATTATATATTATTTATTATTTCATACTGTTAAGAGGATCGTGTGCAGGCGTAGCGCAGCGCGAGTTTTCATACATTTCGAACGCCAACGGTCGAAATATGCTTGCGGGGTAAAACGTTTTCCTACCCGTAAACCTTTATGGAATGAGACAAAATTGGTCTCATTCGTTTTCATACATCCTGAACTACGCTTGTACGTCTTCGATTTTTGTATAAAGGTTTGATTAGTTAAAAACGAAATTCCGAAGATTAAAATATCTCTAACATGTAAATAAATTGTCAAAATCAGACAATGCGTAAGTGGTGGAAAACGTTTTCTCTTTTTGTATAGAAGCTTGCGCGCACACGATCCTCGCAATAATAGGTGTTGGGAGAGACCTTTGCCCAGCGGTTGGATGATGTAGGTTACTAATAAAATTAAAGCAAATATTTCCATTGTTGTAAAATTGGTAGTGTTTTTTTATTACTCTCAAATAAAAATATTGGATAGATTTCATAGTAAATAAAATACACCGTGGCTACCTTTGGATAGTGATGGTGCAATATCTTTATGTTATGTTAACAATATCGTATGAAGTTTAGGAAATATATTTTATGCACCTTCTTTTTAGATAGGCTATGTTTTTTAGGTTTTATTATATTGTTTCAATAACTGTCGTCAATAAAAGGTCTACAGAAGATGTCATGTAAAAGTTTAATTCGGAAATCGAACCCCAACCCACCGTGCACGCTGAAACACAACAACCACTCATCCTGAAAGCTGTTTAGTATTTTGTGCTACAAATCTTATTAGTTGCACAACGGCAGCGGTGTTACGCAACTACAAATAAGTAGATTTGTTAACAAATATCTTGGTTACGTTTGTTTTGATGTTGGATTTCATTAAAATTATAAACATGGGGTAGCCTGTGATTTTGATATTCCTCCACGTAAAAACTGCTGAATTGATTTTGATGAAATTATACAGTAATATAGTTTATACACTGGAATAGCACAAAGGCTTTTTAATTCATAATGAGATACAATTCTTAAGTAGGCGAAGCCGTGGGGAGCTGCTATTTATCAACATGTGCAACTTTAAAAAAAATGTGGCATTGGAACTTAACACGGCAACGAATAGTAATTTAACAATGGTTTATAGAATGTTTTTTTAACATTCACAGTGTCATATTAGAATTCTTAAAAGATGAAATAAGAAACCAAGAATTTCGCGCGGTCGTACCGACCACGGTAGCTCGATTGGCAGAGCAATTGGCCCGGTTAGCCAGAAAGATGCTGGTTCGAGTCCCGCCCGTGCACAATTTTTGGTTTCTTATTTCATCTTTTAAGTAATTCAACAAACAATTAGTATCATCAATCATGGCCATCATGGCAGGCACTTATTACAAAATTAGAAAGCGACTGTCGTTGTTGGTGACTAAACAATATCAAATCATAGCCGCGACGAGCTGTGCCGTTTATATTCATTTAAATGTTCCCATATCGACTGGTGAATGGGAATGCGGAGATAGAGAGATTGTCTAGATGTGGCCTCATAACACTATTCCAGCTATTAACTTCTGTCTTACCATGCAGCTTTTAAACAATTTGCTTTTCAATTCGAATTGCCAGTAAAAAAAATAAGTTCATAAAAGACCTTTACAGGTCAACTCAACATCAGAAATAATCTCAACAGTATTCTCTCTTCTCTTCTTAATCGGTCACTCATTGCTGAGTATCGTGACTCCGTATTCTGTCAACCAACAGTTTCCATCGGCTGCGATCTGTCGCTTGGTGCAGTGCGTCGTTGATCGGTGTTTCCAATCGCTCGGAGATCTGATCCGACCATCAACAGTATTCAGTGCCAATCAAATCCTGTCATTATTAATGTACCTTTTAATTGCTGATCGTTATGATGGCCTATGCAGAATGCTAATACCCGACTCCGATTCTGCTATAAAACAGAAAAAAAGTTTTGAAATTGAAGGCATTTATATGCAAAAAATCAAAGCAAGAGAGGAAAGCTTTTATCCTGTAGCGAGACGCCACAGACTACTTCTATATAATCATTATATTTTGCTTAACGTTATTAATCATAAGCAATAATAATAATTTAATAAACTTTATTGCACACCTTAAACAATAATAAATACAGACAATCTTCAGGTTAGGAAAAGCATAAAGAAATTCTTCTTTTATTTCTTTCTGTTCTTTATTTAAGTATTCTTCAATTGCCACTTCCAGTTCTTTCATATCTTCGTCTCTATTGCTAGCACAGTTTCGCGGAGTATTTTCACTGGACATTATCGTGTGCTGTCGGATGCCGTCGCAACACTTCGTGTGTTTCCGTGCGTGGGGGAGGGGGGAGCTAATAAACAGTTATTATTTTTGATATCGGCCTCCCGCGATACCACGTTTATTGGAAATAAAGTTGGAATGAGGTGATGAGCAGCTTGTTTTGAAACTGTTTTAATCGTCGAGACAAAAACGGGTACCCACTACAGTCATTTTAACTCTTCTACTTTTCATACGTAATACCAACATAGAAAAATGCAGTAATTTTTTGAATAGTCAAAAATGCATAAAAAATATACTTATCAAAATAAATGTTACCAAAAAATCCATCATCCAGCTAAACTTTCGAATTTCTTTTGTAAATTACACCATCCGTGGTCACCGGTAGACTACCTTGGTTAAGAAACCGAAAATTCTACAAAGTGGGATTTGAACCCACGACCTCTGGCAAACCGGGCCAACGCTCTTGCCTTTTACCAACCGAACCGACGTCTAGTTAGCGCATACGTCATTAGTCATTACGCATAACGTCAGCGCCATCTACTTTTTTGCTATAAAAAAAACTGTGATAAACTGTTTTAAAAAAAGCCCATACAATTAATATTCCTTCCGAAAGGGATAATAAATCTATGGATAAGCCTGTGGTGCAAGTCTTGACACGGTTTTATGTCTCGAACAAAGGTAGCCTTCGAACGATGTCAAGACAAAATTCAAGATATACCACACTATAGTGAGGTTGCAATAAAACAAGGGACATATTATGCACAATGGTCCAATCGAGAGGTTAACTAACACTGAGTAATAAAAATGTTTATCCTCGCTAGAAATGTTCATTCTCAAAATTGGTCATCATAAGTACCTTGGCCTAGGTATCCCAAAAAAATGTACCCTATGCATAACATAAGACTATCTCAACTAAAACTCAGACGACCTTGCTCCCAAACACAAATCCATCACGCTCTCAGTAACAATTGATACCGGGAGTAAATCTTGCCGCCATGACAGTGGGGGGTGGGGGGGCGCCTTAGGTGCGCCTGAGCGTCAGTTTATGGGCCCCATAAATAGAGAGTGCTCGTAACTGCCGCTAGCATTAGTAGGTTGCTACTGGAGGTTCTCGATTTGAAGTTCCCCAGTCTGATAGTAGAATGATAATTTAAAATGTAAAATTACGAGAGAACAGCTTCTTGATTCTAAAGTTCTTAAATTGATGGTATTGAGAAACAGCTTAACTTCAACCCAAAGAAAATTTTAAAAATGAAGTCATTAGGTAGGATGCAATTGTCTCGAAAATAATAACAAACAATCAATCAATCACTATGCCATAAAGTGATTGAAATAATCCTATATCTGCTCAATTAAGCTATAAACTTTTTAAATTAATGAACTCTTCTTACATAACCTATAAATGGGGAATAAAGAAAAAAATTATAGCACGATTTATAGAAAGCAAATACTAGAAAATCCTAACACATAAATAAGCAATCGTTGATACCATGGACCTACTATTACAAGCTTTTGGAACTGACACCACGAACAAATCTCGTGCGCCATGAATTGACGCTCCTTGTCATCATCATCATCATCCCGGCGTTGATCCCAGTTGCGTGCGATGACGCCCGGGATCCGCTTTCCTACTTTTACGAGTATGTATCCACTTTGCACGGTCTTGGGCATCCTCTGTGGACAGTTGATTTGCACGCATATCATCTTTCACGACGTCAAGCCAGCAGCTTTTTGGGTCTAGCATTAGTAGTTTGAATTGACGCCACTTGTCATAAACTCATACAAATAGTTTCATTTTCGAAATTAACAAGGAATAAGTGTCAATCTTGTATAGCTTCTCTATACGTAGTAATAACTCACTAGTTGAAAACCCTGGAAGCTATGTCCAATGTTTATCTAAGAACACAAACCGCTAGTAAGGGCATACCGTCATACGCAGCCTCTATGACCAGTGTTAAAATTTTATATCCGTTTTAAAGTTCCTGTGGCCGAAACTTCAATTTTCGATTCGTAGCCGTCTAGATGTTTACTCTGATGCCCTAACACCCCCATCCATATAAATGGGGGGTGCTCTTTAGTTTTGTGTCCGATATTGACGTTAGTAGCTACCTGATTCAGAAGTGGTACTGTAAAGGTCATGATGTAGAATTTCTTGTTATAATCACATATTCGTATATTCAATTACCAATGAGACATTTGAAACATTTCTACGACGCGTATGGTGTAGAGGTTAGCGCACCTGAACGCTATGCCAGCGGTCGCGGGTTCGAATCCCGCAAGGGGCAAATGTTTATATGATGAGCACGAACTTACTACCTAAGTCTTGGATGTTTACATGTATTTAATAAGTATTTATGGGAGACGCCCCCGTCGTGTCATTATCGTAGTCTGGTATTCGTAGCATAAGGAAGAAAATTCCTTAGTTCGAAACCAAGGTAATTGTTGTGTTGTCTGGCGCATATTTATTTGTAACATTATATATAAGTACATAGGAAAGTTGGCAAACATCAAACTGAAATTGCTCTTGTTTGAAACATAAGTGAAAAGGCAGAGTGTAAAATCTAACCAATATGAGCCAAACTCCTCGTGTTGGCAAGATGCCAAACCAGAAATCTCTTCCAAACGTGATACACTAGCGTCGGGAGCACGAAAGTGAAATGTTTTTATTTCGCATGTTTTCTTTTACAGACTTGGTCTTTGATAACTAATGTTGTGGTTGTTAATGTTTTTTTTCGGCGTTTTTTACCCAAAGGGTAAAAACTATACCCATTACTTCTTAGTAATGGGTAACTAAACTATACCCATTACTTCTTAGTAATGGGTATAGTTTTTACCCTTTAGTTTAAACAGCGATGTCTTCATCGCTGTTTGTCCGTCCCTCCGTCTGTCCGTCACCAAACTGTATTAGTATATTCATTCTAGATTTTTTAGCGGCAAAATTTATAATTTTAATTTGTTGCTGCTGTGTTATAGCTCCAAGTGAGTACATAATAGAACACAACTCTCCCACCCCCCCAACCCGCCGCTTCACCCCTCCCCCCCTTGATAAAGGTCCCAAATTTCACATTTCCTCTATTTTCAGGAAAACTATACAAGCTAGGACAAAATGGTCAAGGACTAAATTATTTGTCAATAAATTACCTACAAATAAGTACTAACATTCATTTTGATACGAGTTATAGTTTTTAAGCTATGGAGCATCAAAGAGTACTAAAAATGTGCGCTTAGCAGAAATACAACATTTAACACAAAATAAACAATATAATTTATAATATTTCACAAGAAATGCGTTTCTGTAGTACTTACCTATCTAAAACAAATCAGTATCGTCATTGTTATCTTCTAAAGGTTTGTCGAATCTACTAAGGCCCCAATGTATGCATATGGTGGAACAACGGAATGCAGCTTTGACATATCCACATACTTTCCTGTAGCCTTTTTTGCAGCTGCATGATACTATTTTCAGTATCTACTGTGGAGCTGGTGCCTATGTGGTATTTAGGGTACGAAGTTAAAAAAAAAAACCAGCTTCTGTTTTCTGGGTTGAATGAATTTGCTCGCCATAATTGAACTTGATGAAAAGTAACTATGTACCTATGGAATCTTTGATAATATCACCACTGTATTGTTCTTCAGATCAATGTTTTTGTAATAGTGAACCTCTCTTATATCGTTTATACTTTTTAGGTACCTACTATGATACTATCCGAGAATATATCTTTCTCCTGCCTCTTCTATCTGCTTGCGTGAAGCATCCGGGTTATTTTAAACGTTTATTGTATCTTTTAACTCGGTCTTTTTACCAAATAGGAAAGACTAAACCTTTCCTTTGTTGTAGAATGCAGATGTAGTAGAATATATTCTTACGTGGTAGAGTCAGTCCCAGTAAAAGAACCAACAGATCAATGTCTTGCCCAACTACTACGACAATGTCTTTTCGACGTACTACATAATTTCGGCATTCTAAGGCACAGGAAAGGTTTAGTCTATTCAATAACATATAACATCGACTTGCAAGATACAATAACTCCTGATGCCTAACGCGAGGAGGTAAAAAGGCAGGAGAAAAATATATTCTTGCATAGTATGGGGCTAGGCAAACCTAAAAAAGTATAATCGTGTTACGAAACATTTACGTACTTCAACTTCACTTCTTGACCAACTCTCAAGAACAATACGGTGTAGGTGTTATTATGAAAGGACCACCTTCTTCAGCTTGTCAGCATTCAATGCATACTTTGATCAAGCTCTACAGTTGATACTGAAAACAATATCATGCAGCTGCAAAAAAGGCTACAGAAAAGTATGTGGATATGTCAAAGCTGCATTCCGTTGTTCCACCATATGCATACATTGGGGCCTTAGTAGATTCGACAAACCTTTAGAAGATAACACTGACGATACTGATTTGTTTTAGATAGGTATGTACTACAGAAACGCATTTCTTGTGAAAATTTATAATTTATATTGTTTATTTTGTGTTAAATGTTGTATTTCTGCTAAGCGCACATTTTTAGTACTCTTTGATGCTCCATAGCTTAAAAACTATAACTCGTATCAAAATGAATGTTAGTACTTATTTGTAGGTAATTTATTGACAAATAATTTAGTCCTTGACCATTTTGTCCTAGCTTGTATAGTTTTCCTGAAAATAGACGAAATGTGAAATTTGGGACCTTTATCAAGGGGGGGAGGGGTGAAGCGGCGGGTTGGGGGGGTGGGAGAGTTGTGTTCTATTATGTACTCACTTGGAGCTATAACACAGCAGCAACAAACTAAAATTATAAATTTTGCCGTTTCGCCCATACATTGAAATCTAGAATGAATACACTATATCTCAAGAACCGCTGGAGGTAAACAGTTAAAATTTTAGCAAAATTATGTATTACGGGTATATCTGTCTCAATCAATAATATAATTGTCTTTTTAGTGTGCTAATAAATGAGTCGTTCATGTTTCTCATTAATTAACAAGAGAGGCTGATCCGGGATCACCCCCCCCCCCCCTCCCCTCTACAATCGTTAGAGGATCAGACAGTGTCGTTACTTTTTATTGTCTCTGGATCTGAATGTCTTTGCTGGATTGTTGTTAGTCTAATCACGCACTTATCTACCGACTAATTATCTTAATCATATTATTTTATATGTTCTGGATTTTGTTTAGAGTTCTAACCAATGGTCTTTAAAATAGCAATTCAGGAATTTGGTTAGAGATTTTTTTTCTTTAAAACACACACTATCGTAAATATTCAACCGTTGGTAGATAACAACATTTAACCATAAACTAATAATCACGAAATTGGGCCTTAAACATAAGTAATAATTATAAATCGATTTGATTTTAGCAAAACCTTATTCAAAATTTCAGTACCGTCAGAAAATAAAAACAAAAAAAGACGCTTCGCTGATTTTGAGTCCACAAGCTGGCCAGTGATAATTTTTCAAATTTCGAACGCACATTATTTTTCTAATTCGTCAAAGGGGTTCGCTCGCTGTGATCATCACGCGGCTCGAGTAATTGCCCAATCGGTGGTTCCGTGCCGCTGGGCAATGACGTGGGACCGTCCGCATGAGTTTACCCGATTTATGGTATGGTAAGTATATTTGATTGCATAACCAACCATAGATGTTGGACGTGGTTTACTAACCACGTCTGTCATGCAATATTTGAATGCATAACCATTGATGCTGGACGTTGCGCCCAGTGGCACAAAAAAGGTATGTATTGTTTGTGTATATTCATGGTACAAAACGTTGAAGTTGGTCTCTGAAATTTCCCAATTGCAGTGATAGGAGATATTCTACGGACTGAAGTTTGTACGTGTGTAGATGATTGATTAGCTAGCCCGTTAGGCTTCTTTATTTAACACGTTCCGGGACAGTGCCCGCCTACAGGCGTCGTACGAAAACAATAAAACATCTATTGTGTCTGGAGTAGTGTCCCGGAACGTGTTAAGTAAAAGTTTGATGAGATTGTATTATAATAATTCTTCCTCTTAATATGCCTGAGCTTCCGCTACTAGGATAAAATAAAGGTCCTAAGAAATTAAGTAACCTAAAGTTAGTTCAATTCTATCAGTAGACCGATTTTACAAGCTTTTATTTTTCTCATTTCAACTCTTCTATTCGTAGAAATACTCCCTACAAATTATTTAGATTTATGACGTCTATTTTTTGTCTTCGCCATAATATAAAGTAATTTTAAGACAATCATAATTTAATTATGTTGCTTTTTGTTAAATATTTTTTTAAAAATCACTACTAGCTAGTTTTTATTTGTTTTTGCTATCGCTACAAACGCGTGTATGTAAGCGTAAGTTCGCGGTTCCGAGACTTGTAACCGATCAACTTATTAAACATAACTAATAGGCGAGAAAGGGCAATAGCCTGTCACCCCCGTTGGTCTATTGTCTATGGTTTTGTGTTTTTAATCTTCAACGGAATGATTATGGAATGTGGCATAGTTTGGGATAGTTTCATGTTAAATTGTTTCGTATTTTTTTGCTGATAGTTTCTTTGATTTTTATAAATGGGACATACCTTAATTTTTTTTTCGGAATTTTCGGTTTCTTATTTATCTTAAATGAATTTAAAAAGCACTATAAGTGTCTCAAACATTCTTTTAACCATTGGGTTTCTTTGATGATTACAGAATACAGATACAGACGTGCTAAGATGGTAGCACCGTGTTAAATGTTTAATCTACGAAATAACCACAACAACGAAAATCAACCATTTGAAATATGACTAGCGCCCTCTAGCGAAACCTTTAGATATCATGAAGTTCCCTACTATCACAGGATACTAACCACCTACTAATATTAATTTCTGTCATTACCTAACTACCTGGGTGCGTATCTTGATATGAAAGTTAAGCTGATCTGCTTTTAATGGATTAGCAAATTTCGACTTAATCCCGACCAATTTCCATGTCTTAATTTTGACTAATATGCGAATTTATGTGTGAGTGAGAAATAATTAGGTACTTTATATTTTTCTTAAGTTGGATCACAACACCAATTTGGCGACAGCTGAGTGGAAATTGAACTGCCTGAAACTTGAATGGATTAAAGCACGATCGCAATACGCCCCTTTAGTCTTAACACGTTCCGGGACACTACTCCAGACACAATAGATGTTTTATTGTTTTCACGCCTGTAGGCGGGCACTGTCCCGGAACGTGTTAACTAACTAAATTATTATTTCAGTACCCTACATATTTATAGTTACTTTTAAAATGTAAACCAAACGGCTGATTCTGCAATATAAATTAAAATATTTTAATATAAGATATTATTTCACAACACTGCGATCTTAAGCTAGCGTCCCAAGCCGAAAATTGCGGACAATTCTCAAAACACCAAATTTTCATCATGTTCTTTTTTTAAATTATTTTTTTCACTGTATATTTGACGTTTGACGTTCATATGTGTCATTTCATGACCTCAATAAAAATAAAGATTTTGAATTTAAATTTGAATTTTATCTTTTCTTCGTTCCCATTTTAAAAATTCTCTTCGCAATAGATAAAAATGGTTGTGTATCATTAAATCAGTAGGACCGGTCTACAACCAGCCAGCGTTTTTGCGCCGGCAGGTGACGGGATATGCGGTCTTCTTATTGTGACGGTCAGCCACCCTGTGGGACCCTGATTGTTGGTCTAACTGTACTTTTCAAGTAGTTTTATTCATTTTTCTGTGGTTTAAATCTTAGATAAACGAAAATAGAGTTGAGAATAGAGAGAATAGAGTTAGTTTTTTGGGGAGGCACTAAAAACGGTTTATTGTTTCAATTTCAAAGATCCACTTTGATATTATTATTTACTGATGTTTTGAAATACATGTTTTTACAAAGTAATTTCCATGTATTTTTTATGAAGTCATTATCCTAATCATTTGTTACATGCTTAGGAGGTGTGTTAAGATTTTGGGTAATTCAGCATATGACACTTTTTAACGTAAATCTGAATCCTTATTTAAGAATCCCATTTAAAATTCGAACCACCATGGTTTTATTCTTGTGCACAAAGCACACCAACAAAAACGTGCAAGCCGCGTCCAATAAGAAACCAGAAAGGAACCAAAACAAAACGAACCGGCCGAATCCGGTTCCAAATTTAAACTGCCGAAACACGTTTGCGAACGCATGCGCGGCCGCGACCTACCACAACGACTTATCGAAAAATTGGCGTTACATAAAACGCACACTCACGCATCACGATTAGAACGCGCAAGTGTGAGTTTTCGCACCGCGTTTGGAATTTTAAACTCATAAAATTTCATGGAACGTTATTTTTAAAATGCGAAACCATTCGCATTCAGTACAATGCTCGAAACAGATAATTTTCGTCACATACACACACATTTCAAAGTTGCACACACGCACAAATTTCAAAAAGCGATCTTGTTGAATGAGATAATCGGTATTCATCACACACACGAAAATGAATGGGTTCCGATATGGGTGCGAGTGAAATGCAAACAGTTCGTCTATTTCGTTCGGCCAAAATGCGACGAAAGAATGACGCTAAGGCCATCGACCTTCAGGGTGGAGTCAGTTTAGTCCGTTTTTTATTTTAAATGCAAATTTATTAGAAAATGGCGTCGTCATTCTAGCTAACACCGACTGGTTATGTTCTTTGAAAATATTTATTACAAGTTTCATTTCATTAGACATTTTTTTGCTTAATTTTCATATTATACGCATAACATTAAATATAAGTGCGGTAATTTGAAAACTAATTAAATGTGGCAAGACTAAGAGATGTATGTGACATTAATAAATGTCAAAAAGTGATTAAACAAATTGTTTTCGATCAGAACGAGTGGTGGGTTGATTTTTTCGTTTGGTATTGCGCGTGAGTCGGTGACCGATTCAAGGTTGCGTCGAATTCGTTGCGCCCGCGCTGTTGACGGACCGTTGCGAATACCATGTCGTGGGCATGAGTATTTATTTTTAAAACGATTTTTTCTCCCGTAATGACATAGAGCATAAATATTTTCGGAATCACCCAACTCGTCTGTGAATGACAGCAGCAGCCTATAGCAATTTGATAAAAAAAAGTATTTGATTTTTTTTTTCTCTTTATTAAGGACAACAAACAATTACATTGTAGGATTTACCTTAAATATTCTAGTTTAAAAATTACTTATAATGTAACCAGCACCGTTGTCCACAGATATAGATTTTAAATGAAAGTGATACAATGTAATGCACTCGTAAATGCATACAAGTTTTTTCTCATATTAAACTTGATGTCACCGAATAATGAAAGAGATAGAATTAAAAAAAATGGTAAAAAAATACTAATGTACCTATGTCAAACTTCACAATATCACGGGATTTTATGCAACTTTCAAGAAGTTTACTTAAAAAATGCAACAAATTTTAAAATCTTATGTACCTATGTCAAACTGAAAAAATAAGCTGCTTGAACCTAAAAACGGATTTTCATTTATTTTTTTTATTATTTTAAATAAATTGATTCGTTAACACTTGCTATAATTCAATGAAAAATAGAAAAAAAAACAACGAACAGTTAATTAAATTTCGTACCTGCTAATGTTTCTAACGCGGGCGGTTGGCCGGGCCAGGCAATAAACCTAGGACCACCTGTGCCAGGTGTAGACGCCGCTAACTGGTCTGCTCCAAACAAGGCACGTTAGGCCAACTAGTTAGAATAATTTTAGGTCCGGTGTTATAAGTATACAAGTCTAAGATTTTCTTTATTTTAAGCATTAAAAAATGAAGAAAAAAACTTTACTAAGTAAAAACAGACGAACATAAAAAAATGATATTATTATTCCGATTACAGTTATATATACACATTTTGCATTAAAAGTGTCAAAACCAAAATTAAAATTTAATCACCATCCCTTGAAAATTTGTAGAACAGTACCTACCTATTTTGACAAGTTCAATATAATTATAGTCTTAAAAAATATATTTTTTATCTTATACTGTTTTATGTCAATACCACTGTCTTAGTCCAAGGGCATAAAACATTTGCTTTTAATTTTTTTCACGTCTAATTATGACCGTGAACTAATATGGCCATTTGCGAATGGACCTTCTGAGTTAGAATATTGAAAATGTCAAAGACACGTCAGGTGTGAAATTATTTACTGAAACACGTTAGTGTTACATTTGATATATTAAGAGCCGAGTTGTAATGAAGGAAGAAATGTGATATTTAATTGCTGCAGGTCGCAATTTGTTAGGAAAAATGTTTTAAGCGAAGAATAACTCCTTTTCATGATGGGCTTTGTATTTATTTACACAAGTATAAATAAAAGATACCTAATGTTTTCTATAAAGTGAGTTTTTACTTTTTAAACTTCATGGTTGAATATAACAAAATAGAATATCTAATGAATCTTCCTCCTCAAAATTATATGATAAATCTCTTTGACCCTTTTTTTTTAATAAAAAAAATTTGTAAAATAACGTAACGGTCTCGACAAAATCCATCAATAATCGTGATTCCAACCACGTCCACCATTAGCCTTCGTTATTTTAACTCCAGCTAATTAATCTATCCCCCACTGACAGCGTAACTGTAACGGTGCGTAAACCATCGGTCGTTACCCCCTAGACCCTACAGATTAGCAGAAAAAAGCAGAAATGAAGCATTGTCTATGGGTAGGGTGGCTTGCGTTGCCTCCGCCAATCGCCGAGATAGGGCGGTTGGACAATCAAGCGGAAAGCGCTTAATAGATTAGGTGGAGCGCTTTTTGGGGAGCAAGAAATCAATTTGAAAAAAAAAGTCGAGGTTTTTACGTTAAAATTAGTATTTTTGCTGATTATGCTCTTATTTATAATGATAAGTGTTTCTTGATAATATAAATTGTGCATTAATTTGGGATTAATTGCGTAAGCAAGCACGATAACCTTGGCATGAAATAAAAAAATATATATATAAACAGTTTTCAGATTTCACATGTCAATTACTGTGACCAAAATAATAATAAGATTTAAAAATCATAATGTATTCTCAAAATGGGGACGAATATTAATCTTGAATTTAAAAATTCGATTGATTAAATTTGATAAGAAATCTAAAACGTTTTTTTTCTCTATCCATATCACCCTCGCAACTATTTTCATTTTGCTCTCCGCGCGCCATTTAGCAACGCCTAATCAAAATACAGGGTGGCACATTTAGTTCCGCTTTTCTATGTTCCATAATTAAAACTAAAATGGCGTATTGTTCTATTCTAAACCGACTGTTGGCTCAAAGGGTTCCGAGTTCTTCCGCCAATCGTACGGGACGCATAGATAGGGGATGTTTGTACATTCAAGCGGAAAGCGCTTCATAGGCCAATGCAGCGCTTGATGTTTTATTGTCTATCAAAAATAAAAAAAAAAAATTAAAAGTTTTTATGGTATAATTTGGTATACCTAATTTATTGAAAATTGGAGAGTTTGAGAATAACCCAGGTTTTTTTTCAGGGTTGATTTATATCTTAATTCCATTTTATTTCTCAATTGAAACCTAAAATACCTTCCACTTTTACTGAAAAGATACTAATGCTCTCATGAAATAACAACGCTTTCAGTAGGTTTGTCGATTTCCGAAAATCTCAAACCTCTTTCGTGCATAGTAGGTTTAATAAGTAGGTAAAGTCACAGGCACGTCATCATTATTATCAGCCAAAGGACGTCCACCGCTGAACATAGGCCTCCCCCACGGTTTTCCACAGCGACCGATCATACACAAGCGGTCTGCATCCAGTGAGATCCTGCAATCTTTACTAGGTCGTCTGTCCATCTTCTCGGTGGACGTCCTACGCTGCGCCTTTGGTAATGGGACACAGGCTTAACGCTATCTATATCATTATGTTGATAGAGAACATCCCTAGCGTTTTCCACACGCATTAACGCATCTCAATGCCCCACTACCCACCTGGAGTCCGGTTGTTGACCCCGAGGGAAATGTGGTCAGTAGGATTAGAACTACTAGGAGGTTAGGCGGGAAAATTATTAGGATTTGGTAAAAAGAGATGTAGTAGAGTCGTCAGGGAAACTAACCTCCAGTGCCTACCACTTACTTATCGCAAAGCTTTTGAAATAAAGAATATACTACGAACTGACTAGAAAATGGGAGAAAACGCGCATTGACATAATACAAACTTTTTCAGTGCCTATCTAATATTCGGGATGCATAAAAAAACCGAACGCAGGCAACAATAAGAAATAGAAAAGGGATATCTAAATCTGAATAAATAAATCGTACCCTCAAAAGATAAAGAATCACTGAATCAATGCGTAGCGATTCTCAAAAATAAAGAATCAGTCTAATATAATACTAAAATTCTTACCTGTTTCTTAAAACGATCACCAATGAGCGCCTTGATTGCCTAGGCATCTTTTATAGAGATATTTTCGAAATATGGTACCCTGGTTGGTACCCTGTTTGCCCCCAGGTTTGTAAAAAAAAAAATATTCTTAGGTAATTATGTAATTTCTGACGGTGTTATTATTGACACGGTAGCTGATTTTGGTGCAAGGTGTTTCTCTAAACTTATGTTCTTAATCACGTGTAGGATGTATATATTTCCGTTATTTATAATATTATATTTCATTTTCTCAGTAAATTTTTAGGCGAAGCGCTTAAATAGTAGTAGGTAATAGCTGAAAACGAATTTCAACATTGTAGTTAAAATAAATGTTTAATGTCATGTCGTATCAGGAAGTCAAGATAAAAGCAAGCGGGAGAAAAGAATGGAGATTACTCCACCGACAACAGCGCGACTCTTGAATTGAAGAAGAAGAAGTTCAAATAAAACTTTCGGGCTAGGCAATATCCACTAAACTGCTATTACTAGCGTATGGATAGGACACCACGAACAAATCTCGTGCGCCATGAATTGACGCCACTTGTCATGGTTTCATATTTTAATTTCAAAGAAATAAGAATACGTCCTAATTTTTTGCTTGGCATAGTTTCTTCTACGTAGTAATTACAACTCTCTGGCAATATCATACAAAAAACTCATTGATTATAAACATGGAACTACTAAGTATTACTTAGTAACAGCTCACTGATTATAAATGAAATTCTAGTTTATTTCCAAATTATAAATTGTAAGTGATGAAAGTCTTTATGAAAATCATCACATTAGATCTTAAACAGCTCATGACGAATCAATGGGGTGTAACAACGTTTTTAATCCTAAATAGTTTACACATCAACAAATATAATGTTCGCAAAATATTCTTACTATTACATGGTAATTTACATTGAACTGTATTGCTTACATGTATAAATGTATAGATCAGAAAGTCAAAACCGCTTCAAAATCTTACAAAATTTCAGACGTAGAATTAAAATTCGTTAATTTTGTATGTAGACTTACTAAAAGTTCCATATTGTGCTAGTATTAGTAATTCAATGATCACAACTAACAAAACTCAACCAAAAGCCCTCAGATATAACACAACTATCTCACACTGTATTATTGTCAACTCAAGTCGAACCTGCCTCAACAGACCAAAGCCAACAACCTCCGATCAAATTATCCGCTTTTTTTCTTGCGATACATCAACCTACGACAACGTGTGTCGCGTTGTGCGTGTGTGCGCATTTCGTGGGTTCATTCACCTTGCCATTGGGGAAGTTGGGAACAGGGGTACTGTGGAGTAGCCGATGTTGTTTTTTATTTTAGTTTAAAAAGGTACTTAAAGTTGTTTTCGCTGACAAAGTACATTAACAGATCCAGAGTGAGAGAGAACCAATTGCTGACCAATTATTGAAACCAAATAATACTAACTATAGTCCGTCTAACGTGGCCTGGATTTTCTTAAGCGTTTGATTCTGGCAATGATTAAAGATGTCATAGATACGTCAATCTTGATCCTTTTTGGATTATTATTTAATTTGTCAAAGTACGACATAATGATATAGATTTAATAACCTGGATGATATTTGAGGACTAATCATTATCATCAGCCTGCAATTATTTAAATATTATAATTGAACAAATTATATAAACTTAATAATTAAAGAAAAAAAATATTATGTGCATATTCATAAATAAATCTAAACACTAGTTTTCTTTCTCATATCTCTTATAAATATACTCCATCTATCTCTATCTTATACTCATATAAATTTAAAAAAAATACAGAACTTGATAAAAGAACCAAACAGAACAGAAACTTTATTGCTATAGAAAGTCGACATTCAAAACAAAAAAATATATTTAAAAAAAATATAAATCAATCCTCCACTGCTCTCTTCGCGATATTTAACCAAGTCGACGAGTTGCATTTTTGCCGCGCACGCACTGCGCGTTTGTGTGCGTCACACACACGCACACTCGCGTAATATGACAAGCTATTAACATTATACATTATCCTTTAGTTGTGTTCTTATTTGAGCACTTGATCGCTTGTAGTGGCTCTCGGGACGCACTTTTTGGAGGCATATTAATTTTGATACTGAAATAAGTAGAGGTCTATACGAATACGTTAAGCATCCTTATTTTTTTACAGCTTTTTCTTTACTTATGAAAATACACATGAGTATTTTGATGATTATCTCATATGTGAACTAACAAAAACCCAACTAGTTGTATCTTCTTAGTCGCACTTGGCTTTGTCTGGAGTCAAGAGCAAACCCATACTTAATATTTTTTTTTAAACTAAGAAGTATACATTGATTGAAGTTAACATTAAAAAAAATGTAGGTAATCCGCATGATTGTGATGAACACTATGAATTGATGTCTTTTATTTTTGTTTTTTACGTTTATGGATATTAATTTTCATTTTTATTTATTTGAACATGTATACCTATCAACTTAAGAAATACCTATATGATCCAGAAAACATTTATTGCTTCCAAAATAGTATCTTTTATGTTTATGTTACCTAAAAAAAACAGATCCTCATTTCTCATCAATAATTATGGACCTAACGTTGTCCCCAGCAGCACCCCGCACGATAGTTGGCGACTTACAGCAGACATGAGACAACAAAACAAGAGGTGTAAATTTCACTGCAATTAGTACGTGTTAAGTGGAAGCCTTGTAAGGACGCCTACTGGCGTGTGTCTGATAGTTTTAAGTCATAAGAAATCGTGTCGAATGCTTCATAGAGATCAATATCAGCCGATTTAAACAAATCGATTTATCGAAAATCTGTAAAAGCACATTTTGGACGTTGTGGTACTGTCATCATGACAGGTGACTTAAAAAAACATATTTATAATATCAATTTATCTACTCGTAGATAAAAAGACAATTGAATTTTGTCGATAACTTCGCATATATTTCTATACATATACATGATAACTTCTTTCCCTGTAATAATGTAGCTGTGTCTTATACGCAAATTCATATTCATGCAAAAACGGAGTTAAACCTAACGGTAAAAAACAATTAAGTAACAACATAACTCTTCAACCCTACATAGGTTTAGGAAGTAACATTAAATTAGAGTTAATCAAGTCATTTTCATCATATAATACCATGTAAATCGATCAGATCAAATACAATTTATTTGTAAATAGTTTCATGGCAATGTCTCTAAAGATGTGCTACCCAACCAATGCAAAAAACACCCGGTTATTGCAGATGATCGCTTGTAACTCACACCTGAGCCAAAGATTCGGGTCGCCAAACCCCTTATTTTGGGGCTGAGCCCTCACATTCGGGTCCTCCAATTAAAACCCACGTTATTGTACCGTTAAATAAATTTAATGAATTCCAACATATTCCCGGTAGTTGTTTGATCTCGTGGTATTAATAGTTTTGGTAGCGAAACTTTGAAGTGTTGTCGATGAACGTAAAGGTAGTTTAGAAATGACTATTAGGGGCTCCTTATGCAAATGAATCAAGAAGCATAGTTATTTTATTAGAGTGAGTATCTACAATATTATTTTCCAAGCCAAATCACTCATTACACATCATTGTACTCCTATTTCATATTTAAGATGTTTCTGTATTTTTATTGTTTATGGTGTGCAATTATTATTAATCACCGAAAAAGAAAAGTATTGTTTGCTCTTGAATCAATATATCATAATATGCATTAGGTTGCTGACTAAAACCTCTTTAATAACATTTCGTACACAATAAACATCATGCCAAAAGATCAGTGCAACATGTCATCATGCCTTAAGTTAAACTGGTATGAAACGTCAAGTCCAGATTTTTAGAAACTGTCAGCTTTCGTGAAATCAAATAATTACATGATCAGTGAAAGCTTCTTTCCATAAATTACCAACTTTTTAAAGATATCTAAGAGTGCCGTCGACCAAGATGACGTCCAAAACGATAGAGGATATTCACGTGACGTTACTGAAGAAGTTATTGTCTGACTCAGGACTAGAATGCATCAGGCAGCAACCGGAGTCATTGGAGACCCCCTCCAGTTCTGACAAGGTGGAGGAACAGGGTATGAGTCCAAAAAATAGTCATCTCAATCGAACCACTAGCAACATGTCACTATGTAGAACCATGGGGGAAGCCTATGTTCGGCAGTGGACATCCTGTAGCAGCTTTTCACAAATGCCCACGGTTTTAAATCATTTTTTTAACAGGACAAACAGAAGTGGCAGAAGAAACAGTCCCCGAAGAGATACCAGTAGTAGAAGAAAATGAACCTATAATAGAAGACGTCGTAGAAGAGTTTCCAGAGATCTTTCCAACTCCATCCCTTCGCCACGTCTTACCTGATCGGATCAGAAAGATAGAAGAACAGAACAGAATTCATGTGTTACCAAAAGAATTTAATACTAATATAGACCCGCTAGCTATACCGAAGATAAACGTAACAGCTCCAAAGAAGTATATTGATATTCTAGCGGAGATAGTCGGATGTACGAAATATAAGAGTAGTTTGGCGGAATACTGGTTTTTGGATACGTTAGCTAATTTATTGAGGAGGGCGCAGGAAGATGAGCTAAATAGGCGTAAGTTTAAATTAATATTAACTCGTCAAGTATGTGTAAACGACACACAATAGAAATTCCATTATTATGCGACTCCCGGGAGTCGTTTGATACCTGACTGATTAAGTCACAGGAATTTCTAAAAGGTGAAGCCATTATCAAAACAGGGTTTCACTTATATTATTATTGATAAACCGCTTCATTGAGACGTCGCCTGCGGGGCACAGGGGCAAGGGGGGAGGCGAAAACTCAGGGGCATGGGCGGGTGTATCAGGTTAGATTCGCGGTCTAAGTACCTATATCCTCATGATTTAGAATGTTTTTTTTTTACACTTACAGCGTTATTTTGTATTATCATAAGATCTATTAGAAAACCAAAAATTAATAACCGTTTTAGCAACTCAAGCTGTGCTCATTCTGTGGTTCTGCGAGTGGATAAAAGAGATGCAACATTTCGACGCAGCGGACCGAGAGCGCATGTTGCGAAGATTTCAGGTACATAATGAATGTGTTTAATACATAGTTTTAATCGTTGGTGTAGTGGTTAGTTCGCTGGTTGCTATTCAAGAGGTCCCGGATTCGAATCCCGGGTCGGGCCGAAATTGGTTTCTGTGGTTTTCTGTCTTGAAAATACTCGGAAACAGCTCAGCGTCTGTAAGTTGGTGGTGGTGACACCCGCGTGACTCGGAAAGCACGATAAGCCGTTGGAACTGCGCCTGGTCTCTCACCGGTCATGTTGGATCTGCCGTCCGTCACCAAATAATGAGAGTGAAGGAACAGAGAGTGCCCTTGTGTATTGCGCACACAATGACATGACCACTATAAACAATGTCCAGCGCCGATGGCCAATCAATGATTGACCGCCGTGGTCGGATACGATCAGTACCGTACCATGAGTTTACGACGGTTTTACTCGCTAGCAACTACGTAAAAAAAGTCTATAGAAAATTGCACAGCGCCCCTTGTGGTCACTTGCAAAACTAAAATTGTCCATACAAAAAGTTACGTCGTCGCTATAGGTCGACCGCAAAACTGAGACGTCTCTGACGTCTCTTTGGTGGATTTTTCTCCCATATAATGTACTCCATATTTTTTACTATGAATTAAATGTTCTTCTTCAAGGCAAAAAAAGATTGTTTAATTTATAGCAATGATAAGGAGTACATTAATTGGGAGGGAAATTAAAATAAAAGCGACAAAAGTGACGTCAGAAACGTCTCAGTTTTGCGGTCGACCTATAGCGAGTAAAACCTCATGGTAACGGTACTGGATGAATGACGCTATTTAATACTACTTTTCAAACTTAAACGAACATTGCTCCAGGACAATATGCTCTCAGCAGCCCGTTTCATAGCGCAAGAACAGCGTTTACCCACTCCCGAGGAAGCCGGGGTCTACTACAAGGCACAAGATGACCAGCAAGACTTCCTATCGAAGGCTGAAATGAAGGAAGACCCGGTGAAACCTCAGGTCACATTTGAAGGGGCGGCTTATGAGTGCAGCTTGCGAGATCTGACGAAGATCATACACTATATTTTTGATTTGTGAGTAGCTAGCATGCTTTGGTTATTATTTGTTTTTATTTTTTATGAGAGCATCGTCTTTATTTACTTTGTTATTCTTCTCGGCATCGTGTCTACCTAAAAACGTCCCGAATCTCACTTTAAATGAAATCCAACTATAAGACTAAGATTTGATATTTAAGATAGGAGCAGTTTTGTTAAGATATGCATTTTATCTACATCGTGTTTAGCTTATTCAACAAAAGTATTTCCTGTGCGCATATTTATCGTAAAGTTTGACGATAAACAGCAATAACCAACAAATAATTCAAATATAGAACGTCATTTCTTATGAACTATCTCCCAGATAACGCTAATTAGGACTTATTTAGACATAACGAAACAGGCCGTTAAGCTAGTAAAAGAAAGCGTAGCTTTATACGATTCAGTCGAAAAAATATTACGTAAAAATAATTAAATAAATTTAACACCTGCTGAGCGACTGACCTTTTGCGTTGCTTCCTTGTAATGTTGAAAGGGCTCGATCCACTGCACTGAGTTTATATTTGTATCAATTCTTACGTAACATAAACAATATGAATCACAACACAAACATCACTTAGTAACTTACACCACGATTTTCTAATATGAAAATATATCCAGAAATAATGCAATTTGAAATGCATCGCACCGATCACTACCACCACCGACAGAGCACACAAACCGACTGTCAATTTTATAAACTTTTTACTGGCCTACCCACAAAATTCAATATTAATTTTTAAACTAACATTAGAGCCGATTTAGCATTTGATCGATACTAAGTATTATTCATTTACAGTTTCTAGTGTTACTATTTAAATTACTTTAAAAATATTCTGTCACATTTCTTAGGTTTCATAAAATGTATCACCAAACTCAACAAAAAAAGTCTTACACTATGAATATTTTGGTTTTTTTAGCAAATTCCACAGTTTTTAATGATAGATAACATTTAGAATAATCATAAATAGAAAGCCAATCTAACACAAACTATCCCTACGTCCATGATTTTGAACTTAAAGGATTTGGCACTCTGGTTGCGGTATTCGGTCCGGTCCATACCAAATTGACTGGATACGCAACCAGTGTGTGCCAAATCCTTTACTAGTTACCTTTTTCCAGATTCAGCACAGACTATCAATACAACTTGATCCGCTCGATCTTCACTTTCACCCCCGAATACGTCTTGATAGACGCGCCATACACTATCCAGAACCCAAAGAAGCTATATGCCCCTCTAAAGATTAAGGCAAAGAAGGAGAAATCGCCAAAGAAAGACGCCAAACTGCACAAGGGAAAGAAGAAAGAGCCTGATACTGAAGAGTATTTGGCGCTTATGGAGGTAAGAAATTGGGAGTTGAGGGTTGAGCCCACTACATGAAAACATACCATGACCTTGCTAGGAGAGTATCAGACACGGAAAGCAACACGATTACGCTCTACTTTGCCCACTGAACGGATATGCAGCGTTCTGTTTCACCGTTATATGGAACGAGAGCGTATTTTGCCACGCCTGACACTCTCCGTGCACGACACGCGACGGTGTTGGTCGGTGACGGAACAGTCTGTCTGTCAAGTCACGATGCTATAGTGCGCGCGGATAAGCTAGTTACCGCCTGAGGTATGTGAACGGTGAGGGGGGGTGGTAGACAAACGTTTGCCAATACAAATATCTACAGTTACGTGTTTTGACAATCGTGCCTCTGACTGTTTATGTATGTCAGGTGGTGACTAGGTGATTCGGTTTTTTCTCTCTGTCATAACAATTATAGGTAAACCGCTTCATTGAGGCTTCGCCTACGGGGCACAGGGGCGCCAAAAAATCCGCCCGCGCTGCTCACTAACCGCGCTCTCATCTTCCCCCTTTGCCCCGCAGGCGAGGTCTTCGCGATCTTCCTATACACACCTTTAAAGCTTCTCTTTATTTATTTATTTATTTTATTAAATATGGTACACCAACAGCATACATAGACAACATTTAGTTACAGATAATTAAAGTATTATTCTCCTACATATGCCAATTATAGGTATACACATCATTGGCAAGAAAACTACAAAGTTACACTAGTGCAAAGAAAAATCAATAAAAAAAGTTACAATTAAAAATACTAATAATAATTAACAAAAAAAATCAGCAGAAGCAGCTGATTTATCAGGTTTTGTCAGATAAATGCCTTTGGATCTTGTTCCTGAACCCGTTGAGCTGATCGAAAAACACGTCCAAGCCCGATAAGGAAGCGTTGATGCTATTATACTCCTCGCTTATTCTGACAAATGGAGAGTGTCTGCCCAGATTGGTTCTGCAAGTTGGCAGCTGGAAAGTGTTTGTGATAGGATGTCTGGGTATGTGATAGGGAGTATGCAAAGAGACATGATTTAAGACCTGCTCACACCTCAGTGAACCATTGACAGTTTTATGCAAAAACGTTAGATCGTGCAGAAGGCGACGATCGCGCAAGGATGTCATTTGAAAAAATGATAAGCGTTGCTCATATGGACACCTGTGAGAGATACCCCTTGATTTAAAAGCCAGCTGTCTGGTAAACTTTCTTTGGACGTTCTCTAGACGCTCCGAGTGCACGACATATTGAGGATTCCATACAACACTGCAGTACTCTAGAGAAGACCGAACAAGTGCGTTGTAAGTAAGTATGATCGTGGAAGAAGAGAAGGGTTTCAGATTCCTCATTACAAAACCGAGCATTTGGAACGACTTTTTGGCAATGCTGTCGATATGAGATGTGAATTTAAGTTTGGAATCGATGATAACCCCCAAATCCCGAATCTCTGTAACTTCTTGTAATGTATCCCCGTCGATGTTGTAAGAAGACGGGAATGGGTTCGTTTTCCTGGTGTACCTAATAAAGGAACATTTCTTTGCGTTTAGTGTCATACAGTTAGCATCACACCAAAGTTTAACCCTATTTACATCGCTTTGCAGCAGTTCAACATCGTTGCGACATTTAATATTTCTAAAGATTTTGAGGTCGTCAGCAAAAAACTCATAACTCGAGCTTTGTATTTCCGATGTTAAATCATTGACATAGAGGACAAAAAGAAGTGGACCCAGATGGGACCCTTGTGGGACACCGGATTTTGCATAGAAAGTATGGGATCGATAACCCTTAATAACCACCGACTGCGGCCTGCTTTCTAAATAGGACTTGAACCACAACAATAGAGAACCGTTTATGCCATAAGATTCTAGTTTTTTCAGTAGAAGCCTGTGGCTTACCTTGTCGAACGCACTACTGAAATCGGTATACACAGCGTCGATCTGGGAGCCACAGTCTACACTGCGCGATAAGTCCGATACAAAGCTGATAAGATTGGTTTGGACTGAATATCCCCTTCTGAAGCCATGCTGATGAGGCGAGATGAATTTGTCTAAGAAACGGTTAATGACTGGATACACCAAGGATTCGAAAAGTTTAGAGACACAAGATATAATAGCTATGGGTCTATAGTTTTTGACATCACCTCGATCGCCTTTTTTAAAAATTGGAGTTACATTAGTTTTCTTCCATTCACTCGGAAAATTACCACTGGCAAGAGAATAATTAAATATTGTGGTCAGCGGAAAAGTGAGAGCAGATGCGCTACGCTTAAAGAAGATCGGATGCACGCCATCCGGTCCAGCGCCCTTGGCAGCGTTGAGATTCTTGAGCTTCTCGAAAACGTCCGCTTCGTCCAGACGCAAGTGCGACAAACTGTCGAAGACCGAAAAATTGGACCGCTGTGCATCAGTCAACCCATCAGAGTAGACTGAGGAGAAATGAGTTGCAAATAGGTTCGCGATGTCTGGACCTTGATTTGCGATCATACTGTCCAAGTGCAATTCAGCAGGTATGTCGCTATTACATCCGCGCTTGTTGTTCACAAACTGCCAAAAAGCTTTCGAGTTTTTAGAGATCTTCTCTTCTTGGCCTTACTCTACAGTAACGTGGTTAGTGTTTTTTTTTTAAATCCTAATAATAAGCACTAAAACAAATTCCTCCACCAGCTCCTAGCAAAAGTGGAACGCGAGCAAGAAGAGCAAGAACTGCGAGACATGGAGGAGTGGAACCGGCGCAGCCACATACTGCCGCTGAACTTCGCAGCCACAGAGGAGCTGTTCAACAAGTACTGGCCGCCGCCGCCTGAACCAGACCCAGAGCCGGAACCAGAGCCCGAGCCGAAGAAGAAGGGGAAGGGGAAGGGGAAGAAGTAAAGTACTATTTTATCTTCTGTGGTAGCAGCCAGACATGACATTTTTATAATAAATCGCTTGATTCTAAAGTGCCTTTTTAATTGGCTCTGTTTGAGGCCATCTTTCTTCGCCTTTTTTAGGCCTACTTTATCCTAAAACACACACACACACACACACACACACACAAAACTATTTCTCGGCTATATTATAAATTTTAAATTAAATAAATAAATAAGGTCTGGTCTGGTTTCGTGGTAAGGAATTATCTTCCTTGTGTTACGAAGTACCAGACAATGATTATGACGGGGACGTCTCCCATAAATACTTAAATACATATAACATCCATGACTTAGGTACAAATGTTCGTGCTCATCACACAAACATTTGCCCTTTGCGAGATTCGAACCCACGACGGCCGGCGTAATAGTCAGGAGCGCTAACCAATACACCAAACGCGTCGTCAAATTAAATTAAATAAGAAGAGTTAAACTGGGAGAGAATTCTTTTAGCATTAGGTCCACCCTTTGTACACTGTTACTTGTGGAATAAAGTTCTTAAATAAATAAATAAAACTTGAATCTCCTGAAACTCGTGACAAATCAGTATTTATTCGATATTTCTTTAAAGTCAGCGCGTTAGCCACCGAGTCGTGAGGACATAATGTCAATAGAGACAGCGCATACGCAGCGCGCCGCTTTAAACGGTGAGTGCAAGCGAGATAGACACTGACGCGACTGTTGATAGAATGAAATAGCTATACTTAAAAAAAACGAATAAACACAAGAGCTGAGAAACAGAGATTCAATAAATATGTTATTTTACTATTTCACAATAAAACATCAAATTATATGGTTACAATTCCTTTTATTATCTATTTTGGAATCAAAACATCGCGTCCATCTAACATACTTTAGTACAAGAATATCTTTCTCTTGCTACATACATCAACCATTGAGAAACATCCAATAGAAATACGAACGAATGATGGTAATACTAAATAGGACTCCGTCGCCTTACCAGTAAGGGTCAAATTCGTTTGCACATTGCGTAATTTTTACATGAAGCCACGCTTCTTTTGGTCACTTGTGTGCAACCGAAAATGTCTTTAAAGTGGTAAGGCGTCGGAGACCTTGATAGTACCAATTATTATATTGAGATCTTTACGGCTATCACAAGCGCTTTCCCAGGGTAAGCGGTATACGAGATGATGACTATCTCTTTCACTCGTACGGTCATATTGGCATGAGTAAGAGAGACGCTTGTTATCCTTAGGGGAACGCAAATTCTAAAACTGTTTATTTTAAATCATTCGTTAATAAATCCTCATAGCAATATTATTCATATCCGAGAAATTTAGTTAGCGAAACATCGCGAGGAATTGTGGATTGAAAGCAATAATAATAATTGTGAAGAAAATGTTTAACTCTGCAAAGAATCAATGATAAATTATGAAAATTAAATTGGTTATTAATTATTTATGATGCAATTTGTATTTCTCAAACAATTTGTAAATAATCAATGGAAAATCATTGTTTAGAATGGCACATAATATTCGAGATTTTAAAACCCATACCTCACGATGTTTGCTCATAGTTTTTGATACAATCATAGAAAGACATATTATACATTTACCTACACACTAATATCTACATAATATTTTTAATAAAATCTTCAAACTTCGCTTTGACCGATCACAAACAATTAATTTCGCTACTTTTGAACATATTGTACACAAAACGATTTTTTATCGCTCTAACAAGTATGGCAGTAAGAGCGGGAATAAATTACGGAAGTCCTAAAAAGATTAGATATTTATTTCTTTCCTGGGGCTCTATTTTTGAATCACTCGCTTCAAGATGAGTGCTGTGTGATGAGTGTGATGAACGAAAATCACTCGCCATCTTGAAGCGAGTGATGATTTTCGTTCGAAAACGAGTTATTTTCGTTGACCATTACTTCATCTTCGAACGAAAGTCACTCGCCATCTTGAAGAGAGAGATTCAAAAATATGGCCCCTGACTATAGCTCAAAGTTTGGACGAGAGCCGGCATTATATTTTTGGCAACGCAAAGAATTTATGACAAGTATTTAATGTTATTTAACCGACATCTAAGAAACATTACAAAAACGTGGACTAAAATATGGCAGTAAGATTATATTTATTTATGTCACAATTTTTGGCATTTTCATTTACTGGCTTTATAAGAAATGCGACCTCTAAAAGGTCCGTTTTTTGTTTATAATTCGGTTGTTATTGGCATAGATATGCCAGAAAAATGCAAAAGAAAAAGATCATAGTTATTGTAATTAAAATACCTCGTAAAATGTAAATGCAAGAGTTAGATTTTTATGTTCTGAAAATATAACCATACTAAACTTTGATTAAAGTAAAATAGCGGAAGATAGGTGACGCGCCACTCGAAAGTGGACCGCTAAAATCAGGCCCCCGTCGCCTAATTGCCTTCAGTTGCAATCGGGATTGCGTGCGCGGATTACATTTATAAGACGTGTGACGTAAGGAATGTGTAGTGCCATTTTTTAGCTGACAATTAGTATGACATGCTATTTTACTTTAATCAAAGATACTAAATAAACTAAGTATAGTAGGATAAGCGAAAGCCTAACCTTGCAAATGGCGGCAAATTAAAAATACCTACCAAAATATAGCATTACATTTTTTACTTATACATAGACAGTTACTAGAACACATTATCGAAACACGAGTTATGTTTTATTTAATACAGTTACTTAAAAGTTCTCTGAAATCAAGTATCAAGATTAGTCAATTCTCAACAAACAACAGATTCACTGTCACTGTCACGATGACATTTAAGTAAAATGTTGCCGTTCCAGAAACACTGGGTTCAGCTTTCGCTTACCAGACTATAGAAATAACTATTAAATCGGTTTACATAGCGTTGTTTTAATCACGAAAAAATAATTAGTTTTCTTTGCGGCTGCTTTCTGTCTCTTTCTACAATAATTTTTTTAGTATGATCACTGAATAATGAACTTAATGAAATACATGGCATTCATACATAAATACATTACAATTATTCTAACATTTATGTGGTTATTTACCTAAAAATGTGCCTCGATGATAACTGGAAAACTTAATTGCTTACAGTAAATGTATATTTGGTTATAATTGAATATCATATTGAGCAGTACTGACTGATATTTTAATAAGAAATAAACTCAAATTCCTTAAGTTTTAACAAACTAAACAAAAAAAAATACAATATTCACTATTATTAAAAATTAAATAGCCTTTGTATCAGTACAGGAAATTGTTAATTAAATTTCAAATAGCTTGATTAATAATACAAAAAGATTCAGTCAATTTGGAATGTCAGTTTAGAAAATAAAAAATAATTAAAAAAAATAACCTGCCTTCAAAATTCTATGTCAACTAAATTCTGTAACGTCCAGCTAAATAATTAATCCTAAATTATGGAAATATTGCACATTATTATTATTACCAACAATTGGAAAAACAGATAATCATAGTCTCACTCTAAAAAAAAATTATGTAAAGTCCATCAATAACTAAACATTTTGTAATACTGAGCGATTTTGGTTATTTTTTAATAATTTTAGCTTCATTTTTGATCACCCAATATTTTTGTTATGTCAATACAAAATTGTATACTAAAAATTCAATAAAACGTTACATACGTTATTTTTAATTATTTGCCAATGAAGTTTCAGTCAAAATTATTTTACATCATTTAAATTATCTAATTTAAAAGTCAAATTAACGTTTTTGTTCAATGTGAGCAAATATAATTTTTGGACCAATTAGTTTTAAAGCATAATGTTTTTATCACAATTAGAATTCACATTTTTAAACGTATAATAATAAAATTAGGTCTAGACCACGTTTGGTCTCCTCTGGAGACAAGAGCGAACCCATTTGATGTATAAAAAAAAATATGTAAAGAGTAGTTTTGCGGATTAACATTTTTGGAAAATTAGCGTTATTACATGAGCTAAATATTGATACTTCTACTTCATAGTAAAAATACATCAATTTTTGTATACCACTCTACGCTTCGTTTTCAACGTATTTGAACATTAATTTCAATGAAATTACATTTAGTAATGGCAATTCTTCGACACTCAATACAAATATAATCATACAAAGCCACAGATATAGTTTGATTGGGCATTGAAGTTCGTTTTAAGAACAATTTATTTTTATTAACTCCAAAAAAATAGAATCGTCTAAAAACAAAAATCGTTAACATGAGTTTTTTTCTGAAGTTTCGTCTTCGCTTTAACATAAAGTACGTAAGAGTTGCCATATTTTTGAAAATATTTACATTTAACATCAATAAGAACACGATTACATGAGCGTACATCCACTATACTATATACAATACACGTAATTAATTATTATAATAAAATCATATTATTATATTTTAAGTAGTGATTTGTGCATGCCTAAGTTTTAAAATGGTAAAATATCACCGAGCTGCATTAAAAAAATCTACCTAAAATATACTGGTTTAAGAATATTATCCGACATTCAGATATTAATAATGTATTATCCTGAAAAAAAATTATAGTGAGTAAGATAATTGCTAGTATTCTGTTTGACTTCATGAGATTCGAATGAAATGGTTGAATAGATATTAAATTCATCACTGTTGGAAGAAAAAAGGGAAATACCACATTGAAGTCAGCAACGACACTGACACGATACAATTTTACGAGCACATTCAGCAAATTATTTCTATTTCCAGCTAAATTATCATATACTTTGAATTAAAATGTGTCTTTTTTCATGGCGTTCATTATCTTTTTAGTAATACTCAGCCCTTGGGAATTATATGAATTTCACTATCTCTTACTGGGCTTTGTCCGATACCTAGCTATCCATTTCAAAGTATTTTTATCATAAGTCCCTTTCAGATCACGTCATGTGCGCTGAGTCGTTATAACTATCGTTGACCGTCAATTAATACAATAAGTCCTTTCCAAAACACATCACTTATTATTTTTGGCTTACATTCAAGTGATACTGTAAGTGCATAAGATTGATTTCACCTTTGGTCATCAAAAGTTTTCTAAAACGCATTTTTCTCAATCGCTTCCTATTTTCGGCCCTAAAGTACAACACATTCCACTTACATGTTCTATTTAAATCACATGGCCCGATCGCTTGACGGCCAGAATTTGGCCATTTTAAAGTACATAGATCCAATTTCATATCCTTGTAAAACAGCACACGTCATGTCTAACAAGCGCCGATTTACCTGCAACCACGTTAACTTCACAATTTGTATTTTATAAAGTACATCTAACTTGCACGCTGTTCTCAAATCGCACGTCACAATTAGCGTCCACCAAAATTCATCCTACATAAATAACCACGCTCTTCACAATTTGTTCCTTCCAAGGTACACAACTTTCATGTCCTTAGATCACATATGCGCGATATGGGGCCACACAGCACATTTGTTTCTCAGCGCAATATAATTAGTTCCTCACAAGGTACACCGCACTTACGGGTCCTTTGATCACATATGAGCGACATGGGGCCAATCAGCACATTATTTTAAAAATAAATTGTTCCTTATAAGGTACATCGCACTTACACGTCCTTTCCGCACACAGCATGTTTTCCAGCACAATATAAAGTCCCCTCACAAGGTACACCGCACTTACATGTCCATCCTGCACACAGCATGTTTTGTCCCTCACAAGGTACACTTCACTCCCGTGTCCTGCTCGCATCACATGTGCGCGGCGGGGTCGGGCGCGCGCGGCGGCGCGGGCTAGAGCAGCGCGCGGCGGCAGTCGTCGCGGTAGGCGCCCGCTGTACCCCTGTTTCATGTTTGCCATCTGGAAGGACAAAAGTGTAACGTGGTTAGGGTTGGGTTTGTGACCGGTATTTTACGAAATGTGTAAATTACCAAAAACACGTAATTTACTCGGTAAAATTACCGATGACCGGGAAAATAAAATGGTTTCAATTAATAAAATTTAATGGATAAATTCACTAGGATCCTTTACCAAATCGTCATGAATAACGTTTCACACATTTTATACTGACTTGACAAGAGTTTACTTATTATCGTGCCAATAGACCGATCACGTTGCCGAGTATTTCACCGCTATTTGGTAAAAAAAAGAGTTTTTTACCATTTTTTACCATACATTACCACATTTTTCATGACTTACCGTTTTTTACGGCGCTCCACGTTAAAGTGAAGACCTCTTAACTTAGTAATTATTTTCTTACTTTAATTTTTAAGAAAATTATGTAGCTAGAACCTATGTTTATGTTGCAATACCCGACAGGGTCGTTAAGTATCTAAGCCCACATTTTATTTTAAGATCCCGTTACACTTAATGGCAATAAAAATTTTTTGACTGACTTTTATTACTTACCCTGCCCAACTCTAAACGTGGTGCATTTGGGATGAGAGCATGGCGATACACACAACAACTTAATTCGGCTTCGATATGGCTAGATGGCGTTGATAGCTTCACTTTATACAACATCCGAATCTTCATACAATCCTGAACCGCGATATGTGAGTTTTAGATTGGACCAACTATATATATATAACAACAACAAAAACGATAAGACAGACAGACGACCTTGTAAGGATCGCAGGATCAAACTGGATGCAGACCGCTAGTGATCGGTCGCTGAGGAAAGCCATGAGGGAGGGGCCTATGTTCAGCAGTGGACGCCCTTTGGCTGTTAATGATGATGATGATATAGAACACCCAGACCGATACCACCTCGGTCGGCAGGAAGCGCTTCCCTTTTCCTTCCTGATCCTCTATGCACCGAAAGTGTATGAAAATACCGACTGCCTCGTTGGTGTAGCGTTTGCTTGTTGGTTGCTTTGCTACCCGAGAGGTCCGGGTTCGAATCCCGAGTCGGACCGAAGTTTGTTTCTGGGTTTTTCTGTCTTGAAAATATTCAGAAACATCTCGGAGTCAGGAAGTTAGTGGTATTGACATGCCTCAAAACTAGGACAAACAAGTCACTTCTGTACAGATATAGATGAGTCACCTGGCTTTATACAGCTACCTCCAAGTACCTCCAAGGTCGTAGCCAGGAATATTACGAACAGTTATGACAGCGCTTCTTCTAGTGCACTGCTGTACCGATATTGACAGGTCATACCTGGTTTTTTGCAGCCCTATCTGCCCCTCCAAGGTCTTAGCCAGTAATACCTCGAACAGCTGTGACAGAGCTTTTACCAGTGTCACTGCTGTATTTTTTTTTTTTTATTATTATTTAGTATGGGTTTGCTCTTGACTCCAGACCAAGCCAAGTGCGACTAAGACGGAGTCGAAGATGGAACGAGCTCGCCCAGAAGAAGCCAGGGGGTCAATTCCACTATTTACAACACGAATCGTTTGAGTTTAGTTTAGGTAGCAGTTCGTTTGGAGTTACGCTCAAAAATATGACACAAAACAGTATTCCACTATTCATTCTACCGAACTTAAGCTTAACGCAAGACGAAACGCAGCGTAAACAAACAGGCAAGCACAGATTAGTAAGAGCATTAAGAGATTGGAAAGCTCTTTGAGCGTTTAGGACCCTAATAAAGATTGGAAATGCAACCTGTGGTGTCGCTAGCGTCGTTTTATTTATTTTTTAGCTGATTTTGTGCAATTTGTTTTTTTTAATTGTATTTCTCATTAATAACAGGTTTAGATTTTAAATAACACCCTAATTGACCCTAGTAATATAGTAATATATGGACACTAATAAATGAAAAAAAAAAAAAAAAATTGACCCTAAAAAATAAGCTTTATAGAAATACTTGTAAGTTGCAGATTTAAGAAATATTTTGTAAACATTCGATCATAAAACATCAATGTTTTCGACGGCTCTTGAGGTATTTAAATTATTTAAACTTTGCAATATTTCACTTGATCCTCATGATCAAGTATTTGTCAGTAACTTGACTGTAGGTAAATATTTTTCTTTTCTTATTTTAGTTGGTTTTTAATCAGTATAATGAAGCCTAAGTCTTTTACCTAACGCAATATAGTATTCTGTGGTACAAGTACAACATGTACACTACGTATTCTTAGCTAGCGTGGCGCACGTGGCAATCCCAGGTAGATAAAAAGACAAAGGGAAGGGGTTGAAAGTTATTGTTCTTGTTTGCGTACCTTTACCGCTTGTGTGACGTTGCCAATCTAGCTAGCTATTGTGTTATCCTAAACAGCTTTACAGCTGGCAAGTAATAAATACCCTAAACATTCCGTTATCTATTTTGAAAAATACTCACGTGCTATTTATAGAATAACTAACCTATTGACTTGGCAGACGGTAAAATCAATGAGCAGTTTTCTTGTCATTAGATGTTTATATCATCGAGAGATGGCACTAGCGTTATTTTAGGAACTAACTTTTAAAACTTTATCCAAGAATTATAGCAGAGGGCTATTGCTTTTTGCCAACGTAAATAATAAACAGTAAAACAATATTAATGAGAACTTTTAGTACATAAAGGACATAATAATGGTAAAAAAATAGTATCCTAATTAATACATAAGTCGAGTCATTAACGCATTTTACAATATTTAATTACGCACTTTTATTCTTTGTCCATGGTTTTCCGCCAACGTGAAAATAAAAGTTCCTAAACTGACCTTAACGCCATCTAGTAAGAGCTGTAAAACGGTGGCAGAAAAGTGCTCAGTAATCAGTCAGGTATCAAACGAATGCCGAGAGTCGCATAACAATGGACTTTTTATTGTGTCTCGTTTACACATACTTGACGAGTTAAAGGTTTACACATCAAATCTGCTATGGTTCAAATTTAAAGTCGTGTTGTCGATAATTATTGATTGATTCATATCTATGGTATTATGAGCGGTTGTTTAATATGGTTACTTTCTTGCTTCTCATTAATGGTTTTATTTTAACATTGTAAATCGTAACGTGGTAAATCGATTCATAACAAACTCGATATATTTTTTATAATCTATGCTTGCAACATTCGATTTATTAAAATTACATCGGAGCACCACTAACAGACGTTCAATGATTGGTTGAAATAATCGTCATCTATTGGTGGATTCGTAAAGTTCTTCTTCAGTTGCGGTTCGGTCGACCTAAACGTCAAAACATTAGTAGAATATGAATCGGCTAATCTTCGGTCGAACGATAAAGTTGAGCTAAACCACAACCGAACCGCTTTAGTGGAATAGGAAATGTGACGTTTAGTTGGTTATCGTCACCGGTTGAGTTTACGTTAAGTTCGATTTTGATAGTGGAATTGGACTGCTGTTCACTCTAACTTTGAATAGATTCGGATTACAGTCACTAGGAAACACCGACGCGGGCAGCGAGTTCCACTCTTTTGCCGTGCGCATTATAAATGTTGATGAGAAGCGCTTAGTTCTAAACAGCGGGATATCGACAAGGTAAGGATGGTATCCCGCGGTACGCCTTGAAGAACGATGGAAGAAGGGGGCTGGTGGTATAAGCTCATGGAGCTCCTTCGCACACTCTCCGAAGTAAAGCCTATAATAAACTGTCAACCTGGCAACCTTGCGGCGATGGGCCAAGCTATGGAGCTTAGCATCTACCAGTTTGTCGACACCTATTAATCTCTTGGCTCTGCGCTCCACTGAGTCTAGTGCTTCAAGTTGGTACTTGGCTGATCCATCCCAGAGGTGACTGCAATACTCCATGCAGGACCGGACTTGTGCTTTGTAAAGGGTCAAAAGCTGTTTAGGCGTGAAGTATCGCTTCACTCTGTTTAGGATGCCAAGTTTTTTAGCAGCAGTTTGTGCTTTGAGCTCAATGCTGGAGCCAAAGTTGAGATCAGCTGACAACTCCATACCCAGTAGCTCTAGATGGTCGGTGACAACAACGATCGATATTGATAAGTCTCACCTGGCCTTTTGCAGCTCTATCTGTCCCTCCAAGGTCTTAGCGAGGTATATCACGAACAGCTGGGACAGCGCTACTCCTAGAGCCACGGAGGCGATGGTGTAGAGGTTCCTCTCCGCCCAGGAGCGGACGATCTCTATGCAGCCGCTGGTCCAGACGCGCTTGCTCGCTTCAGCCACCTAGAAATGTAGATAAAACTGGTCAGATTTTGAAAAGTGCACGATGTAATAATCACACTATTAAAACACTCATAGCTTGTTCTTGCTTTCAGTCAAGATTTATAGTATATAGATTTATATTAGAGTAGTTGTTGCGTAGCTAGCAGACTGTAGTTTCGAGGGGCTGTGTGTTGATCTTGAGGAATCAATGGAAACCACCATAAATCGCCGACAAACTTATTTATTTGAAAATATACAAAACTGACACGACCGTCCCCTGCAAGGCCGGGAGGAAGAGACCATAGAATTTTTTTTTTTTTATTCGTGTTGGAGTTGCCAACAGTAGTTCACAAGTTTATTTTGTCAGAGCATCCTAGAATAGGCTATATCTTAGTAAGTTCCATGGCTTTTCGGGGTTCAACTGAGCTCAATGAGCAGCACGAGAACGGTACACTGCAGCGTTCCACTAAAGGAGAGCATAACTTCGCGTACAAGCTTAGGGAACAGTTGACCTAAGTGTCGACCACTAGCCAGCTTGGATTGAGATTCTGCTGTAATAGTCCTAAATGTCAGCTGTTGATGGAACAAATAGTGAGCGTAGGTAGATCTGGAGCTCATGGCAAAGTGACTTGACTAAAAAAGAGTAAAGTTAGCCTGTAAGCATCCCACTGCTGGGCAAAGGCCTTACCTCAAATATGAGTTAGTATGAGCCGTACTCCACCACGCGGGCTCGGTGCGGATTGGCGGAGGGGTGTTTGCAAGGCAAGTGACCAACCTTGCCGTCAGATTATATGAAGCCGCCAATCCCTATGGGACATCTGACCAGGCTTAACAACTAATATTAACCGATATTAGCCGGGACTAACTGCTAAACGTGCCTTCCGAAGCACGGAGGTGCTCGTGATATACGTCACTTATATGGTTGGAATGGTCACCCATCCAAACACGAGCAGTCTAGATTCTTCTTGCTAAATATCTTGAGACATTTTGCTGAGGTACCAGATGCTAACAAATTCTATGTTGTTGTGGTCTATTTCACCAGATCTCTTTATCAGAACTGCTATCTACAAGGAAGTCCAGCTACTGGCCACTCACCGGGTAGTTCTGCACGCCGTACCCGCACATGATGTTGACGAGCCCCGAGGAGATGTCGGTCGCGTTGATGCAGCACGAGAAGGGCACGCCGCAGCGCTCCACCGAAGGCGACGAACAGTTGAAGTATTCGTTCTTCGACCAGTCCATGTACCCGTCTGATGTTAGCCCGCAGCAGTGGAACTGGAAATGAGACATGTTAATAATTTGACATAGGTGCAGGGTGTAACAAAAGGATAGGATAGCTCAATGGCTACAGCAAGTGGGTGTCGAATCTGAACTCCGCGATTCAAATCGCGCTGGGCCCTTTTTCGAGGGAGTGCATGCGTTGAGCGAACCTCCGTCGTCTTACTTAAGGCGGATTGAGGGAAACCGCGGAGGCTTTAGTGGGTAAACCTGGACGAACGAAGGGAGTCCCACATAACCCACTGAACTCACCCGGGCAGCGGGTATGCATAAAGCATTTCCTCCGCGAAAAAAAAGGGTGTAACAAAAGGCTTAACGATGCCGAAAACCACGTATTCACACCATTTTTACGATCATTTTTATGCAAGACACTATCACTGCGAAATGACGCGTTACTGAGATCGGAACAGTCAAAGTGACACACACACACACACACACACACACAAACTCACGCATTTACACATCCAAACACGCAGACACACACATTCAACAGTTAACTCGTTTATTACTTATTGAATAACACACACATTTGCATCTTATATTAATCATGCTTCTTATCAGTAAGCGCCACAGCAATGAGGGTACACTTCGTAGAATATCTCCTATCATGGGAATTGGGATATTTCAGAAACCCCCTTAAACGTTTTGTACCATGTATAGTAGTCCCCCTAGCCGATTTCGACTACGGTGGCCAGTCACAACGACTAACCGACTGCGCGGGACATATTATAGTGCACAAGTGTCTGCGCAAACACAGGTGCACTCTCTATTCCTTTCACTCTCATAGCCCGATGGGACAGCAATCTGACACGACCGGAGAGAGATCAGGCGCAGGACCAACGGCGCAACGTGCGCACCGAGGCACGGGGATCATACAAGTTTATAATAAAACTTAAACATGTACCAACTCATTTAATACAGGGTGTTGTTTTGGTCAGCGACGAGCGACTCAGGGGTGGTTATACAAACGGTACTGATGCAAAAAAAAAGTTTTTGTAATGGAAAAAACGCACAAAATATATTTTTCATTACGATATAGCGGGCGAGTCAAAACTATCAACACCAGGTCGCCTACTCGTAGCTTACTAGCTACGGCGTAGTATTTCGTAGATAACGCTCGAGGGTGCGAGTTTCCCCATTCATTTTTATAGAAGGTTGTGGCGAGGATTTCTGTTTTGAAACTTGCATATAATTTAAATATTATTATTTTCGAATAAGCATAACTCATATCCCCGAGTCGCTCGTCGCTGACCAAAACAGCATCCTGTATTTACCCTGAAAGAACAATAAATATTTTGATTATCTCCATCTCTGTCTTCACCTATACTTAGTTAGAAAGAGCAAAACTTACATCACTCTGGGCAAAGTCGATGAAGTTCTGCAGATCTGGGTCATCTCTGTACGCGTGCACGACACGTTCCGTGAAACTGAGCTCGAGCAGGCCGTGCAGTGAGCGAGGGAACACGAATCCGCACACTGCGCCGCCCATTTCGACAAGGAACAGGATCAGAAGACATAGCGAGTACTGTGAACAAAGATAAGGTTTATTTATTTATACTTTATTGCACAACCAAAATTTGTACAAAAGGTGGACTTAACGCCATATGGCATTCTCTACCAGTCATACCTTTGGCCTAAGCTTTGGTTTAGTATGGCGGACAGGTCAAAACCTATTTAATTGAAATAAATAAACTTTAAAGGATGCTGTAGGAAAGCTTAGCACTCCAATCTTGCTGCTTTAATTATCAGTTCTGACAAGCAAAATGTCAGTTGCTGCAGTTTTAAAAAAATCGTTTATATGGGTTCAGTCAGACATGTTATTTTAATAGTTAGATACCATACATGTACCTTATTGAATTGGAACATGTTCAGCGGGTCCTACTGAGTAATTTGACATTGTAAAACTTTTGAAAAGAGGCATTGACAATAGTGACTGAGTTTCTTGCGCAGCTTCTTCTCAGCACTAGCCCACAATTGTCCCGAAGCTGTGGTAGGGTCTATATTGGGACGTGTATAAGTGCTCCCAGTGGGTCTATATGCAAAAATAAACGACTTTTATGACTTTTATGACTTTTTAATGGATTTAAAGGGCAACTTCCACCTAGACACAAAGTGAGACACCGGAAAGATAGGGTAGATAGACAACCAGTATTTTTGCCATACATAAAAGGAGTGACAGACAAGGTCTCTAATGTTCTAAATAAATATTCACTAAATACTGTCTTCACTCCATTAAGAAAAGTGGCACAATGTTTAAGATCTCCCAAAGACAGTTTCCCACTACAAAGACCTGGTGTCTACAAAATTGACTGCAGCTGCGGTAGCTCATATATTGGCCAAACTAAACGTTCCATAGCGTGCCGAATGAGTGAACACATAAAAGCGGTCAAAAACAATGACAGACAGAAATCTGCTATTGCTGAACATTTATTAGAATCGGGGCCAAATCACTGGATCGAGTTCCACAACCCTCAGATAATTTCGACAGAACGCCACTACATACCAAGATTGGTTAGGGAAGCGATCGAAATAACTAAATACAAAAATTTCAATCGTGAGGACGGGTTTAAATTGTCAAGTGTCTGGAATCCAGTGGTTCGAATGTGTAAAAACCGTGTAAATAAAAATAGTGCCGTTTCGCGAACAGATACTGTCAGTGTTGTGTGTCGAGAACAGACGCGAGTAAATAGTGAGTTTGTGGACAATGGTACCGGCGGCGAGCGGAATAAACGACTTCGAAGGAGGGTAGACCGATATGTCTGCCAATAACAACCCACCCGCAAGTTCTCTTCAGTTACTCCGTGATCATGGCGCTTGCAACAGTGCCGAAATATCGGAAGCTCATAAATAATAAGGTACATGGTAGCAATCCCGTATCTAACTATTCTAATGTTAGTGACCATGAAAGTTTAAAACAATATATGTTATTTTAGACACATAATAATTAGGTATGTCAGTGTCTAAGGTTTTGTCTCACTTTGATCTACTTCACAAGCTTGCTTGCAATATGAGCAGTACTGATGGCGAGGACCAGAAATAAATAAATAAATATGAATAAAAAATGCGCCAGACAACACACCAATTCTCTGGTGGTAAGGAATTTTCGTCCTTGTGTTACGAAGTACCAGACAACGATTATGACAGCGTCTCCCATAAATACTTAAATGCATATAACATCCATGACAAAGGTACAAATGTTCGTGCTCATCATACAAACATTTGCCCCTTGCGGGATTCGAAACCCGCGACGGCCGGCCTAATAGTCAGGAGCGCTAACCAATACACCAAACGAGTCGTCGAATTTTGCATATTTTGTTCTATCGGCTGGCGTTCTTTGGAAATCGTCAGGGCACCTTATCTTAAAATTACTACTCTTGGCTATATGGAGTGTATGATGGTGTAAGGAACCCTGGAGCTGGTGATGGTGACTCACAAATTTTAGCAGGCAGGTGTTCTCCCGCAGTGCACCCACGCAGCCAGCGAAGCTGACGACGAAGACCACTGCGCCCAGCAGCGCCAGCAACAGGCTGATGTTCAGCATCACGTCGTATACCGTGTCCAACTGGAAGGAATGGTATAAAACTTGAGTTTCTCACAACAGATGGCTCATTCGACACGCGTAGGAAATCATTTCTGAGATAAAAACTATTATTTTACCTTACCAAGATACCAACTAATAATAAAATTAAATTTCGTGTGAGTAGTTGATATCATGATATCGGACCAGCAAAAATGATTTTTTTTTCGACAATTAATATGGATACTGTTGTTGTGGTTAATAATATTGGAAAAAACATTGGAATTGAAGCTGTAGGCGAAAGAAGACACTTTTACAAAATGTAAGGCCTAACTTTCACGCCTCTATATCGTTTATCGCGTCGATAAAATAATCTAATTTCTTAAACGACATAGCTTCCCACATTTTTTGAAATAGTGATGTAATTTCTAATTTTTATTGCTTCTTGTTATGTATGGAAATATGGGGTATGACAAATATTAATGTAATGTAGGTAGATAAATATTTCTTGTGAATAAATTAGTTTTGCTTCAAACCTCAATCGTGTTATATATTTTATTGGCGACTTTGGAAAATAAGTGTAATTGTGTGGATTATGGCGTCAAATATTGCAAATATTGTGTTTCCCGGACCGTTTAACCCTAAAACAGATAAGTGGCGCGATTACAAAGAACAATTACTGTGTGCCTTGGACGCGTCAGGTTATGGTGAAGATAATTGGGACAAAGCTCGATCCGTGTTTTTATCACAGTGCGGAAAAGACACATATGCGTTGATTGCATCGTTATTGGTGCCGAAAAGACCTACTGAAGTGCCGTTTTCGAACATTGTGACTGTTTTGGACCAATTCTATGAACCGGAAGTTAATGAAATTTTGCAAGCTGGCAAATTCCACAAACGCCAACAATTACATAGTGAAAGCGTGCAAGAATATGTTGCGGCAATAAGCCTTCTCGCCGCCCAGTGTAATTTTGTTGACTTAAAACGTCAATTGAGGGACAGATTGGTGCTCGGTATACGTGATGATCGCTTGAGAAGAGATCTGTTAAAGACAAAGCCGCTGACTTATGAAACGGCTTTACAGATGTGTCTTAATTACCAGGCGACATTTCCTGATCTATACCCGGATAGTGCTGAAACGAAGCAAACTCCGTCCAATGTTTCGGAACCTATGGATATTGGTAGATTAAAATCTAATGAGTGTGTGCATTGTGCGCGTATACACAAGGCGGGAGAACGGTGCCCTTTTACGAAAGCGAGATGTTTTTATTGCAAGCGTTTTGGACACATATCGCCGGCTTGTGATAAGAAAGCGAAAAAGGTGCATCAAGTTAAGGAGGAGGGTTACGGCGATAAGACACATGATGATGAGGAACCACCTGAGAATATGAATGGTATTTACAATTGCGTCGAGAATTATCAGCCGCAGATAAAAGCAGAATTAACCATAGACGGTGCAAAAATAAATATGGAAATAGATTCTGGTGCCTCTAGAACGATTATGTCTGAGAAAACCTTCAATCAGTTGTGGTCTTCTCCCCCTCCGCTGCATTCTACCAACGTGAAACTAACAACTTGGACTCGTGAGCCACTGAAAGTGATTGGAGTAGCAAATGTGCGTGCGACATTAGGCAACAAAGAAGCCCAATGCGAACTGATGGTGGTGTCTGGACATGGACCTAGTTTGTTGGGAAGAAATTGGTTCGAGCCTTTGGGACTGTATGTTGGAGGAATATGTTGGTCGGAGGAACAGATAGAACCTTTTAGACAAGAATTTCCTGAACTGTTTAAAGACGGCTTGGGGCAGTATAAAGGTCCTGAAGTATCATTAAAACTGCGCCCTGGTGCTGTGCCCAAGTTTTTAGGAGCGCGACCGGTACCATTCCCCCTTAAGCAACAAGTCACTGATGAACTCAACCAAATGATAAAAGACGGAGTCTTGACACCTGTCAAGTATTCAAAGTGGGCTACTCCGTTAAGGATTGTAAAAAAAGACAATGGATCACTTCGCATATGTGGTGATTACCGATCTACAGTTAACGCTGCTATAGATACTGACAGTTTTCCATTACCTAAGTCGTCGGAAGCCTTTGTAAAACTTAGTGGTGGAAAAATATTCAGCAAACTGGACTTGAAACAAGCTTACACCCAGGTAAAAGTCGATGACGACACTGCGGAGCTGTTGACCTGGAATACACCTATAGGACTTATGAAAGTGAATCGTCTCGCATTTGGTGTCAGCGCCGCGCCTGGAATATTTCAGCGTTTGATGTCGTCGGCCCTGGCTGACATGGAGGGTGTCGCTTGTCTGTTGGATGACGTGGCCCTGACGGGATCTTCAGTAGAGCAGCACGATCAGCGGCTGCGTGATGTTCTGGGAGTTCTGAATAGAATGGGTTTTCGGCTGAATCTTGAAAAATGTGTATTCGGTGCAGATAGTATAAGTTTCCTAGGCCACAAGATCGACGCCGAAGGGTTGCACCCGTGTCCTGACAAGGTTAAGGAGATCAAAGAGAAACCAGCTCCAACTAACAAAGAGTCACTGCGTGCGTTTCTAGGACTATACAATTTCTATGAGAAATTCCTGCCGGATAAAGCCACTATTTTAGAACCCCTTTACCGCTTGTTGGAATCCAAAAGACCGTGGTCATGGGGCACCGTTGAAAACAATGCATTTGAAAAAGCGAAAGCTCTCATCGCATCTGACCTCACTTTGGTTGGATATGATTTATCAAGAGATTTACTACTTATTTGCGATTCGTCTGATTATGGACTAGGAGCTATAATAGCACATGTTATGGACGATGGTACTGAGCGACCAATAATGATGGCGTCACGAACTTTACAGCCACATGAACGCCGCTATGGCCAAATCGACAAGGAAGCTTTGGCTATAATGTTTGGACTGACAAAATTTCACGAATATTTGGCTGGAAGGAAATTTTGCATAGTTACTGACCATAAGCCCTTGGTGGGACTATTTAATCCAGCGAAAGTCATACCTGATCAAATTTCGCCGAGAATGTTGAGATGGTCATTAAATCTCGGCTGCTATGACTACACGATCAAATATCGACCAGGGAAGGCGATTGGCAATGCAGACGCTCTCAGCCGTTGGAATGCGACAAATACCTCTTCTGTGAAGGAAGAATGCATTAAAGAGGTACTATTATTGGAAGAGAGGCCCAATGGTTGGGATCTAGATGCCAAGAGAATTGCCAGAGAGACAAGTACGGATCCGGTATTACAAAAAGTTGTGTTTTGTGTCCTCCCGGGTGGCCACGTACAAATACAGATCTAAATATACAACCGTTTTGGACTCGCAGAGAGGCTCTTTCACTCAATAAAGATTGTTTATTGTGGGGTAACAGAGTCGTTATTCCGAAGACCCTTCAACGAGAGGTTTTGGAGTTGTTACATACCCCTCACGCGGGTATTGTCCAAACGAAAGCATTTGCACGTGGTTATGTATGGTGGGTTGACCTCGACAAAGAGATTGAAAGGATAGTGGCAGAATGTGAGCAATGCCAATCCGTGAGAAACAATCCTCCGAGAGACCCGCAATCATGGATACCCTCAGAAAAACCGTGGAGTAGAGTACACGTAGATTTTGCAGGCCCCTTTCAAGGAAAAACCTTTCTTGTTTTAATCGATAGTTGCAGTAAATGGCTGGAGGCCGAGATTGTACCGTCTATGAGCAGTGGTACTGTTATAACTATTTTGAGGAAAATATTTTCAGCTCAAGGATTGCCTGATATACTAGTGTCGGATAATGGACGAGCGTTTACTTCGGAAGAGTTTAACTCATTTTTAAAAAAGAATTCGATAAAACATCTATATTCGCCCCCTTACCATCCTGCAACCAATGGGCAAATTGAAAGAGCTATTCAAACCTTCAAAAATAAACTGAGAAAAATGACCGATCTAGACATGCCATGGTCAGAGAAACTACCAAAGGCATTGTATAACCTCCGCACAGTACCCAACAATAGTACAAATAAAACCCCAGCAGAGATTTTGAATGGCCGTAGATACAAAACTGCTGTGTCGGCGCTCCACCCTGATAATTGTGAAAGCCGTGCTGATCAACAGCTGGAGGCAGCTGCACTCAGATCCCCTAATAGGACATTTACAGTGAACCAGCCTGTACTGGTGCGCACTTATGGCCCAGAAGAAAAATGGCTCAAGGGTATCATAGATACTGTCGACGGTCCCAGTTCATATAGGGTGAGAACGGAGGATGGTGAATTACACAGAAGGCATGCTGACCAGATCCTGGCCAGAGCAGTTTCCCGAGAACGGCCAGTTGATAGCAGGCCATCCTGGGACCGACCAGATATTGAAACTGACTCAGAGCAAATTTCCCCAGAGCCTCTAGTGCTACCTGATTCTGACTTGTGGCCAGACATTATTGGCATTCCAAATGAATGACTTATTCATTATCAACATTGGTTTGATAATATTTAGTTGATTGTTGTTCAAGTCGCATAATTATTGTTTTGTTTAAAGCTTATTTTCATTTATAAAGGGAAGGTATGTTATGTATGGAAATATGGGGTATGACAAATATTAATGTAATGTAGGTAGATAAATATTTCTTGTGAATAAATTAGTTTTGCTTTAAACCTCAATCGTGTTATATATTTTACTTCTCAAAACAAATAAGTACATTTAAATGAGTAAAATGTTAGCCGTTTGAAATTTGTCGATTGCCGCGATAAACGATTAAGATGCGCGCATTTTAAGCTGGCTGGTCTGCCTTATATTTAATTTAAGAAAAACTTATTTTTTTCAATCTCATGTTAACAATTCAAGTAACGTTGTATCATTCTGTCGTTTTCTAACCATTACTACATATAGAGATGACAAAATGTTTGAATAATACCTGAAATTCAATATTACTTTTATTGTTTCCTGTTAAAAGTAAAACATGGTTAGTAAATTAACAAAGATTTCCTGTTATTATGACTTACAGACCGAAAATAACATACTGACTAATAATAACAGTATTATACGCTTTTTGTTTTCAGTAATTACATGAAACTAAGATGTTTACTACAACATCATGAATTGTAGTTATTTCCACTACAATCCCTGTAAATTAATATGTTACATTATTTACCTCAATAAATTCATCTTTATTCCATCCAATAAAACTTAAGTCATATAAAGAAATACTGTACATAGATATATGCGCCAAACAGAACACCAATGGTATTGGTTTTGAGTTAAGGAATTTTCCTCCTTGTGTTATGGTATGAATATGCTGGGATATGCAAAAGATACATTTTTAATGTTTTTTTAGAAATAGAAATAGAAAAACGTTTATTGCTTTCATTACAGAAAAAATATAATAAACAAACCTAATACAAAATATGATACCGACTAAAAAAATAAAAGGTAATTTCACATTGCAAAATAATAGCAGTCCATCATATCATGCTAATTGAAGTAAAATTGTACAGTGCATAGTTTATGATACATTTTATCACAAAACTCATGCTTTAATAATAAAACAATTACGTAAAAAACTTACGATAACATTGCTCAAATTGATAAAAGGCATAATGAAATTAACTCTGATACAGGAAAACGTATGCATAATTATACAAATTGAGGAAAATGTAGCTAAAATTAATAATAATGTGGAGAAATCAGCGCTTAAATATGTTCAACCATCATAGACAGAGGTTTAAGCTACTGGTTTCTCTATAAAAAAGTCTGTTTTTAGGGTTCCGTAGCCGAATGGCAAAAAACGGAACCCTTATAGTTTCGTCAAATCTGTCTGTCTGTCTGTCTGTCTGTCCGTCCGTATGTCACAGCCACTTTATTCTGAAACTATAAGCATTACACAGCTGAAACTTGGTAGGTAGGTGTATTTTGTTTACCGCATTCCGATTCAGATACAAAAAGTAAGAAAAAATAATATTTAAGGGGGGGCTCCCATACATGAAACTAAAACCAAAAAAATTTTTTTTACTCAAACATATGCGTGTGGGGTCTATGGATAGGTTTTTTAAAATGATATTGAGGTTTCTAAAACCATTTTTTCTAAAAGTGTAAGGTTTGAGATATAGACGCTTCCAAAGTGGTAAAATGGGCGTCCCCCCCCCCTCTAACTTTTGAACTAAGAAAGTGAAAATTTTGAAAAAAATATATGATGTAGATCTCAACAAAAACTTGCAACGAAAATTGGTTTGAAGGAGATCGAACCAGTAGTTTTTGAGATATTGCACATTTTTATCAACCGCAAATATAACTTTGTCTTTCATACAAACACTATGAAAAACAAAGTTATTTTTGCTGTCGCAATATATTGTGATGTTTTCGTTAAGTGAAAGTAAGTGGACCCTGAATTCAGTTAAGGGTGGCACGGAACCCTCAGTGCGCGGGTCCGACACGCACTTAACCGGTTTTTTTTTTAAAGAAGTTGTTTACAAACATCCATATTTCCACAACAACTTCAAGGTTTAAGTGTGGTTTAAGACTGTACTTTTCAGACATAAATTGATAGTATTGACTTTTTTTAGGGTTCCATACCTAAAGGGTTAAAATGGGACCCGACTACTAAGACTTTGTTGTCTGTCTGTCCATCTGTCTGTCACCGGACTGTATCTCGAGAACTGCGATAGCTAGACATTTTTTTTACATATAATGTACTTCTGTTGCTGCTATACAATATGCGCCAGACAAATGTCTGGTTTCGTGGTAAGGATTTTTTTCCTTGTGTTACGAAGTACCAGACAACGATTATGACGGAGGCGTCTCCCATAAATACTTAAATACATACCTAGTGTCCTAGTCAATGGTATTCATGAGTGTGTGAGTTTGACTTGTGAAAATATACACACGCCAGTTTTTTTTTATTCTCTGCACATGACAACATTCTCATTTTCAGAGTTTCATAGTCTAAAAGGAATCCTAATTTTTTGTTCATGTCTATCTGTATACAAATTATTTGAGAGAACTTTAGCACTAGACAACTGTAATGTAATGTAGTACCATATTTTTCTCAACACTTACCTTTATTAGTCCTGTTGCTTGCCATTTATCGATGAATGCATACAATCCAATTCCGATCAGAAGTCCACCGAATAACTGAAAAATACATAAAACTTGTATTGTGGCATTAATGAGTTATGCTGATAATGTATGAATGTTTCTGTGCAATAATGAGAAATATAGTTTGGAGGGTACAAAAATAATATTTTAGCAAGTATCAATAAAAATTAAGGAATTTTCTTGAAAAAAATTAAATGTTTTTTTATTTGTCTTCTATGGTAATTCTCTGGCTATCTGGCCACAGGTCTTCCCCTTGTAGACTCTTGTTACGTAAAATAACAATTAAATGTTGAAAAAAGAAAAAAAATATGATTTTAAAACAAGACCATTACTCCAACAGTTTTGCATCACCTCTCATTTGGTAGTGTAACCAAGCAGTTAAACTGCAGTTGCTTAAACATAAGTTGCATACTGCATAGCATATATCCTTCCTATAAGTACTTTGCTAGATGTGTGCATATACTTTTTGCAATTTATGACTAAACCACTAGGTGTAGTGTTTCGTAACCATCATTAGCGCAAACGGAAGCGACCTGGAAGCTGTGAAATTGAACAGTCATGTGAACTCACGCCCGACAAAAGAGTGAGAAATGTATGAATCACATCGAACAATGATATATCTAACTATAAACATTTCATTGTTTTTATCCGCCGCCGCAACGATATGATCTCTCCGCGCACATTATGAATTATTTTTAATACAGTAAAAACTAAAAACACTCACCCAAAATATGAAATTCAATGCGAAAATCATGTATTTCACGCAGCCACTAACGTACGTAAAATTTGGACCTCGACGACGATGCATCTTGAAGGGAATTACACTAATACGTCACTTAATCATTAAATAACTTCACTTTTTGCATTTAGCACTCTACATTTAGGATTTAATCGAATAAAATCATAATTTCTCACACCTACAAACCATCCACTTCAAAACCAAGACCAACACTTTTTTTTTGTTCGTCGATCTGTCAAAGTAAGTGCGCCCCTCCCTCCCTCTCCAACCAACCACACCGCTTCAAACTAGGGATGTCGCTAAAATAACTGGCAAGTGTGTGAGAAACCGAAACCAATAACGGTATTTTTTATTGACAAAATGTAAGGATAGGATAGACATAGATCTAAGTTATTTTAATAAATAAAAGTATCATTTATCTGCAAAAGCTTTATTTTTGGACGTAAACGAATAAACAGTTATTCCTTTGCTTACGTTAATTAGAAAGTTTTATCATCACAATTGCTGCGTACTGCTGACTGATTGGCTTAAGTTTGGCGCGTAAGTAAATTGAACTTCTGTTTACTTTATCTATATCTTATCACTAATAAACATGGCATGGATTATAAGATAAATTGCACGTTTATTAAATGACTAGTATCGTTATCTCATTTAGAATTCTCATTTAGCAGGCGTGCGTTCTTAACTTTAGAACTATATTTATTGCTATAATGCTAGAATGCTTTTGGTTTGTTTTAGTTATCTGGTGAGTAAATCATACCTTTGTACCCTTATACTACCAAAGCAATATCGATGTAAAGTGAATCTAAATTAGTTTAATTTTCGATTCCTATCAATATTTTTTAGCACAAGTGGTCAAGTACAAGGATGGACAGACACGACAATACGCAAATTTTCGGACACATTCATGTTTGGAGCAAGCTCTGCAGCGTACCAAGTAGAAGGGGCTTGGAATATTGATGGTATTTAATCTTGTATTTTCCTTAATTTTAATAATTTTAATATGCTGGTGGATTTTTAAAAACTAACAAACTCAGATCAGACTCATTTGTTTATCTGACTCATTCTAGTTGCCCTGTTTGTTTGCCCTAGTAATTATTGCTTAAATTTTTCAGGTAAATCTGAGAGTATATGGGACAGGTATCTTCACGACCACCCCGGCTTGGGTGATGGCAGGAATGGGGATGTGGCCAGTGCCTCCTACCACAACTACAAGAGAGATGTGGAGATGCTTAGGGAGATAGGAGTTGATCACTACAGGTTTTCAATATCTTGGCCACGAGTAATGCCTTCAGGTAAGATTTGTTTATTTTCTTTATTTCTATTTATAATTATTATATTAGTTAACTTTTACTATTGAAATTTTTGTCATTCAGTGTTTAGAAGCCAAACCTTTAATTCTTATCAATTATTCCAGGCTTCCCTAACAAAATAAATGAGAAAGGTTTCGAATACTACGACAACCTTATTAACGAGTTACTCACCTACAAAATCGAGCCCATGATCACACTGTATCATTTCGACTTGCCACAACGACTTCAGGACTTAGGTGGCTGGGCAAATCCTTTGTCCGTCGATTGGTTTGAAGACTACGCTAGGGTTATCTTTGAACGATATGCCGACAAAGTTAAATATTGGATTACTATAAACCAGCCTAATACCATTTGCGTGGAAGGTTATGGAGACACATTAATGGCGCCAGGAGTGGGTGTGAAAGGAATAGCGGATTACATTTGCATTAAAAATGTGTTGTTAGCCCATGCAAAGGCCTATAGGCTGTATGAGAAGACGTTTAAGAGCAAATATAATGGTAAGTCTTACCAAGGTTCTAACTGAATCTGGACACTATGATTTAAATCTATGAAAGAAAAAGTTGTTATGTTGATATAAATAATTACATATAGTCTATCCTACGCTACAATCACTTACTATCGTGAATAGATGAGATCGTGGCCAAAAGTCTGACAAATTACCGATTTGTATTTTTGTAAAATTTACAGGAAACGTGGGCATAGCGATCGCGGTGAACTGGGCTAACCCAATTAATAACAAGACAGTGAACGTACAAGCTACAGAGATATACAAGGCATTCACTGTAAGTCCCATCTTAATTACTAGCGCTTGTGATAGTGACAAACATAAAACAATGCTACCTTATTCAATTTTTAGTAAATTTTTAAACTTAAATAAATAGATTGCCCTATTTCCAGATAGACATTTATGTACATCCAATATGGTCAACTTTTGGTGATTTTCCGCAATTAGTAAAGGATGTGGTGGCTAAGAAAAGCGCAGAGCAAGGGTTTCCGAGGTCAAGACTCCCAAGCTTCACTGCTGAAGAGAAAAGGTTGTTGAAAAGTAAGTTAGGTATTCGTTTAACTATGACCATGTCTAGTAATATATTATCTGTGACCACGTAAACCATGTTACATAATTTTTATTGCTTTCTATCTAATTTAATAAATTCTTTCTTCTCTTTTAATTTGCCATGAGTGATTTATTACAATTCAGTACTTACCTCAATGTTTTAAGTTTTAGAAAGAGAAGGAAATACGATTTTACCATTTTCTCATGTCTGTCGTGTTTCAGTGTTTTCAGCTTTATTATTTAATTTTTTTAGAATCTGCAGATTTCCTAGGAATGAACCACTACACCACGTTCCTGGTGAAGCCTTCTAAAAGAGAATTTGATTCGCCATCTTTCGAGGGTGACATAAACGTCGATCTAATCCAAGATGAAGTTTGGAGGCCAAGCAAGTCTTCGTGGTTGAAGGTTAGTAAAAGCAGTGTTTCACGTGGATTACAATAAAAGAAAAGAAGAAACCACCCAGGGTAAAAAAGCAATATAATCAATGAATTGATGTCTATTAATGATTATGCGACATAATATTTGAACCTTATGTTGTTACTTTAGGTTATCATTTCTTGTGTTTAACTAACCTAGGAATTTTAGCTTTACGTAAAACGCAGAACACCTAAAGTTCTAGGCCTTTACTGGTAGATACTGCTAAGTAACACAAGAAAACTTTCTTCCAGAGCTATCCATTCGGCCTGTATAAAGCACTGCTTTACGTAAACCAAAACTACGAGTACCCTCCCATATTCATAACTGAGCATGGCTGGTCTACTGGCATTGGTCTGTGGGACCAGAGCCGCGTGGATTGCTTTAGGCAGTATTTGAAGGTGTTGCTGTTTTCCATTGAAGATGGTGCGAAGGTTTTGGGCTACACTGCATGGAGCTTGATGGATAATATAGAGTGGACTAGCGGGACAAGGTAATTACTAATATGGCTACCTATAACTAATTTTAGCACTAGACTATCTTTGTTTTCTACTAAGACGAACCGATAAAACAAATACACTTCTTTATACATTGAAGACATTTAAGAGACATTTGTATTTTATTCGTATATTCATATTTAATCAATGAAATTACATATTCTTATACCTTAAAGGCTGTACCATATGGCCCATTTACACAAGGCCAGTAGACGAGACAATCCAATATGCCAGGCCAATATTGGTTTCGTGAAAATAGAGCCAGGCCAGTGCATTGGATTGTCCCAAGCCAATGGACGAAGCCAATCCAATGAAATAGAACGGTTTCGAATTTGCTGGCGCCATTGCTAATGCCCTCGTGTAAACGGGCCATTAGTTATAATAGATAGTTTCGAATAACAAAGAATAACGTAATAACACTGATTTGAAATACCGTTATTCATTCGTGCCGTGACATCCCTACTTCAAATAACTTTCCCGCTAAAAAAACTGAACTAAATAATAACAAAGCATTTTGTCGCGAAATTACATACCTACCTATTTTTTGACTTTGACTTTGACTTTGACCTACTAATAGTAGTTCAATGCTACCTACAATATATTGAGTAAGTAATCACTCCTACTTAAGGTACCTTTGGCATTTTCAGAGTTTGCGGTAACTAAATTTATTGTTAAATAAATAACTTTCCACCACTTGCAGTGAACGATTCGGCCTCTACGAAGTGGATTTCGAATCAACGGAGAAGACAAGAACGGCGAGATTGTCTGCCCTTGCCTACCGCCATCTCATTGAAGAGAGAATCATTGATGATTGGACACCGCCGAGTCTGAAGATCGATATATCTGATAGGAGCGCGAAGAGGGCTGCGAGGAAAACTGAGCTGTAGATGTAAATAATACAATTAAAGTTAGGCTAGTAAAATAAATTGAAAATAAGTTTATTGCGAGGGAGATGTATCATGTTGCCTTGAGCTTAGATGCTAGAATTTTAACAGAGAACAATAAAGAACAATGTGCAGAGGTTTTTCTTTACATTATACATTCATATAGGTACAATAAGTATTATTGTATTATTTTTATCAGTCTCAAAATAATATAAAATACACAACACAATGCATTTTAGAAATCTTAAAATATTACAAGAGTTGATTTGATCCAATCGAATCAAAACTAAAAGTATTTTAAAATAATAAAAAAGCACATATTACGTACCTACAAATATACTGACCAATATTTCAATACGAATTTGTATGAATAAAATAATAAAACACATTCTTGTTACAGTAAAAAGTGTTTGTTGAGATCGAGTTTACAATGTTATTAAACGCCATCTACTGATTTTGGAAGTAACTACTTTTAACCTTTACAATGCTATTTTATTGCTGTATGTAGATAGTGCTACCGCCAGCAGACCATAATTATTATACATATTAGTACTTGCGTTCAACAATAGATGGCGCTAAAGTTAATAAGAATAGTTACCCAACTCTACAAGAGATGGCGTTATTGGTTCGCTACGTACGTATTGTTGGGTCTTGCTGTAGCTAAGCCGACTGCTACGAATGACTACGAAATGAAAACTATGCAAGGATCGCTTTTCTTCATATTATTTTTCTCAGTCATTATTGTCTCCTTCTGATAAACTAACAGCTAACACTAGCTAAGTGTATGGTCTGATTTCTAATCTTCACTCGTTAATTTGGATTAATAACATTTATTACGACCGACTGATTTACTTTACCTTAGAGTTGCCTTTTTCCTAGATCTCCGTCAATTACGTACTACGATGCATTAATTAATTTCACTTACTGTGAAGTAAATAAATAAGTATGTAGATTCATGAAATTAACTCAAATTTTATTTTTATTCTATTTATATTAAAAACCAACGCTGCAGTTAACCAACTTAGTTTATTACACACGAATTTGTGAGAAAGGAAGCTTGTTACTTTTGAAACTGCTAAGTACTTACTTTGATATATTTTTTACATATTTGATAAAACATTACCATATTATAGCTTATACCTAAAAATGACATAGTAAATAAATATATAAATATCACAAAGGCCATCATTCAAAATCATATTTTGTGAAAATTATTTCACTTTGTATAAAGCATAATCCCATTTAATACATCAATCGCGATCAAACGTTATTTTATTTACTCATTCACAATAAAGTAAATATGACGAGCCCTCAGCATTATCCAATTTTAGCGCTGATTACACACGGTGTTTAGCCGACTATAATAGTTCACAAAAAACAGTAACAATGGCGTAAAAACGGCGGCTCTTCAAACAAACACTGCGGGTGGTACACAATAATAAACATTATAGCCAACAAAAACATACGATCTTATTTTAATATACATAAGGTTGGTTGTGAACTAGCAAAATCAACAAAAGAAATATCCCATAGTGAGCAAATGAACGGAATAGCTACCTATAGAGTAAGTGCGGGGGAAATCGGATCATCCTATTCGTTTTGGTGTGTAAGAGGCCAATTTACTGATTTTGAAGATGGGGGTATGATATAATCTGATGAGGCGATACATATTTTAAGGGGTTTGAGAAAGCTTTGAAGTAAAGTAAAGTAAGTCTGTAACGTCCCACTGCTGGGCAAAAGCCTTACCTCAACTATGAGGTAGTACAAGCTTTGAAGTATGATGAAAGAATTATAAACGATTTGAAAATGTTTCGAGCTTCTGAAAAACACAAACTTACTACAACCTACATAGGTAATTCATCGTTGGACACTGAGATCTTTTTAAGTACAATACGAGTAGTACATTTTATTCACTGTACTTATATTACAGAAAGTTTATTTAGTTGTAACATTATTCGACGTACTCGTTCACAGAAAAACGGTCATGCAAAGTTGCAATTTATTTATTATTATTTTATTTATACTTTATTTTATTACACAACCAAAATTTGTACAAAATGTGGACTTAGCGCCATATGACATTATCTCCTAGTCATACCTTTGGGCTAAGCAGATTGCGCAATTATTATCATTTATTTGCTAAACTTGTAAAACTAAAATGTTTGAATACTTTTGTCCGCATTGTAAGTAAGTACGAGTACTTACACAGAATCCCGGCATATCCTGAGCTTACCTCTTGTATATGATATCATATAAATATGGAGACGGAGCGTCACCGAGGTTTATTATATTTGGGCGTGTAAAATATGTATGGGGTGATGATGCGAGGAGAGTAGCTAGTTGGTGCTCGGATGGTGTGGAAGCGGCTTTATTTATCAAGTAAATCCCTTTCCCAAAGGCGTAGCGTTGAACGTCCAACGACAAGATGGATAGACGACCTTGTAAAGATCGCACTGGATGCGAACCGCTCACATCCGGTGTGGAAATCCATGGGGGGGGGGGGGGGGTGGGCTATGTTCAGCAGTGGACGTCCTTTGGCTGATGATTATGATGATGGACTCCCTTTCGCCCCGGCCCTGTTTTATGGTTGTAATCCTTTTCGGGGCCAAGGCAAATCTAATTAATTAAAAATTACGAAAATCGGTCTACCCGTTCTGGAGTTAACGTTTTGTAACTAACACGATTTACTTATATGTATATGTTACAGTCAAAAACCTTATAGACCAGTAAAATAAAGGGTGTCAACAAAACCCTTATTGACTGATTATATTTAACAAAAATAGGTTTTGTCCAACGCGCCCAGTCAAAACCGATATTCAGAGCTGATAAGAAATATTTAGCCAAAATTCATTAATAGTTGGAGTGGTTTCAGTTTTGTTTGGGGTTCAGGGAAATATGAGTGTACTTTGAGGATTTTGGGTACCTGAGACCTGCGATTTCAGAGGTCCTATTAATATGTTGCCGACCTCTATGAGAACCTATGTCCTATTATGAACGCAATCATAACATCATAATACATGTTTCGTTCTGCCAAAAGCCGATTCCACACTAAAGTACTCGACTTCTTGATACCTACCATCTCCCCTGTGTTTCTCCCCAAGATCTCCGCTAAGTAGCGGGTAGATATAGGCGGGTCCGTCTGTTTGTCGCAAATAAGTATAGAAATATTTTACACATAGCGATGGTTGGTTTTTAAGCCATTTATCATAGAGGTAGAGCGATTTTTTAACGTTGAAATGGTTGACATGTAGGTAGTTGTTGACGAGATAGTATTTTTTGAATATTATAATTTGTATGGATTTACTTGTTTCTGAAGTTTACGCGAATATTAATAAAACACAATTTTACGGATATTTTCGCAATAATTTATTAGATTTTTCATCCCGACGTTTCGAACACTTTACAGCGCTCGTGGTCACGGGGTAGATTGTCAGTCTACCCTGTGAAAAATGTAATAAATTATAGCGAAAAAATTGTGTTTTATTAATTGTATGGATTTATTGCGGTTCAATAAGAGACCCAGCTATATGAAATACTAGCAGTTCCCTGCGGATTCCCCTCACAAACCATCAAAAAATATCGTAATCACATGTGCTATTCTGATGTATGAGCTATATTGTAAAGTTTCATCAGAAAGTTTGTGTGACAAACTTTCTGATGGAGGAGGATGTATATTTGAAATATACATCCATCCTCGCAAACTGTCGCATTTCTAATATATAGGTAATATATAGTAGGATATTAGTAAGATGAAACCGGAAAAAAAATGCCAATCATACATAATTTACAATGAATAACTTAATATTTAAAAGCTGCAAAATTTCTACACCAGATCGCACAAACTCGTAGTTCCTCTTTTTAAAATCTATCAGGGAGCACAAACTCAAAGTACTTCGGATGTGTCATAATAATTGGCAAATATCTGTGTCTCCTCCAGAACCTCCTCCTTTTTGAAGTCGGATAAACATCATACCCAAACTCAGTCGTCTACGCTAGTTCAGCCTAACAGACAAATTCAATTCTCTAATAGCTGTATTATTACCTGCTCTATAGTCTATGGAAATGCTTTGATCATATTTTCCTTTCCTCTGATTCAATCTTTGTGCGCACATAATATCATATTGAGGGGCGCTCGCGGTATTTCTTCGTATTTTTAAAATAGTGGATATGTTTGGTTATGAAAGACAGTGGTAGTAAAAAATAGTAACTTACATTTCAAGCACCAATAGGCTAGTTGCTTAAATTTCAAAAACTAAATAATACCTTACCTTAGTAAATATATTGATCAAATACCTTGATATGTTTAAAAATATTCAACATTTACATGATTTAATTATGATTAAAAAAAAAATGGGTCTCAAAAACGCTCAAACTGTCATGGCGTACTAAATGACGTCACGAGCGGAAGTTCGAAGTCTTTTTGACAGTAAAAAACTATGAAGAGTTGTCAATGACAGCAAAAAAAACGCGCCATCGCGAAAGGCATGACGTCACTTCCTCTGATAGGCGTTTGCGGTCACATGACCAAATGTGCGTTTTACACAAACTTATGTTACAAATTATGTAAAACTAGCGGACCCAGCAAACTTAGCGGACCCAGCAAACTTTGTTTCGCCCCGGCCCCGTGGCGCCCCAGCCCCGGCCCCGTTGAACGGGATAAAGTAACTAACACGACTTTCTTTTATATATAAGTATAATAGGATATTAATAATTTATATTTAAATTCATAAATTATTTCGTTTAACACTTTCTTCAAACCATAATTAATCAATCACTAGAAACTACCAACATTGTGATTTGTTCTTAGTGGAAACTAGCCTATTGCTTTCCCATATAAAATAACTAGCGGGCTCCCGCGACTGCGTCCGCACGTTTTGAGTTTGCGCCCTCCCCTCCCGTCGCAGCGTGATGTTTTATAGCCCAAAGCCTTCCTCGATAAATAAGCTATCCAACACAAAAATATTTTTTAAATCTTTCAAGTAGTTCCTGAGATTAGCACGTTCAAACAAACAAACTCTTCAGCTTAATAATATTAGTATAGATTAAAAGAAACCGATTGTACCAGGCAGTGATGCGTGAATTACTTTACAAGATTTAAAATTAAATACCAACCAAGTACTACACTCTATTCAAGGGCTATTCACTATTCAATCCTGAATCAAAACTAAAAAAAACAAAGTGGTTTTATATAAAACTTCGGTCAGATCAAACTCACCGACAAACTATTAGGTAACTCAATAGCAATCATGTTGTAATCGTTAATAACTTCACGATTTGAAAGTATTAGTTATGTCAATTTAGTTCTTACTGAAATTTGTCTTCTCTGAAAAATAACAATTTGTTGAACCATTTTACGCGTGCTTTAAATGCTTTTCCCTCAATTTATTTTGCGTTTTTGCGTTTAAAAGACTATTGAAATCTTTTTTTAACGAAATGTAGATGAAAATAGCGTTAGTTCATCTTGGTTGCCAATCGATAAACGCTTGCAACAAAGCGTGAACGTAGTATAAATTCGTTTTGCTTCATAATTTTTGCCAAGCCACTTACTGTGATTGGTGTTTGATTCTTATGACATGTTCAACCATAATTTTTGATCGCAACTGAGGCAGTATTTCCTCTAAGTATACGTAGTTGATGGCGATTGCCTATATGTTATCTAATACCCCAGCCATATTGTATTGGGATTGCCCGATCATTGTGCAATCTGTACAATAGCTAAGTGTCCGGCATTGAACGTCGGCTGCTGTAATCTCATTGATGTCTTAGTAGCATCTTGAGAGTTTTTTTAAAGAAGGCACGCGAGTACTTACTTATTTATTTGACCGTGAAGTTCATATAAAATTGGCTTGAGGCAACAAAAAAAAATGACAGTATATTTATCATTGTTTCGAACAAGACGAGAATCTGTCTGGTATGCCTGTGAAAAAGATAATTGAAATATACGTACTTATCTAAATTTAATCAACATCATTAAATGAAATCATCAATGAAAGAGCTAGAAGTGTCCGAGTGGTCAGATTTGGAACAGAATAGGGAAGAATGGCGCACTTTAATGTCGGAGGTCAAGATCCACTTCGGGTCGCTGAGCCAGCGAAGTAAGTAAGTAATCAACATCATAAAGTCGCCAAAAATTTATGTATGATCAAGGTCTCGTGCCTGACCACTTTTAACAACGTGTCACTTCAAACAAAAGACTACAACTAAAAAAAAATAAAATAAAAAAAATAATAACAATTAATTCATCCATTCTTATTTATAATCTCTAGCCAACAAACAATAACTTTGTACTTTGACATGGCACTTATAATATTCAGATATTTATGATGATAACCCTGTTTTTTGGGCCTCTCTCCTTTATATTTCACGTGATTTTCGTTAATTTTAAATTAATTTTCTAATTTAACTACTCTTAATACTGACGCGTGTGATTCAAAATATCGCTCCAGTTCTTATAGGTTATATCTTCTAAGTCTAAGTAATTAGCTGAAAATAATTAGTTTGAATATCATAAATAGTACCCAGGTGCCTTTGTTTCACAGATACTACAGGCTTACTTTATCAACTTTTAAGGTGAATACCAAAAGAATGTGAACCATTTCTGACCCAAATATGCTCCTTAAACTTTTTTTAAAAGCGGCACCGCGTTCATTCTTCTAAGTATTACGCAAAGGCATTGTGCATTATCCATCCATAGTCATTCGAGTGTGATTTTAATATGATAAAGCTACTTAGGGATTACTATTGTTGTTTTGAGAGCGTTTCGTGTGGACCATGGGTGTTTTGTAGTACGCGGTCAGGCTGGTACTTGGAATTATGTCTTTATGTGGTGTTAAGTAGAGCGGTATATTTTCTTTAGAGTGATGTGGTTACTATTATAATGTTTAGCACGCTAACTGTTTATAAAATAAGTAAAGTAAAGTTAGCCTGTAACGTCCCACTGCTGGGCCTCAACTGTGAGGTAGTTTGAGCTATACTCCACGACGCGGGCTCAGTGCAGATTGGCGGAGGGGTGTTTGCAAGGCAAGCGACCAACCTTGGTGTCAGATGTTATCAAGCCGCCCGTAAGGCCTCTGACTAGGCTCAGCGACTAACATTAACCGATATAGAATAGAGATACATCAATGAAGGTATATAAATGGTATAATTTAACTTGAAAGATTAACAAGCGGTGAAAAAAGCTACTGAAAAGCAGATGGCAAATGATGATGCAGCCTAAGTTGAGAAAGGTGACTTAAAGAAGCAAGATAGTTATAGGTAAACCGCTTCATTGAGACTTCGCCTGCGGGGTACAGGGGTGCGGGGAGAAAGACGAGAGCGGGGACTGTAAGGGCTGCGGGCGGCGGGGATACACAAGAGACGAAAGGAGAAATTTTTTTCTTGTATGGAGGATGGGCCCACCCATAAATTGTGACGTCTAGCAATGAAACATATATTAAATTGTTCCTTATAATGTCTTAAAAACATTAACAATATTAGTTTTTCGTTATCTAACAGGAATATTTGAAAATTCATCATAATTTAAATCCACACACGTACCAGTTGACGCACATTTTCAGTAGTTTCTGAAAATCACAGTCGTTGAAATCTCACTGCACAGTTACACAATAACGTTTTAGTGGAATGGGGCCGTACTTGATGCTTTTTGCTTCTATTTTTTCATTAAAAATCCGGAGAAAACAAACACTCAATTCAAAACAAACCAAAACAAATGGAAGGTGACGGAAAGCCAAACGCCAAACGGAAAGTGTGACAAATGACACTCCAGCCATTCCTGTCAATGTCAGTGATAGCTGTCAGAGTTGCTATCCGTTCCACGGCTTTACTAGATAACCATTTTATGCAAAAATCTTAAAAAAGCAATAAAAATATTTTATACGGAGATTCCAACTGTTTAAAATATATAAAAGTAGAAAAAACGTGATGTAAACAAAATCACGTACTTGAAATAATTGACATTGTTTTTATATTGACCAGCCCGTCGTTCCTTTACACGTATTTCAGTAAAGGAGGAATGGCGTGATGAAAAGTAGTCAACACAACGCATCTTTTAGTTTGATTTTAATATTCCGGTTTCATTTAAACGTTATCTTTCGTCTTATTGTCTAAAAAAATAAGTTATTAATTTAGGGTGCAATGTCATTATTAGACGCTACAAGTTGCTACTGGGCCCAAAAAAAAATGTCTCCTTTGCCGTAACAGTTCTATAGCTATAGCCTATAATAACTTTGGTCGTAAATCAAATTACAAATCTAGCTAGATTCTAACATTATATTAGGGTAAGGAGGTGTTGCCCCGCTAAACCGAAAAATCAAGTTTAATATATTTATAAAAAAAACTGCAGCTTGAAAGAAATCGAAATGCATAGAAATCGTGGCCCCGATAAAGCAAAAACTATATTTTCTTCGATAAAGAAAATTCGATCGGTGAACATTTGTCGAAAGTAAATTCCACGAGAATCAGGGGCCCTATTTTTGAATCACTCGCGTCAGTATTACGAGTGGTTTTCGTTCCAAAACGAGTTTTTTATATGACTTTTAATTCATCTTCGAACGAAAATCACTCGCCGTCTTGAAGCGAGTGATTCAAAAATAGGGCTCCAGGGCCCTGATAAATAACATAGATATGAAAATGAATACCTTTAAAACAACGTATCAAATATCTTTACTCTGTATTACCTCTCGTTTGTCATCTTAAGCCCTATCCACACACTATTTTTTTTTCTTGCCTTATTTATATAAGGCTCGGTGCACACGGGAGCAAACACATAACGCTCTGGCGCACGTTGACAATAAGGGTAGGTGCACACTGGTGACAATGGATACTTTTTATGATGACAGATTTGCTTTTAAAATTGCGTGAGTGCGTTTAGGGTTCCGGTGTTGAGATGGTGTCCTTAATATATTTCGAGTAACTAACTTAGTAATAACGAAACGCTTTGTTATAACAAATATTAATTTTCAATCGTTAATTGACAGGAAAAGCAAGAATCATGTCGGCTTAATACAATGTGACTTACTCTACTAACCATTCCTTATAACAAGTATTATTCTACCTAATAGATGGGCATAAAACATGGACATAAAATGTACTGTAATGTTATCAGATAGTAATGCGATTTAAAATATTGCAAAACTTCTTACAAAAATTATTTAACAAGACTTTATCTTAGTATTAGACTCCTATGCACAATGCACATAAACGGAACCTTTTACTAAAAGTCTACAAAAAATTACTCTTACTTTTCCAATTCAAAATCTCAATTGACATTCTTCTTTTTAATTCTAATGCTACGTCCACACTCAAGGACTTTATCGTTATCTCATCGGATCGGTGTTGCCAGAAACACTTTCGGCGACATTATTTAGAAACCTAATACTCCTGTTTGCGGATTAGAGGTATTAATGTTACAATGGGGGATTAGATCTTTAGAGAGTAAAAGTGGTTCTTGAGAATGTGTGTCAAGAGTTTTTTTTTGGGAGATTTAGTAGCCAAGCCCTTTTGTAGCGTTTTGAAGTTGCGTAAATTAAATGGTGTTTCTAAGTAGCGATTTGGGACTATTTTGGGTGGAATTGGTCCGGTTTTGTAATGTCAGTCCTTTATTGAGGCCACGAAAAAATCACTGTTTTTTTATTACCGTTAACATTGACGAATGATTATACATATTGAGGTCTATAAGAATATTTTTATTTATTTCAATTTACATACACAGATTCTGTGATCCGTGCCTTTGTTAGTTTAGTTAAAATTAAGTATGCTTAGAGTTAAATTAGGAGCTCTGCGCAAATAGGCTCATTCTTTTTTTTAAATTGTTACTTATTCTATTGCTTACAGTATTGTGAGTATAAAAATATATAAGAGACTATTTCAAAATAAAATATTTACAAGAAAAATAAGTTACGATATAATATAATATTATTTGTAACGATATGATGACCAAAGAAAATAATAAAGTCCGGTGACAAACAAACCATCTAAAATCACTACTAAACACCAACACAATCACATCGCAAATATTTCTCCTCTAATTCGTCCCTCCCCTCTCGTTAGAGCAAATTATTCGCCCCCAATACGAAGCCGAAAGTAATCATCCCCAGTTTGCAAGTGTTTAGTTGCTATTAGTTATTTGCGTTAATGCTTTGAACCATTTAACTATAGATAACTGTGACACAAACAGTTAAGATAATTATTGATGATACTGGGCTAAAATTTGTTCTTTAGCACATAGTCGAAAGAAAAATAGAAATAACTACTTATGCTATGATTATTTTTATTTTGTCATAATTTGCACGATGAAGGAAAGAAAAAACTGTGACCATTAAATTAAAGGCTATGTGTTACTAAAATGTATAGTTTATTTAAATAAATAAAAAACTTTCACGTTCATACATAATATTACCGCAGGCATTTTTTACCTAAAAGATCAAATCACATAAAAACCAACCATCCTTACAAATCCAAAATGCCCAAACAATGCCCCATCAAAAAGCAACGGTAATAAAGAATCATTTTCACAGCCCACTCAACATACAGCGCCACGCGCGGACCATTACTGCACTAATTAAGTAGTACGTGTGCACACACCCTTACGCGGGGGAGGGAGTAACATTTTAACTCTTTGTTGGTTTGTTTTTTTATTTTATTGTTCTTTGGGGAGTTTTTTTTTAAAGTGTGTGTAGGTAATTGATATTAATTTTGCGGCCATATTTTTTTACAGATGGCCTATATGTACTTATGAATTATTTTTCAGTTTTTATGTTTAATCTAGTATGCGCAAATGATAAAACACACGATTAAATTACAAGCAATTTCACAAGGGAACTAATATTATTAAAAATACACAATTACTTTTTATGCAAACGTTATAACACAAGTTCAACAAAACAGAATTTTCAGTAAGAAAACAAATCGATATCTACAAAAAAGCACCTTTTAAAACTTATAACAATTCTTGTGTATGCCCTTTCATATTCCCGCCAAACTCACATGGGATTATATTAATAGTAGCCGCGTGGCGTATCGACACACCACTTCAAATGCATTGTGCTCGAAAACCAGCACTTCAGATTAATTTTACACCCTTATTTCATTAACCCCAAGGGCTAATTTCCCTCAAAAAGCACAGATTCATAATGGAATTGATACTACATTGTCTATGGGTCTTTGCAAAAAGGTTGCATTGTAACTTGATGCTTTTGCCATTTTTCGGATGATGATTACGAAGTGCTACGTATTGAGAGCGATTTTAATTTCGGAAAAATGAATGTTCGTAAATTAATCAACACACGGGACTTAATGCAACGGCACTTATTTATAAGGTAAACATCGTATTTACCTAAATAAGTGTCGTTGCATTTTAAGCCGTGTGTTGATTAATTTAGTACAGAAGGCAACAAAGTTTTAAATCATAAAATGAATGTTCGTGTGATTGGTTGTTTATATCATACTTCAATACTGTAGTAAGTTGTCAACATTGCATGGAAATCATTAAAAGTTAGCTCAACATGGCGGTGAAGAGGAGATTGAAAAGCAGAAAAGGGAGAAAGAGACTACCGCCTTGAACCAAACTCATAGATTGATGGTAATATTTCTTCTATCTTCTTTTCTTCTTCTTTGTTCTCTTCTCTATCTCTATTCACAAAAGAACGTCATGTTTGTTGCTACACAACTCAGTCGAGTACGGGTGAACCAATGTTCACAATTTTTACTTTTTTAGGATCATCGACGCCTTGAATGTGACATAGAGGGGACAAAGTTTGCCGGGACCGCTTCTAGTAGGTTTTGGATGTATAATGACCAACTATCGTAGACATTTAACTATTGAGTTTATTTAACCATTTAGCTCTAAACTGAAGAACTTTTTTAAAATTAGACATGACGGGTCAAAAACACGGGTCACGGCTGCCGAAACGGTTGGCTCGTAACCACGGCTGTTGCAATGCAGCCGAAACGTCAAGCAGTGAGTAGCATTTACTCATATTTATATTTCGTGTTTAAACCCGTCATGTCTAATTCTCATTGTAATGCAACTCGGAAGTTTAAAATCTGAAGTACTATACTCGTTTAATACTTACATATTTTGCTAATAGCTCTTGACTATAAGGGTTGTTGAGGGTTTTTGAGTTCGAAATATGCACGAGTTTATTGTTTGCGTTTTATCAAAATGGTAGGGGGATCAGTTCTCACGATTTTATTCATAAAAATAATGTTGTGGTGACTAATTGACTACCTCCGTCGTGTATTGGATAATCACTATGGGATTAAAGTTCAAAGCATCTTCGAAGTTCCGGGTTCGATTCCCGGTCGAATCGCTATTGAAATCATTATATTTTATACTGCCTGGGATCTGGTTTTTGTATCACTGTTTGAGTTTCCATAACATAATCATTAGCTATTTACTCTGGGTTCAGAGCAACCTATGTTTTTGGCGTCCAGTATTAAGAGTTTTATTTATTTATATTTTAGATGACCAATGCGATGGTACCAACTCCAAAAAGGAATTATTTGCCTAAAATGGAGTCCTTTCTTTTAAAGTTTACAGAGTCAAGAATTTATTTATGACTTTTTAGTGCATGGGGTAACCTTAAAAAACATGCAGTCGAATTGATAACCTTCACCTTTTTTAAGTCGGTTAATAAGTGAAAGTTCCTATTTACGTACATTCTGTTATTGTACATTTAATAATAATAATAATAAATATACTTTATTGCACACCATAAACAATAAATAATACAGAAACATCTTAAATATTAAATAGGAGTACAATTCAGGCGGTCTTATTGCTTGAAGCAATTTCTTCCAGACAACCTTCAGGTAAGGAAAAGCATAAAGAATGAAAGAAGTGGCATGGCGATGAAGCGTTTTTAACAACAGATTAAAAAACAACATTTGAAAAAAGAAAGACATATTTTTTGTAAGCTGCCAGTAATTTCAACGAAGCAAAGCAAACGTTGATTTTTATTTTCCACATGGCTCTGTACTGTAAATAACTTGCCTTTGATTTTATTACGAAGGGTCGGCGTCCAATTTAGGCGCGGATGTAAAAAGGCTTTAAGGTAAATCACGCTCGTTATTAGATGTGCGTACATTTTACGAATACCTGTTGGTATTCTTATAAATAAACGTTTTTATTTGCAGGAAGTCAACCTTTATCGTATCAACTGCTTTTTACATAGATACATTTGTGACAATTACCTATATCTTAAGGAATCCGGTAAATTAGAGTTTCACGGCAAATATGTATACAAGTATATAGGAATAGCAGATACAGTACAAATAGGTACTAAACAAGATTTAAAATTAGAAACCTAAATATTAGTAAATTAGAAACCTAAAAAGGTAGTTATACTTAAACCTATTAGCAATTTACAAGACAATTTGGTTAAAACTGTAATTAGGTAATTGCAACTATAAATTTTAATGATTTTCTAGTTGTAAATACACATAGACTAGAGGTGGTAGTTAGACAGATTTAATTAGTCACACATTATAATGAAAAACACGAGGCAGTTATTAAGTAGTAAAATTGATAATTCACGAGGCATTTTATTGAAGTTACATATAAAATTTAGGTGGTCTCATTATTTAATATCTACTTCTGTTTCTAGACATGGTTATAAATAGTACAAAGCCATGATCAAAATGTGTACAATGATCGGGAAAGCGATGGCTGTAAAGGAGAGGTATTGTTACTGTTGATTTGGCAGGCTCTGCGGTTGAATAGTGTGGATGGGTCTTATTAACTTGTCGGTTATCAACACATAGTTAAATTATAAATAATACAATAACATCTACTTAGGCTCCATAGCACGAAAGCATATAAGAGTTGGATCCCAATATACGTATGTAGATTATAGGCATAGCGAAAAAAAACATTTTTTTAAGAGGTTAGAGTAGACAGATAGCCTAGGTCTCAACAACAGTTAAGTTAACAAAAGTGTAAAAAACTTTCAATCTTGATTTTAGTAGTAAGTCAATTTAATCTGAATTAAAGAAAATATTGTACTACGAAAATCTGCTGTAGCCTTATTTTAATTTTTAATTCCAACGTTTCGCTACGAACAGTGCTACGTGCTACAAACGCGCTACGTCGTAGCATCGTAGTAAATTATTGTAAAATTAATTAAATTAATTAAATCAGGTTAACTTTTTAATCCTTACCAAATGTAAAATATATTATTTACCCTAAAAATGTAACTGCGTCAAATATAACACAAAAAGCCTAACACGAAAACCGTGTCTCGAAAAATAAATACAAGAAAAAAGAAAAATACCAGAACGTCACATCTACACTTGGCGAGCACGTAATAAACCTTCAATGATATAAATAAATTCCTGGCTAACTGGAAAGCGCGGAGACAGTGAAAGTTAATTTGAAAATGGAATAAACAGCGCGCAGCCAATGGCGCCCGGGCTCTGGGGACCGCCGGCCAATCACAGCGCGGGGATTTTCGCGCGCTGAATTTTTATTAGCGCAGATAATAACGCCATATTGCGTTCCTTTTTCGTTTTTACGCGCGCACCGTAATGGGTCGGCTTCGCGATTTTCGGCATTCGTTTTCGATTTTGTTTTTCTATTATAGTGGGGTTTTGAGGAGTTGGAACGTTAGGGTGAATGTGAATGGAGGTAGATTCTTGAAACGTTGCAGTGCACCGATTCGAAATTTTGCTTCGTTTAGAAAGACAAAAATACAAATTGGAATATTTAAGTGCACATCTAATAGAGACGTGCACTTACACATTGCTAGCAAATAACTAAGTACGAACGCATAATGATATTATCCTACCGATTTTCCGGTAATGGCGGTACGTCTCAACGGAAATAGACCAGGTACGCGTGAGATATGCGTGCCCAGATGTGTGCGTATACACAAGTGCACTCTCTGTTCCTTCTCTCTTATTAATTCGGTGAGACGGCAGTCCGACATGACCGATGAGAGATCAGGTGCAGGACCAACGGATATATTCTGTGCCAACGGATTAACGCTCGCACCAAGACACGGGGCGTTCATAACCACTAACTTCCTGACTCCGAGCTGTTTCCGAGTATTTTCAAGACAGAAAAACCAGACACTTTCGGCCCGACCCGGGAATTGAACCCAGGACCTCTTGGGTAGAGACCAGCAAACTAACCGATTCACTAAAGAGGCAATCAAAATGAGTAGTAAGTAGGTCCTCCTCCAATGTATAGATGTAGGTAGGTAATCTATTTAAACAAATAGATCTCTATTTCTCTTTGTCACGGTGTCTTTCCTTATGATAGTATTAGGAAAGGCATCAATTCTATGTTCACAGATTTAAAAAATACAGTATTATACTTTTTCATGGGTGGTTAGACTTCCCAGTAAAGATCATAGTTCAATTTCTTGAAGAGGCAGATAAAAGCCTTCCTATGTTCTAAAAAAATAACTTAAATACAATAAACTACATTAATTTAGAAGTCCCCATCATAATTCAGCCGACACATTCGGAGTGGTTACTAATGAATTCTTATTTTTCTTCTTTCTTACTCTAAAAGCCGGGTAATATAATTTCACTTATTAAAACTGTTGGTAAACTTGAAAGGAAAGTTGCCGCGGTCGCTTGCAGGGCGGCGTTTTTGCTAAATACTAATGTAATATAAATTGCAATTGCAAAAAGCTACATTGATAAGATGACGCAGACTACGCGTTAAAGAACGCACGTACAAAATTCAATAAGCTTGCCTAGGTCACATAATATACATATAATAGTACTACCCTAGGTGTAAGTGGCTGAGTGGTATAGGTATGGGCCCGGATAGCGTCTTACGCAGGGTTCGATTCCTTGTCTGACACAGTTGCTTTTTACTAGTACAATTAATAATATTATTTGGTTTGCATAGTGACAAAATACTTTTGGGACTATACAGGTAGAATTATTGAAACTAAGTAAAAGTAAAGTTAGCCTGTAAGCATCCCACTGCTGGACAAAGGCCATACCTCAAATGTGAGGTAGTATTATTGTAGGTAGATTGGCGTAGGGGTGTTTGTAAGGCCAACCTTGCTGTCAGATTTTATCAAGGCGCTCATATGGCCTCTGACTAGCCTTAACGACTAATTTAAATTAACTTAATTTTAACCATATAACTTTTCATTGTTGAACTCCACAGAATTATGTACGAACGACAAAAAGTCAAGGTTAACACTGCGGTATCTTACAGTTGTAATAAAGGCTAGTTTGCAAACAAAAAAGTTGGTAACACGATGTGCGGTGACTGTACATTTCAGGAGGTCTTATTACTAAGAGTGTATCTCCCATATAACCTTTGAGTAGGTAATAAATTATACCTATTTCACAGAAAGGGGGTATGTTTTCCTTTACCATAATATTTGTCGTTTTATCACTTCAACAGTTAGCAAATACGCAACCGATCTCGTTGCGTTAAAAGAAACTGGCATCCCGCTCGCGGATAATTGTGCGAAACACTTATCTATTCAGTGGTGCGAAACTCCTGCACTGCAGTGTACAGTGGACGCGGTGGAAGACTTTTAGTTTTTGTGCAAATCTAGTCTAGGTATGTTAAATTGTCCTGAAAAGAACACATTGCTGGGCAAAGGCCAACCTCAATATGGGGTTATATTCCACGCGAGCTTAGTACTGAGAAATATATTTATTTATATTGTACCCCGAGCTATTATAATGTTTTGGACCGATTCGAGGACCCTATCGCCTCCGCGTTGACGATCCTATACAAAACAAAGAAAATATAAACAATCCCATAGTTTGAACGGGGAAATTTTAAATCTCAGGATATAAATCTTTCTATATTATATCCCATAGTCAAAAGGCAGCTTAGCTGTCGTATTTAAGAAGCCAACCAAAAGTGCACAAAGCATGCAGCTGGTACAAAACTAAAATCACAAGCATCTCTTCATCAGCGGTTTGTGTAAGAAGTAATCGCGGAGCCCATTGTTTCATGTGTTGTTTGGCTGTAGTATTACGTAACTTGACTGACATCGGACATGACGGTCTGGGCCCTTCTTCTTCTTGAGGTACCATCTTCTATAGGTCGGCTATCATTAGGGCTATCTTTATCTTGGACACAGCGGCTCGGAACAGGGATGTCGTGCTTAATAATATTGGTGGGGCTCACGTCTGTGCTATAGGCATTCATAGCTAGTAGCTGGGGCATGAAGCTGCAGCCATCGGCGCACCATCGGGTAGTCCCAGCGGTCAGCCAGCACGCTCACGATGCCGTTCGAGCTGCCCCGCACACGGGCCCACAGCGAGGCGCAGCACTTGCGGATGATTGAATAAAAGCTATCCATGTGCGCCTCAGCAAACATGGATGAAGCGCTGCAGTGACGGGGCAGGCCGAACAACATCCTGAACGCGTTATTATATTGTACAGAGGGCGCTGTACGTCCTCTGCGTAAAGCAGACCCACAGACTGCACGTGTATAACAATTGACAATAACATTTAAAGAGCGTGACCCACAGACTGCACGTGTATAACGATTGACAATAACATTTAAAGAGCGTCAATTTCACTGGTTAAACCACGTTCGGAGAATCTTAAGCAACGAAGTACACCTTCTTCTAGGTGGTCGCTTTCCCTGGATTTTCCCTTGCATAATGATTTGAAGCAGATCGTACTTTTCACGACGCATTATGTGGCCAAGGTATTGGCCCAGGTCTGGGCCCACTGCACCGTGTCATACCATGACCGTGCGTAGCTGTAGGAGCGTATCAGACACGAAAAGGAACACGATGACGATACGCTCTACTTTGCCCACTGAACGGACCTACAGCGTTCTGTCTCACCGTTATAAATATGGAGCGAAAGCGAGTGAGAGCGTATTTTTTTGTCGGTGCCGACACGCTCCGTGCATGGCACGCGACGGTGTTGGTCGGTGACGAAACGGTCTAGTGGGAAAGGTGTCGTAGTTTTCAATACAAAATTATTATTCCTGACACGTTTCTAGCACGGTCATGGTATGCTACGGTGTACAGGCAAAAACATTTAGTTCTAACAACCAACCGGCATTTGACAACAGCTGTAGTTGACGGCGTTTCGTATCGTGTGCGCGCAAGCTTCCATACAAAAAGAGAAAACGTTTTCCACCTCTTAAACATTTTTTTGTAATTTTTTTACATGTTAGAGATATTTTGAAAAACTATGCTCGTACATTTTTTTTAAAATATTGTATGTTTCAATAAATAAAAGAACCTAAACATTCACTTTTTTTACTAAGAAATCTCTTCGGAATTTCGTCCATTTTTAACTAATCAAGCCTTTATACAAAAAATCGAAGACGCACAAGCGTAGTTCAGGATGTAAGAAAACGAATGAGACCAAATTTGTCTCATTCCATAAAGGTTTACGCATAGCATGCAAGCATATTTCGACCGATGGCGTTCGAAATGTATGAAAACTCGTGCTGCGCTACGCCTGCACACGATCCTCTTAATAGCATGGCATATCTATACGTAGTAAAACTCAATGCCTTCAATTCGGTTAGCTAATAGCTCAGATTGGAAGAACTTTCGTTGACACTTGCGAGGTGATTAAGATGCCAGAGTTTGTTTTCTCGGCGTTCAACTGACATGGCCGAATTGTTGTTATTCTACACTAGAAAATAAGTTTGTTGATTACAGTGAGTTCTTAATACTACGTATAGAGAAACTACGCCAAGCAAAAATGTGTCGCAAATACGACAAGATTGTGACGTATTCCTTGAAATTTGAATTTCGAATATACTTTGACTACCGTTTGTGTGAGTTGATGATATAGTGGCGTCAATGAGAAATTGAGGTCTACCGTTTTCGTGCTCACTAGTTGGCGCCACTGTCGAGTGAGGTCCAGAATATAGCTTTTATGGTGTGTAAATTGTCTTGATAGAGAGATACTAAATCAAGTTTGCCATTTAATCTTAATATTACAATACATCGGGCATGCCGCAGTCCAGCTTTGTTAGGAAAAGAGGAGTAAGTACACAAGTTATTATAGATTTAACATTTCTTAGATTTGTTCATTGATCCTTTACTAGTATTTGCCATAATTAATGGAAATTATTGCTAAATAATCGAATCTAAATAGAAATAAACCCGCACGCACACCTAACCCACAAACAGTGACATTTGACATTTCGGAGACCTCACTCTACACAAGCGCCCCTAGCGGCGAATTCACACGGCTTAGCCCTCATTGATGTGGCACGAGATTTGCTAGTACTAGTAGTTTAATGGTTGGTTACGACGATTCTTTGGAGACTTATATTGAAAAGCAGAATAAACGTCTCCGAAAAATTGTTGAAGCTATTTATACTGATAATATTGATATTGCAATTTGTCCTATATACACATACTTATATCTAAAGACTTGTAACAGGCGGCTTGGTTGCGGCTGTAAGTTATGTGAGCTAATTGACTCATTGGTTTAGAATTAATAACAAGAACAAAAGTTTTATGAGTAGGTATTCGGGTAAATTGTAATTACGTCGTTGGAAAGTTCAAAGTGGTCAAAGACGTTGTATTTTTACGACTTCTAATACTTAATTAATTAAACAAAATCTTGAAACTGATTGTTTACTAAATTTAAGCTTCAGCGACAATCCATTCACACATAAATTCAAAGATAAACTCTTCAAATCCATTAAAATCTCGCCGATCATTACGGCTTCTGGATTAATTTAAATAACAACATTACCTTTACCCATCCCCAAGTTTTCGGTCAAGTTGATTTCTTAAGAAAAGTACCTTGTTAAAACGATCTTGAGAAGTTAATTTCTAAAACCAAGTCTTATCAGTTGTGAATCTCTTTATGAATCGGACCCCGTCCTCTTTGCTCTTTGGAAACGACGCCATGCCAATTTCTTAATTCAAATTTTCGATTGAGGGGAGCGGATTTTAAATATGGAACCAATGTCCAGTGTTTGGGGAGGCGCTATGAGATTTTAGACTCGGCATCGATAAAAAAACTGCTTTAAAATTAAAGTTATGTACTGTATACTAATTTTTGGAAGCTATGAATTTGTTCTGAACACCAGTTACTAATATTCTTACTTGAAGTCTACAACTACGATAGTAAATAGCTTAGTATTTGTGGCTACATTAAATCCTTCTTAAAATACGTTAATCTTATAACAAACCTACCTTTGATGATACATTTATCATTAACCAACTGGATGCCAAGAACCGAAATCAAACCTTTGCATGGTACACTCAAAGATAAAAGTTTTAAAAGTATCATCTTAAAATGGGAGCCAATTTGAGACGCAAATAAAAACATTATTCAAGAAAGTCTGCAATAATAATCCGGCATGATCCCCACTAATGCCGCCCCGGGATAAGAGGGGGGGCTACCCCCTGGGGGTTGGATATGATTCAACATTTAAATGTTAAGCAACGCCCGCCAAATTTGCGGGAGACAACATCTTAGCGAATACGCTGTGATACAGTGGAGGAGAAAAGTGTTTAGGATAAACAATATTTTTTTTCTTTATTGAATATTTCAGGTGATATTGACATAATTAAAAATCCCTTGTCAAAAATTGTATTCGTACCACTTTGATTACTACCACTACCAATACACTGATACCTACTTTGGTAAGTAACGTAAGAGATTAGATGCAATAGAAAAACCGCTTTATTGAGACTTCGCCTGCGGGGCACAGGGGCGCGGGGGGAGGCGATAGCGAGTCGCGCGTCTACCAATAGCATGGTTTTGTTTAGGAAATGACTGTTATAACGCTTCGCATTCAATCAATCTATAAACATTTATTATGCAAGCTATAGGTAACAGTTTAGTATTATGACTTCAACGTAAGTAGTTTACATTGGAGTGAAACATAAAAATAAAATAATATCGTATCGAAGCATTCTGATCGTTTTATTTGAGCGTTTTTTCACTCGCCTGTACCGCATATTGTAACTTAGCTACACCTTTGAGATTCTTCTAAAGAGCATGAATAAACTCTTACACGCCGTCTGGAGAGTCTTGATAGTTTTGTGAAAGTGTTTTCTGAGAAATTATCGTTTATTAACAAACTTGAAAGTTCAAGTCTTTAAATGATGTGAAAGTAACAGAGAAATAATATTGTACATTATTATGAATTGTATGTTCATTTGACCTAAGTTGTAGTTTCAAAGGCTTTCACTACTTTAACCGCGTAATAAATAAGTGAAAAGAGCGTATCAAAGTGTTTCTATATAGAGTGATTGTACTGTAATCCATCCATTCGCGATTTCTCTTTAGTAATATGGGACAGTATCTTGGGCGCCAGCCCCCAGCTTTTTTTTTTTTTTTATTTTTTATTAGAACACAAAACAGTTTACAGTTGAGGTGAAACAATTTTTTTACAAAATATAATTAAAACTAAACTGTAAGCCAAAACATGTGCTTTAGGAAAGTTCATAAGAATGAGTTACATCGTTTCGCAAATTCAACTCTTACTTGCTATATTATATGTACACACTAATTTGTGAGAAGAGAAGCTCAAAAATACATATCTATATTTTGTGAAATTTATGCGGGTGAAGAAGCCGCGGGAAACTGTAAGTATTATAAATATTTAAACAAATATAACATAAAACATAAAAGAACATAAAACTACCACGAAGTCTCGCAGACACGCGAGACTAATTTATTTTAGAACATCACGAACAAATCTAAAGAAAACATTCGGATCACAACCCATGATATCGATACTCGGATAGTCCTGCGATAAATCATTGTAGAGGCGACACATCCGTACTATCGGGTTGTAGTACGAGGTGTTGTTGCGATATACCTGGAGTGAGAACAGCTTAGGCTTGCGATCACGGGCTCTGTAAAGCTTTACTACATTTGGGCGGTATTTATTAAGATATAAAATAAGTATAAAAACCTTCTAATAAACCTGTATTGTGATTTTAAGACACTAATTGCAACTTACGTATCATTCGGTTTTGCAAAAATTATCATATAAAAAATATACATACATTTCGAATTTCAGTTTTCCGTTCTTGAAAGCATACAAGTATGTAAATCTCAGATTTTTGCACAATTCATCATTTTGTCGTTTTAAAAGTATCAAGTCCTCTCGGCCAGCGTATACGCGATCTCAAATGAAGGCGAGTCCCCGAAATAAATAAAGTTGTTTCAGACTCGCTAATTACGCGCCGCGCTTAATGTTTTACGAGTTAACATTCGTCTGCACTAGCTGAAACGCCTGAGTTCTGTCGCTAAGAGAAGAAGAAATATCAAAAGTTTTCTAAATTTATTTTTGGTAACGACCAAGATTTTTCAATGAAGAGTACCCCTCATAGAATCAGCAGAGTAAGAAACTATTAGAAAAACATCAGATGCTTTCAAGGGTTAATTTGTTACCCATTTTATGTTTATGAGTATATTTCATAAAATAGTTGCTAGTACCATATATAGCTTGCAAAAAGCTCCTTAAACAGTGAGTAGTGATTACTACGTGCTACGTAGGTAATATAGAAGCTATGCCAAACAACAAAGTATTACAATCACAACACAAATACGATGGCAAGATTATAAAGTATTCCTTTGAATTTCGAATGAAACCATTTGTGAACCAGAGTTGATGACAAGTGCCGTCAATTCATGGTTTTATTTCCATAAGCTGGTAATATGTTAATGAATTTAAAATACTTTCATTAAATAGCAGTTACTTAGCAACATAGCACCAATTTTTTATTCGTCAGTAACTCTTGTAAAATTTTCATAACAACGATTTGGTATTCGCAAAATCAAATCAATTTTAAAATCCGAACGTCATTTCGTTACAAACAAAAGCGGCGTTCCGTTTCACTTGACACAGAAGGCGGATAGTTCTTGTGGTTCTATCTCATCTATGGCGATGGCGTTCCCGTGTAGTGTATAGCTGCAGCCACTGATCCACTCCAGATCCATCAGTCCATCGCGTTGATACCTGGATGTAAGTAAATACTGAATCGGACTTGGTACATTATCAATTCAATTCAATGCAATTCAAAGATTTATTACAGACCAAGTCCATACCACAATACAATACAGTTGAGTCAGTCACACCAATAGCACTACACAAATATAAAAATTACAAAAAGATAAAAATAAAATAGGTAACATTTGACATTAGCATAGCTATCCAACGCGGCAACGCAGCCAGCATCATAGCCTCTTTGACACAAGGAAATGGTTTCATTTTTGAATAGGTAAGTCTTTTTTAGGGTTCCGTAGCCGAATGGCAAAAAACGGAACCCTTATAGTTTTGTCAAGTCTGTCTGTCTGTCTGTCTGTCTGTCTATCTGTCTGTCTGTCTGTCTGTCTGTCTGTCTGTCTGTCTGTCTGTCCGTCCGTATGTCACAGCCACTTTATTCTGAAACTAAAAGCATCACATAGCTGAAACTTGGTAAGTAGGTGTATCTTGTTAACCGCTTTCCGATTCAGATACAAAAAGTAAGAAAAAATAATATTTAAGGGGGGGCTCCCATACATGAAACTAAAACCTAAAAATTTTTTTTTACTCAAACCTTTGCGTATGGGGTGTCTATGGATAGGTCTTTTAAAATGATGTTGAGGTTTCTAAAACCATTTTTTCTAAAAGTGTAAGGTTTGAGATATAGACGCTTCCAAAGTGGTAAAATGGGCGTCCCCCCCATCTAACTTTTGAACTAAGAAAGCGAAAATTTTGTAAAAAATATATGATGTAGATCTTAACAAAAACTTGCAACGAAAATTGGTTTGAAGGAGATCGAACCAGTAGTTTTTGAGATATTGCACATTTTTATCAACCGCAAATATAACTTTGTCTTTCATACAAACACTATGAAAAACAAAGTTATTTTTGCTGTCACAATATATTGTGATGTTTTCGTTAAGTGAAAGTAAGTGCACCCTGAATTCAGTTAAGGGTGGCACGGAACCCTCAGTGCGCGGGTCCGACACGCACTTAACCGGTTTTTTTTATTTCGCATCCTAGATTAATTTTTTTCTTGTTTGTTATTAATAAAGGCTATTGACTTGGTACTGAAAATCCTTGTTATGATAATAAATCCACCATGAAAAAAGATAATGGCAGTAGTCAATTTTCGTTTTTATAGTGTTTTGTCACTATACAAACTTAATGATATAAATTTCACTTGTAAAAAGCAACTGTGACTCTGTGACAGACGAGGAATTGAACCGTCTTACTAATCCGAGCGTATGCCTATACCACTCGGCCACCGTCACATTAACAAGCCTGTTGAATTTTGCAAGTGCTTTTTAACGCGTAGGCTGCGTGCCCTCATCACTGTTGTGAGATTGCTCTCACAATATCCGAAGGAAAATATTTTAACAATCTATTAAGATGAAGAAAGCCAATTTATAGTTGATTTTTGTTGAATTCCACGTCTGTCACAGAGTCACAGTTGCTTTTTAGGGTTCCGTAGCCGAATGGCAAAAAACGGAACCCTTATAGTTTCGTCAAGTCTGTCTGTCTGTCTGTCTGTCTGTCCGTCCGTATGTCACAGCCACTTTATTCTGAAATTATAAGCATCACATAAATTAAACTTGGTAGGTAGGTGTATTTTGTTCACCGCTTTCCGATTCAGATACAAAAAGTAAGAAAAAATTATATTTAAGGGGGGCTCCCATACATGAAACTAAAACCTAAAATTTTTTTTTTACTCAATCCTATGCGTGTGGGGTGTCTATGGATAGGTCTTTTAAAATGATGTTGAGGTTTCTAAAACCATTTTTTCTAAAAGTGTAAGGTTTGAGATATAGACGCTTCCAAAGTGGTAAAATGGGCGTCCCCCCCCCTCTAACTTTTGAACTAAGAAAGTGAAAATTTTGAAAAAAATATATGATGTAGATCTCAACAAAAACTTGCAACGAAAATTGGTTTGAAGGAGATCGAACCAGTAGTTTTTGAGATATTGCACATTTTTATCAACCGCAAATATAACTTTGTCTTTCATACAAACACTATGAAAAACAAAGTTATTTTTGCTGTCGCATATTGTGATGTTTTCGTTAAGTGAAAGTAAGTGGACCCTGAATTCAGTTAATGGTGGCACGGAACCCTCAGTGCGCGGGTCCGACACGCACTTAACCGGTTTTTTACAAGTGAAATTTATATAATGGAAGTAGTTGTTCACGCTCAAGTAAATATCCTATGATTTCCAAATGCATACCGAAATGCAAGATCTCAGGATACAGTAAGCTTTTTCTGCGTGGATAGGAACATCAAGTAATTGTAATGATTGATATCATTTTCATTTTTTCTCAGCTATGTAGATGATAAATAATATCTTAGTCCTGCCTGTGACCACGGATGCTGTAAAGCATTCAAAACGTTTGCGATACCTTTCCAATCAGACCAGTATCAAACTTCCGAATGATCATTTTTAAAAATAGATTTATTCCTCAAATATTTCCATATACTTCTCCATCCGTATTCAAAGTCACATAGTAACTCCCTGGTCGAAATATCCATTTGTCTTTCATTTTGTCACGACACGGCATGTGGTCGGGTTAAAAGGTTTGCAGTGTGTTGTCATTCATGATTCATAGCTTTTAGATTATATTGACTTTGATTCGGTAATGTATTGGAACGAATGTAATAATAACAATAATGCTCGTATTCGGAGCTGCTGAAATTCCAGAGCTAGAAGTTAATTATTTATGCTTTATGCTGATCATTCTGCCCCTTTTTACAAACACGATAATTCCACGATAAACCAAGACTAAAAACATCCAACTAATTGGAAAAGTATACCTTTATGTATTTGAAACTTCTGTCATTTAAACTTGTAAATTGGTCTGTTAATGACTGGTACAGCTCTAAATAAGCTTGGTACCACTGAACTACTAATACAGCGTATGGAGCTGACACCAAGAACAAATTTCGTGCTTCATGAATAGACGCCACTCGGCATCAACTCATACAAACGATTTCTTAATCGAATTTCAAATTTCAAGAAATATATACGCCACAATCTTGTCGTATTCGCGACACATTTTTTGCTTAGCACTGCCTGGTACTAAGTTTTTGGAATAAAAGGGTCTGTGCTGTAAATAAATTGTATGTATACCTAGTAAGAATCTTCGTGTTTTATGTAATTGAAATAGAGTCTAAAGTAATTAATTGAGCCTATATCAGTACTGTTTTTGTTTTTCGACAGTTTGAAGTAATTATTCCAATTAAATACTGATTATATCTAACTTTTAATTTAAAAAGCAATGGATCCTTCCTTGTCGAATGCATGCATTTTGATCAAAAAGCAATACTGACTATTACGTCCATGTTGCTTTCCGAACACAATGCGGAAATCACTGGCCTACGTTCCTCCCGCGCTTTCACGGCACGTTTGAAGCGTCCTTGTAACGGAACGCAACAGTCTTTGAGCCGTTTGAAAATCGAAGCCGGCGCGTCAATCAGCCAAATTGGAGGTCCGCAAAGAACGGAACGCAAACGAGCGCCGTTCTCAATTCGAATTTCGAGTTTGTAATGAATGGACGCGATGGTCTGCATGCGCCTTCTGTTCCTCTTCCATATTCAAATTTGAACGCTTTGATTTGAGATTTTAAAACATTTTAAGCGTTTTCAGCGAAGTAAATTGCCAGCCAGACTTTTATTAATGATTGTGTAAGTATAAATCGTAATTAAAATATCGAATATACCTAGATATCTTTTTTGCTTGAAATATAGTTATTTTGCTTTAAATTGAGCCATCACTATTTAATCTTCAAATAAAGGGCATGAAAAAATTACTTTCAATAAGGTTTTTAGCATAAAATCCATTAAATGTCATGGAATTTGGAGTATTTTAGAAAGATAATGCTCTAAAAGTGAAATATAACCCAATAGTGATATAATCTATTGAATAATATTAAATATATATTATGGTATGTAATAATATAATATTATTATGCCTCCTAATGATAATTTTGTTGCGTTTTCCTAAATGTTTACTGCACTATGCTCCTGCACCCACAAATCTTTCTGCATAACCTAAAGGTATGACTGGGAGAGAATGCTTTTAGCCTTAAGTCCACCTTTTGTACACTGTTACTTGTGCAATAAAGTTCTTAAATAAAATAAACAATATTGAACGTGATGTCATTGGATCATAATATCTCTATCTCTGTTGCAGTACACTGACTGTCTTTGTCACTGCACTGTTCTTCGAAAACATTTATGATCTGTTTTTGATTCGTTAAGTACCTACAATAATGAGTTATGGTATGAAATTTAGTCTTCTATATTTATTTAATGAAAAGATCTTATGTCATCCAAGGACGCGCATCATTGTCTAAGCTGCACTCAGAGCAATCAATCATCCACATATGTGCCTCACTTTCATCCTCTCTGCAATCACGGCCCTTATCCTGAGCAACACTAAATTACCGAATAACATGTTGACGACAAAACGCTTTTCAATCTCAACAATCCGCCAAAAGAGCCCCTTTTTGTGCACGGACCCCCAAATGCCAATCTAGGAAGATTGCTTTTTTTCTTTTGTTAGTTTTGAATACGCATGCCCTCGAATCGAGTAATACCGTTGTGCGTGATTAAATACCCAACGAGTGACACTATAAAACACCCTTTTCTGACAACCATAGAGTCGAGAGTTGTTGCGTAATGGCGGGAAAGATTAGGACACAAATACAGATTGGTTATTTTAATGGTTTCTGTACGATTTGCGAGTGATTAATATTGTCGTGTGTCGCTTTTTGTGCATTGTGTGCGATGAGGAAATTGGGGAATAATTGATTTGTGATTATAGTTATTTATTGGTATTGGTTAATCTCTTTTGGGTTGGGTACATAGAGGCTTGCAGAATCCATTGAACTACTATCTGCTACTTTCACTAGCGTATGGATCACGATCATCACGATCAAAATTTGTGCTCTATGAATTATGAATTGATGACCGTGTCATATCAACTCATAGTACAAATTCATAATTCGAAATCCAAATTTCAAAGAAAACGTCACAATCTTGTCGTCGTATTTGCGATACAATTTGTGCTTGGCATAGCTTCTCTATACGTAGTAGTAACAACAACTCACTGGTAGAATCACCCTGGCCCTGGATGAGACCGCTTGTGATGGCTGTGGTGAAAAACCGTGTGTGAGGGTTATGTTCAGCAGTGGACGTCCTTTGGCTGATAACGGTGATGATGATGACTTGTTACATAGTGCGTTGGCAATAGTCACTAGTCGATGTAGGTTAGTAACTTTCATTATCAAAAAATACAAAAACTATTTATTAAACTATTAAACGCTTCTGAGTGTCCCGTTCTCCACCACAAACTATGCTAGGAACGCTCCTCTTTCTCGTTTGCCGAGAGTTTACAACGACATTTTCAATCAGGTTGATCTATTTACTCACAGTAAATCGACATTTAAAACTAAGGTTATAGAGGTGTTGAATAAAAAAGAATAGAATAGAACACACACACACACACACACACACACACACACACACTCACACACACACACATATACAAACACATTTAATGATAAGCGACATAAGGACAGTTGTAGCAATATCTCATTAATATGTAAATGTTTAAACACTTTTTTTAATTTTTTATTCCTGTACTTTGTTTTAGTGCAAGTAGTCTTCTTACTCCAGCACAATTTAACACTTATGGAAATCTATAATTAGCCTTACCTACAAGTAATTATGAAACAGAATGTAATTTTATATTGTATCGCCGTTGATTTCCTAAATAAATGAAAAAAATAAAAAAAAAAAAAATTAAGAGCTACCCAGTCGGGTTATCAGTCGATAACTACCTAGTTTCTCCCCCATAATAATGAAAATAACAACCAACAAATATCTAAGAACTGGCGCTTCAACAAAGACTCGATTATAATCTTCCCCTTATCCCATCAACTAGTTTCAGTTTTCAGTGCATCAAAGAATGTTGAAGCTTGAGCTCAGTACTTGTTTAATAGAAGAATATCTCGGTGGAAGTTTAATACATAACAATATTATAATAATCTAGTTCAGACGGCCCCGGTGGATCGCGACGGAACAACTTTTAATACGAAAAACGTTATTATCGAATAAACATCAACATATTTGCTTTATCGCAACGGAAAATAAGCTAATATGAACCTTAAATCTAAGCTGTTATGAATCTATAAGACTTTGTTGAAGAGCATTTGAATACTGGCTGGAAAAATATTTTCCAAAAATAATTATTGCGTTAGATGAACGATTTGTTAAGCTAATATAGACTCTATGTGTTAAGTAATACGATGTCATAGAGGTTATTGTAGTTGAATTTCATAACTTTGCAATAGGTCGTATCTCGCAGCCAACTTGACACCTTCATATAAAATTGTTTAACATTCGACGCGGGTATTTTTTTTCGATAAATATTAATAAGTTGCGTTGATATTGGATTATTTTCTTTTTCGCTGTTTGATTAATAAAGTTTTTTTTTGCGGTTTTGATTCGGTTTGACACTGATTCGATTCGCCGTTTTGAAATGGATGATGGTTTTTTGAAGACATGCATAAAATAAAATGAAAAGGTAGGTATTTATTTAGTTAAGGGAAATTCTTGTGTTTATCTGTTTTGTTCTTTTTCTATTCAAGATGAATGTTTATTTTGCAATAAAAGGAGCCCAGCAGAAAAATGTTATAACATTTTTAGCGTTTTATATTTTTATAACTGCATAAAACAGTTGCCTGAAACGGTAAAGTTATTGTACAAAATAATGTAAGATGAATTTAATTAAATAGTACTCCATAATCATGCTCTCTAATTTCCTACAAATCTCATTGACTCAAAGCTCAAAGCGCATAAAAACGACGATTTATCGTTCTCGTTTCAAATTTCAAAAGATTCTACGAACATGCAAAATAAAAATAAAACTTAAAAAGAAAAAAATATCGCAACCAGCCTGTGTCATCGGCTTCAATCGGAGCGTCATCTATATTTTTTTTTCAGTGACAAAGGCACAGCCGTGAAATGACATTGCTCAGATGAAAACGCAGTGATCCGCGGGTGTGGTGGAACGGAAAAATCATTGCGAAAATGACATCGAGTTTTTGAAGTGAACCCGTCGGTTAGCGTGAGCGGGAAGTATGCAATTTTTCTTTGTGATTGTTTTACTGGTATAACCCCTTGACTTTCTAAAAACAACAAGAAAATGTGCATGGACCTGATTCTGAGGGTCTCATTACCGTCGACAAATAAGGATAAATAATTAAAATATAGAACGTCATTTTGATGAAGTATCTGGCAGGTAACGCTAACCAGAACTTATTAGGACGTTGTGAAACAGGCCGTAAAGGAATCCGATAAATATTTTATTTTATTTTTATCATTTATTTTATAACACTTCATAGTCACAACGAAACAACCTATTGAATAGGTATTTCTAAAACGTGATACAAAAATAGGGCTCCAGAAATGGCAAAGAGATAAACAGTATCATACTGGAGAGATTATTTGAAAATGTTACTAAATGATGCATACATTATATGCAGCTACCAATTCTTCGTCTATACCAACCCGTTCCGCAGATATCAGTTTTGAGCCCGTGAATAAAACGGCATAAAATATGAAATAACGGATGCGTTTGTTTTAACTTACTATTCGGTTTTCGAACGAAAACGAGCCATCTTTGTGCCGGTTTTTGTTTATTTTTATAGTAACTGTCAAAAGCGTTACAAATATCAAGATAGTGCTTGACATATTTCTTTATTTCGAAAGTTTTATACTAGTCGGGTATCATCTCTGTTTCCACAAGAAAGAATATGACAAACAATAATAGTGACTAGACTACCATAGTATTGATGATTGATTAGAATAGTATTTGATGTCAGCCCTAAGATGATTGAGTAAAATTATTTTTTTACAGATGTTTCATTATTTATTGTTGATTAATATTCCTAAGAATCGCATAATATCCACCTACATTTTTGTACCACAAAACCTATAACCGAAGCAGCATTTTTATTGTAATTAATTTACCGCAACTTTGTAGCTAATAGTGGAGCTATATAGGCTGATTATTAACTTTCTACTTGTCATAAAAGCATATATATCCTAAAGGTTCATTTTAATTATACAACTACCGTTCCTTTTAATACAAATCAAAACTTTTCTGTTTCCATTTCCTTGCAAAAAGCACCAACTGTGTCATATAGTGACGTCACTCTCATAATTACAAATTAAATCTTACAGGAACGCAAAGGTATAAAAGCCCGTAATCCTACTTACCGCGATATACGTTGATGCCTCAAAATTCAATTTTCGAACGCCTTCTTACCGCGTTCGAAATTCAAAATTCGAAGCGCGACGCCGCCGAGACCCGTTTGAGGTGCGCTGATTAGGGGGAGGCAGGATATTAGGTGGGGATAGGGCTGCCACTGGGCCTTTACTGTTAGCTAACAAAAGTATACGACGCGTTTGGTGTATTGGTTAGCGCTCCTGACTATTACGCCGGCCGTCGCGGGTTCGAATCCCGCAAGAACACAATTGTTTGTGTGATGAACACGAACATTTGTACCTTAGTCATGGATGTTAAACGCATTTATGTATTTATGGGAGACGCCCCCGTCATAATCTTTGTCTGGTACTTCAAAACACAAGGATGATAATTCCTTACCACAAAACCAGACAATTGGTATGTTGTCTGGCGCATATTTATTATTTATTCATACATTTATCTCACCAGCACTAATTACATAATATACCGAAAATATATTTCGATTTTTTTATATCGCTTTTAAATTAGCGGTGATATTGGAGGATTTGTCATTGACTTGCCGTCGCCGTTACAGGGACAGTTCGTTTTCATGTCGGCGTCATCAACAATGGCTTGTCAACGCCTGCCTCCAACTTGTCAATAGCTACCGTCGACACTTCAGCGGTATGTCGACGGCGCGTTGGACGACACTCACCGCTTTTGTCGATCTGCCGTTACTTATGTCGTCGATAAGCTATTGTTGTCATGTACTGTAAGATCTATATGTGATGCATCAACGACATACCCACTAGACACCAAATAACAGGTTAGCGATGCATTTGTCTCACTATCTGACTAATTAATCAGATAACTACGATTACGATAAATACGATTGTAATAGCAAATAACTAACCAAGAGTTGCAAATGAGCAATAAAAGCGTTGCACCCCCCTCAGTCTTCATCAAGTCATTGACAGAATGGAGTTTGATAGTGTAAAGGTCTGGGCTCACTACATCGCACCATACCATTACCATGCTAGGTGCGTATCAGACACGAAAAGCAGCACGATACGCCCCACTTTGCATACTGAACGGATCTACAGCGTTCTGTCTCACCGTTATATAGAGCGAGAGCCTATTTTGCCGGTGCTGACACGCTCCGTGAATGACATGCGACGGTGTTCGTCGGTAACGGAGCAGTCTAATGGAATCAGCGTCATAGTTTTCAATACAAAAAATATTTTTTCACGTCTACGATCCTAGCACGGTCATGGTATAGTACGGTACAGTAGTAGAAACCGTAATCAGTCAGGTATCAAACGACCGCCGGTAGTCGCATAATAATGGAATTTCTATTGTGTCTCGTTCACACATACTTGACGAGTTATATCAAACATTATCCATCTACCTAGTGATATGTGGTCGATGATGTGAAAGAAATAAATTCAATGTTGATTTTTGTTTTTATAGTGTTTTTGTCACTATACCAACTTAATAATATAAATTAACGATACTGTCATACGCCCGGATAGCGTAAAACACGGGGTACGATTCCTCGTCTGTCACCAGTGAGTTGTAACTACTTTGTATAGAGAAGCTATGCCAAGCAAAAAATGTGTCGCAAAAACGACGACAAGATTGTGACGTTTTCTTTGAAAATTTGAATTTCGAATCATGATTTGTACTACGAGTTGATGACCGGGCCATCAATTTAGGGAGCACAAAATTTGTTCGTGATGTCAGTTCCATACGCTAGTAATAGTAGTTCAATGTCAGTCACAGAGTCACAGTTGCTTTTTACAAGTGCAATTTATATAAATGAATTCAAATCGTACTGGCAGCCCTAGAGTTGTGGGTGACGGAGGTAGTTTCTGATTGGCGCGCGCCGCCGCTGGGAAATCACCGCGGCGTAATATTGTTTGATAAACTGTTATTAAACGAACGAGATACGTTTTTGGCGGGCTTCTATAATGATAGTGTGAGAGAGTATATAAATGAGTATATGTTGAAGTTGATACGAAATGAGATGTAATTAGAGTTAAAGCGCAAGAAATAAATCAAAATGCATACCCATTAAACTACTATTACTAGCGTAAAATATAAATAATATATAAAGTACATTTGTCTTAAAACAATACTATTTTACTGTACGTTACTTTTTGAGAAACTTACATTCCGTAGCAGGTTCGTAGAAGCTTCGTAGCAACATTTAGTACGTGTGTAACCTAACGCTACGACGACGAAGCTTGTCTACTGTACTACGAGTTATAATATTTGGCTGTATTCGTAATACACACATATTACAAGTTCACAGATTAATTAAATAAATAAAAGGATTTTATTCTTTTTCATCTCTCCTGTTCGGAAAATAGCACTTTCCTGTGTAGATAGCCGTGTGGAAAATAGCTTATCCATCCCTAGGGTGGAAAGTAATTTAGTTTTAATTGGCATGGTATAGAGTCAAGGCATGCAGTCAAAGCTTGGATCAAAGATAATTGAGTCACATCATATTACAAAAATAATAAACATTTTTGCTTAGATAAACATTTAAAAACATGTTTATTATGATCGTTGATATAAAAAATATTCAATTGATTCAATCTATAATTAAAATATACATTAACTAATCTGTGATTAAAATATTCGGCTTCCCGCCATAATACCCAGATGACACTTTTTTTTAACATTGTCAGTGTCATTTTTTCTTTTTGAACTCTATGCCTACTTTTTTAAATTTTTACAATTATTATCTGTGGGGAAAATTCGATCGATATTTTTTACAAGGATTTTAAATTATTTCGTATCGTCTGCTTTTTCGTACTGTTTTCATGTATGTATTCGTGTCGTTATTCTTTATAATCATGTTAGATGTTTGGAGAACTGTAAATTAACCGTCTTTTTGTGCAAAAACTTGAGTTTTCCTTTCTCGCTGTACTACATAATACCTGACCATGACATCTGCAACCACTATTGTAAATTTAAAGTTTTTCCTCACAGTCGAAATGAAAAATAGTATGTTTAACTCGGGTGAAAGCACCATTTCACTCTCGAATTATTGGCGCTCTCACTTCGTTCGAGCGCCAGAAACATCTCGAGTGAAATGGATCGCTTTCTCCCCTTGTATAACAATCTACTATTTCATCTCTCCTGTTTGGAAAATATAACTTTCCTGTGTAGATAGTCGGGTGGAAAATAGCTTATCCACCCCTAGGGTGGAAAGTAATTTAGTTTTTATTGACATGGTATAGAGTCGAGGCCTTCAGTCAAAGCTTGGACCAAAGATAATATTAATTAAAATAACAATCATTTTTGCTTAGCTATAAATTGAAAATCATATTGTGTAGGTTTATGTATGATCGTTGATAAAAAAAAAAAAATTCTAATTTTAATTCAATTAACAATTAAAATATTTGGCTGCCCGCCATAATGCCAATATGTTTTTTTAATTTTAAATTGTCAGTGTCATTTCAGGAAGGATTCGTCCAAAGCCGTTAAACTTTTATAAAAAAAAAGAAATTATTTTTGGATTCTGTTATTATCTGTGGAAAAAAATCGATCGATTTAGTAATTTTTTAGTAATTTTTATTTATTTCTCACCACAAAGTAATTTACAATACATTAATACAATTGAATTGAAACACAAATTATTACTTGTGGGAGACTGGTGTCTAAACTAGACAGGTAATCTGTCTGTATCTCAGAGCACCAGGCCCCCGCAACATTTAAATTTGACACAATTTACATTTATATGGACTACAAATTAAATGTATCTCTACAACATTTTATTTATACAATCCGAGAGAAATTCGCAGTAAAAATTAAATTTTCCAGTTCAAAATTAGAAATTTACAACATGCACTTGATTATTATTAACATCATTATTTTCAGATTAGAATTAGTATAACATGAATAAATTTAACGACTAATTTAGAATATTACATACAGCACTTGATAAACATTATTATAACATTTACATTTAATTTTCGATGCTTAATAAATTTTCTGTTTCATCAAGTGACAGGCTTTGTAGCCAGCAAGTCAGTTTCCTTCTACATTCTGATCTACAGTTAGGATATATGTTTAAAATTTTGTTGGCGTTGTTGTATAACCTGCTACCTAGGAAACAAAAAAACTGCCTCGCAAACGCAGTCCGAAAGTCCTCAAGGTTGCATACCTTGTATCGTCTTCTAATTGCCTCGTTATAAGGTGAGTATGTTAGAGTGGAGTGTTTGTGAAGGATAGTAAAGAGTACAAATAACTGCCTGACTGTTAAGACCTCTGCCTGCTGATATAGATCGGTAGTTGGAAAAAGCCTCGGTTTGAATAAACTTATTTTCAGTACAAGTCTTTGCGCCCTCTCCAGCTCCATCAATTTGGTTTTTGCAGCACCACCCCACGACGATATGCAGTATGATATCACCGATTGAACGAGCGCCAGGTATACATTTTTTAATGTCCTTGAATCTGCGACCTGTCTGAGCTGTTTAAAGACGAACGCTAATTTTCTCACTCTTTGGGCTACCACATGAATATGCTCACCAAAGTTTAGGTTCTTGTCGATTGTTACTCCAAGATACTTAATTGACTCAGTAGCGCTGATGACAGGACAATCACAGTTGGGAGAAGGCGGAAACGAACACTTATGAGCGTATAAGGCTTTACCACGTATTTGTTGCTTTGTGGCTGCAAGATTACGCATTGAGTAAACCAAATATTTCGTTTTGTCCGAGTTAAGAGTTAATGAATTATTCGCAAGCCAATAGCATACTCTGTCCAATCCCTCTTGCGCCAAATCAAAGACCTGATCCCAAGAATCACCGAAAAATGTAAGTGCCGTATCATCAGCGTACGAGATGATGTTGCAGTTCTGTAGGTCTAATTGAGTCAATTGGTTTATGTAGCATAAAAAGAGAGTAGGTCCAATTATGCTTCCCTGTTATATTCTTTATAAAGATTTTAATTATTTGCTATTTTCTGCTTTCTTGTACTCTGTTTTCATGTATTCGTGCCGTTATTCTGTCTTATCGTGTTTAGGTGTTGTTAGTACTGTAAATCAACCGTCATATTTTGTTCAAAACCACAGAATATATAATAGTACTACATACAGAACGGCCACTCACCTCCCCTCCCTAGTCTGACTTACCTCACTATCGCGCCGGAATTAGGGATCTCATTAGGGGGTCGCCTAGCGGGCATAGCACGCGCATGTTTGCGACGTTAACGGAAGAACAAAGTTTTGTGTACGAGAGATGCCTACGTACTGTGCAGTGTACGGGTGTCTTTCATCCTCGAAAAATTACTCCGATACAAGCTTTTTTCGTTTCCCAAAAGATGAGAGACAGTAAGTAACTTCATACAAAATATGCTACCTTAACTAACCTATTTTAACTATTCAGTTACAATGAACAACTTTAAAAACGTTAGGTAAAGGTTACATTCCTTAGAATTATGTGTAGTTAAGAAATTATAATTGTAATATTTATGTGATCAGTGAAATTAGGTGTTTCTATGGTAGATACTATCTTTTTATTTCTCCACGATACCACGTGAATATGACAATACGAAAATGATTGCTTGTTGCGATGTATACTAAATTAAAGTAAATTACGTTGTTTAGGTATATGTTTAATTAAGTGAAAAGAGCTATGACCGGTGTAACAGACTTTGTCAACCCTTATAGCACGCACACAAACGCAGCGTCTGTGCAACACGCCGTCTGTCAATGTATGGCCAAAATGAAAAGTTTCTTCCGAGTGTCCGGGGTGTGTCAAAACTTGAGTTTTCCTTTCTCGCTAACTACATAATACCTCACCAAGACATCTACAACCACTTTTGTAAATTTAATGTTTTCCTCACAGTCGAAATGAAAAATAGTATGTTTAACTCGGGTGAAAGCACCCATTTCACTCTCGAATTATTGGCGCTCTCACTTCGTTCGAGCGCCAGAAACATCTCGAGTGAAATGGGTCGCTTTCTCCCCTTGTATAACAATCTACTATTATTGCCAGCATTAAAAAATATGCTTAAAAAGCACTGGCACATTTCGCGGCAAGCGTCCGCCGCGTTCGAATTTCGAAAACTTTTCCCGCGTCAGCCGCGGGCGTGTGGTTCAACAGCGTTAATTTCGCTTCCACTCGTTAAAATATCACTCAAAACTGTGAATTTTGCATCGCCGTATCACTCCTCGGGCAATCGCGAATGATTGTGATATTGGCAATTTGAAAATCGAACGCGCCATTTGGCGGTTCTATAATAGTGAAAACTACGTTGTATTTGGCAGCCATTTACTGTGGTAATTTTAAGCGATAATCAGATAATATTGCTTTCAATACAGGACAGGACAATGAGCTAGCAGGCAGATGATTTCGACAATAAGCTATTGTTCAAAAGGAAATATTGTAGGTACGTCATGTGTCTACTCTATAAATGTCTTATACTCGTTTTAGTTTATTTCATCTTTCTGTCACATCTGAAGCAAAAGCGGACATCATTCAGACGAGCTAAAACATTACCCTCCCTTTGCACTATTCTAAAGTAGCGTAGAAAAATCTCACTTCATAGACCACGGCGTATTCTAAAAAGAAGCACTGTGTATTCTTAATCCAATTCCAAAAAGCAATTACCCAATTTAAAACAGTAGCAAAATATCGAATCACAACCCTACGTATTAACAAATATGTTCTCTGTTACAACAAAATACAATTACATTACACCAAATAAAATAAGAGGCAGAAATCACTCCATTTGCGGACCCCAATAGCTATCCAATAGACTACATTTTAATTTACACCGCAAAAATTACAAACGAATATCAACCTTAAAATAAAAGCATAAGAAATAAAACAAAATGGCGCGAACAGTCTTTACATTCATACGAATAAGTACCAGAAACCAAATGAAAAAGGTGTCAAAGATCGAATTTACGATTCATTATACTTAATCCGAACAAAAGCGGGGGTACTCACTCCTATTGAAAAACCAGCCGTATTTTCTTAACATTAGCGGTGAGATTGGTTTGTGTCTAGGAATGACATTCGATTTTCAAAAAAACATTCGAGTGCGCACGCATGTAAGTGCCCAATGCGGCGACAGATGGCCGCGGATTCATCCGGCGCGCTACTGCTTTTGGGTATTATTTTGTATCTTAGAAAAAAAAATGGGGCTGTCAAAAAAACAAATTAAAATTAAAAAATATATCTTATTTCATGTTTGTTTTAATGAATTAGAAATTATGATCTTAGACCGTATATAAGTTTTAATGAGCATAATTAATGCGTGTGGTGTGGTAGATATTATCTAAACTAGACAAAGTACACAATATATGAAAAAACTGCAAATAAATGATGATTCTAGTTACATAAGCAAGAACCATTGCTATAACATGTTAATATTTCTTTTATTGGTAACTTTAAACTCTTCCAACTTCATAATAATACCGTACTTACTTACACTCTTTTCTTTAGATTTTTCAAAATTTAGGAAATCATGCCTTGTAAAGTACTCGGTACTCCGTAAATAAATACTTACTGTTGACCAAACGTAATATACCGAGATGGTAGCAACCCTACGACTAGAGGGCGCGACGACTACTGTCAAAACGACGCAACCGCCATGTTGTTAATCTTGACGTCAACTTGGGAGTTACTCTGCTACCTATTGGGTAGTTTATCCTTTAGGAATGTTAAGGCTCAGTTGCACAATATTTTTAAAATTATAAGAAATGTCCAATGGGATCAAACTCAATAAAAAATATATGCTGTGGTTATGGCTGAGCTGTAGGCTACTAGCGAGGTCGCAGGTGGCGGATAGTGAACAGCCACCAGACATGGTGGTTAGCTGCGAACATGTTGAATAAGCAGTCCCCGACCAAAACGGCAGGATTACTAAAATGTAGTAGGGAGTCTAGTGGGATTGGGCTTCTCTATTAAAAGCTACAATATTCAGTGACGATCCTGTGCCGTGGTGGGAACATCAGGGAAGGCTTTTGTCTGGGTATTAAGATGCGTAAAACATCCGGTTCTACGGCCTGGCTTTTACAAGGAAATGACAATTTTTGGCCCAAGCCACGGATAGCGATGAAAGAAAGAAAGAAAGAAAATACATTTATTCGACTGAGAAAAAAAAACATTAGAACTACATGCAGAGGGGTAATTGTGTAAAGCAATCGTATTCATTTGACAGTTTAAAACGTACGATATGATCTGTCAAACCTTTTGTTCTTTGCCGTTTGACAGATCATATCGTATGTTTTGAACTGTCAAATGAATACGATTGCTTTACACAATTCCATAGCAGAACTGTGTAGACTATTGGAGTCGAAAAGGCACCCGCTCAGCTAAGTCGAGGCAGCGGAACGCATACCACGACGCTGATTTTCAGCACAAACAAATTCAATTTCAAGATGAAACAAATCCCTTAGTTATCACTATTTTTGTATATACTCGAAACAAATGTCAATTTTCTCAGAAATGTTCTCAGTTTTTTTCTATTTAATAGTTCTTAGCGAAATTCAGGCTTTTATCTAGCCATAAATTTTTTTGGGGAAGTTAGCATAAATTATACTTCTGGTACCTAACTAAAAATAAGTAATTTCGATGCTCCTCCAATATGGGCCAAGACTTCTATGGCCAGCGGTCAACTGCCTTTGATGATGATGACCTAATCTATTTACCATAACAGACAAAAGACCCATAAAAACGACGACCATAAACAAATTGAGCCGATAGCCCCGAAAGAGGACGGGAAAATATGTGCCGGCACCATTAGCCGCCATTACGGACCGCAGACTAATGTGGCCATAGAGTAGAGAGAAGGAGAACGGACAAACTAATGTTTCATATCAAAAGGCTAACTAACATTTTAAAAAATATATATTTTATTATTGTGCTATATAGTGCTCGCAGCGCAGTTATGGCAGCGCTTGCGGCGCGGTCGTGTTTGGATGGGTGACCATTCCGATCATATAAGTGACGTATATCATGAGCATCTCCGTGCTTCGGAAGGCACGTCAAGCAGTTGGTCCTGGCAAATATCGGTTGATATTAGTCGCTAAGCCTAGTTAGAAGCCCTGGCTTGATAAAATCTGACAGCAAGGTTAGTCGCTTGCCTTGCTAAAAAACCCCTCCGCCTATCCGCACTGAGCCTGCGTGGTCGAGTATGTGGCAGTGGGATGTTTACAGGCTAACTTTATTGTACTATATATATTTTACTTTATTTTATAATAAAGGTAAAGTAGAGTTTTTTACACATTTTCCTCGCTGTTTACCGCCCGTGCCCCTCTGCCCATCACCTGATGCGTAATTTTTTCTGCATTTATCAGCTGCCATTGCAGTAAAACGCCTTCCTCATTTACTCTTTCTTTACAAAAACATAAAAGGATATCAACGTGTTTATTTATAAAAATATATGTGATTTTATAACCTGCTGAACCAATATGACAATGGTGTGCAATAACAATAGGATAGAATAAAAAAGCCGCTGATGTAAATGAGCGATGGTCCACATCTTCCCTTGTATAGTCTATGAATGATTGTGTTGTCTATCGCGGAGGGTCGGGTTTCGCGCCATTTGGCCAACTGGTCGTGTAATAGCTGGCAGGAAAGACGCACACTGGGAAGAATAAATAAATAATTAAAAAATCCTTATAGATATTTTTTATATCAGATTCTGTCACATCAAAATCTTGTGCTTGCAAGAGCTTAACTTCGAGGATATGAATCAAATGGTATAAAAAACCAGTGTCCAGTGGTGATAATGATGATGTTTATCTTCTAACTACTTGTTTAAAGCTCCGAAGCTTTCAACAAGTAGTTAGAAGATAAACATCATCATTTCAATTTTGCCGACAAAATTGAGGCTTAATCCTTTCGATGCATTGGTGGGTACATTCAGAGCTGAATAATGATTTAGTTCAGACATTAAAAATAACGTCTCAATCAATCAAGTTTCTTTGACCATAAACCCGTAAACCTTGTCTAAGTCCTATATTTCCTTGTAGGGCTAGACCTAACTTCGTCTGAGAAAAAGATGTGTTACAAGTTGCGTTAGACAAATTTTTTACGTTACCTTATAACTAGCAGTTAATTGTTACAAAAGACCTTAAAAATACATTGTATTCTGCCCACTGTGCGATGTTCTTAAGTCCGCAAATCTCTAATGCGGCGTTGTCTGCCGAGTCGGCCGCGCTTGTTTACCGCTCTAGATTGCTACTGAGTGCTCTATTATTGTACCGTTCGACTTTAGTTATTTCTTTACTTCATTTATTTATTCATTTATTAATGCATGCATACTAGGTGTTACTAACTTACATAGGTGACATGAGTGTAATTATTAAGTGTACTTTATAAACCTAGTTACCCGAAGGTAAAGCACTTAGAGGGCAATGTAAAGTATGGGTAAATAAATCGTACTATAATAAAATCTAATGTCAAGTACTTAAGAATTAAGATATAGAGCAGACTTTCACTTGTGAGTTCATTTAATTTCTCCTTTTGTTAGGTACTTTCGGCACTAGTAACCAACACACATTCTCGCGAAGTGGTTTACAGTCGAAGATATAACAACTGTCGAACAGTATCACGGCTTCGGGAGAGGGCTATGCTCGGTGTTTCTCTACGAGATCGAATCAGAAACGAGGAGATACGTAGAAGAACTAAGGTAACGGACATAGTCCTGCGTATCAGTCTCAAGTGGCAGTGGGCAGGGCACATAGCGCGTAGAACTGATGGCCGTTGGGGCAGAAATGTCCTAGATTGGAGACCTTTCGACCAAAGGCGCAGCGTAGGACGTCCACCGACAAGATGGACAGACGACCTTGTAAAGATAGTAGGATCGCACTGGATGCAGACCGCTCACAACCAGTCGTTGTGGAAAGCCATGGGGGAGGCCTTTGTTCAGCAGTGGACGTCTTTCGGCTGATAATGATGATGATGATGATCAGGGGTTTCTGCTGTCCGACTTATGAGCCGCCGTTTATGATCAACGTCTTGCCATGAGCTTGAAAAAGCTTTTATTAACAAGCCCAATAAAAGTTTAAAAAAAAACTTAAAAGAAGATGTACTACCAATACTCGTGTGATATTCACCTTGAAAGAACAATTAAAAAATTATCATTATGATTATAAAAAGCGATGGAAAATGTGAACCCACTTTCGAAATTCTACAAGGTGGGAGGTGTAATCAAAATCAGTTTATGACGAAAATGCATTCGTAATCAAATGAGGACCACCAACCATAACATTAATCTTGATGGATTGAACACCACCAGAAAGCAGAAAATGGTTTTTTTTCCCACAAAATTCAGAGCTCTTAGGTACAAATTAAGCTTATCATCTTACATACTAAACAAACAACTAATAACTAATTTACCTAATAAAAAATTGCCATTTCTGCTTCATAGTGGTATCCATCATGATAATTATTGAATGGAATTTTGCTATAATTTTCTATCAATACCATAATACTGCCTTCAAAAAGCAAGTCTGTGCCAACTGAGCCGTTATTGTATTCGAACTAAGCCAATCTGAGCGTCGCAGATACTAGTGGGTGACGATTATGGACAAATAGCTTCAATGATAAGCATGATCGTGACAGAATTGATATTGGTTGATTAGTTTGATAGCTTTGGATTCGATTTTGGTTATGGTCAATTGATGTACATGATTGTCTTATAGCAGGAATGCACAATGCGCATGGAACCCGCGAGCACTATTTGAGTGGCCCGCCAGCCACCAAATAAACTCCCTCATTCATTTGCAGGATAAAATACAGGGTGTTTTAGCAAGTGAGTGCCAAATTTTTGGAGGTGAATGAGACCATTATTATGAACAACTTTTAGTATGGGACCATCGTTTAATCCTAAATTTATTTTCTGCCTCTTCATACATTATCGTCAATGTAGCCGACTGATTTGTATGGGGTACCTGAAATTTTATTTAAGATTTCGACTATGACCCCGTACTAAAAGTTGTTCATATTGATGGTATCATTCACCTCCCAAAATTTGGCATCCCCTTGCAAAAACACCCTGTATAACTGAAGTGATATAGCTATGTAACGGATACCGGAAAAAATATCTACCAATGTTATACTTATAGTTCAAAAATATTAGAAGTAATTTTAATACTATTTTCTACTGTAATTAAAGTAAAAATATAAAAAAAGTTATTTACATGGAGTTTTTTTTTCTCTGCTAAACTAACATTCTCAATCACAATTTCACAAAAAACAGGCCAGCCAATGTAACAACAAAAACAAACCCTCAAAAAATGACATCTTGATTAGACATCAAAACACCCTCGCAAAATCATTGACCACAAAAATGCTCTAAAAAAGATCACCTAAACAACTGGCCGGGTCCCCGGGGCCCAAAGCCCTCCCTGGGGCCCCGGGGCCCTAATGAGAATAAACACTAGTTAAATGATCGAGTATAGGGGCCGTAATGGTTTGATTGGTGAATCCAAATGGAGTGTAAATATGAGAGAGTGATAGAGATGAGATTAAAGTGTGTTTGGAATGGATGGTTATTGGTTTTAGACGTGAAGATTAGTCGCTTGTTGTGCTGTGACAATTGTAATGTAGCAATAATATTATTGGTACAGCAAATAACGTAATAAGCTAGGTATTTAGCAATTAAAAATACTATTTATCGTATCTCACGTAGGTACGTGTAGGCAGGAATAGCTCATTTTATTTAAAAGAAACTTATTATGATCGCTGGGGCACAAAACAGTCTAATTTAATTATTCGCCTCATTTAATTTTATTCATAAACGTGTAATATGTAGAAAGATTATCAGCCAGTACCTAATACTAAAATAAAGACTTTTTTCTTTTCGAATATTGTCAACAATTTCATTGCCAGCCAGTGACATGCACAAGAGAACACACATTCTCCTTTTAAAGAATAAGTTTAAATTAAAAGTAAAATTACCCGCGCAAAATGCTAACCCTCTAAAAGTCTAAATTCTAATAAACACAGCAAACAAATTGACAGTCGGTCATAACCACCCCAGCGGTGTAGGGTTACACGATTCGTCAATTACGACCCCACTCTACGTTTTCTCTATGGCAGGATTACCATAGATTAATGGTGATTACTCTTGTCTCTGGACTCGCTTTATGATTACTGTAATGGCGGGAAACGAGTAGAGGTGTGCGTATGGAAGTTGAAGTGTATTTTAACTGACTATTAAAAAGGAGGGGAGGAAGTTAAGTATTTTAGGCTTTTATTAAACCACTTATATTGCAATATTAATAAAGATTAAAGAGAGTGCAACTTATAATTAAGTGAGATTTATTTCACAATGAGCTCTATTATTTGTATCTGGGGTCGACCAAAGTTTTGTGTTTGTAAGTTTTCGTTATTGTTTTTTTTTTATTAATTACAAAATGCATTCATGGGCGAGTTACGTAAAGTTGGCATTGCCTATTAGATACTAGCTACTATCGATTTATTTTTTTCCACTGTTGCTCAATTTGAATCATACCAACGAACCTGTGATTTGATTGACAACCAAAATGATCGTAAGCTTATATCCAAGTGCAGCTATAGTATAGAAGTATATGAAACACAATAATCATTTCGACCGAGAAAAAAAGCCAAAAAAATCCCAAATCAGGCAGCCCTCACCTTGTTACTAATGAAGCGGCTCGTTACGCTTTGATGTTTAATTACGATGTGCCCATTAACGAGTACTAGCCCGATGTGTGTGGGCATAGCTCAGGGGAGTATAGTAACGCCACTCTAACAGAAGGACAAAAAGTTAAAAATAAATTAATACTAGGCCTTACTATAACTTTCTATTAAAGGCCTCCCCTTGACGAGCAAAATGCAACGCTACGTATTTTTTTTTTGTGGTAGGAACATAAAAATCTATTACACTGAGCAGAGTGGGCAGGTGGTGTAACTAGGCTAAATAATGTCAAAAAGTGAGACATACTTTTTTTTAACCTATATCATCCCACTGCTGGGCAAAGGTCTCCCCCAAGCTCTTCCACCTATCTCTATGCATGGACATACATAAGACAAACTTATCCCGGAAAAATTACAAGAGAGCCGTCTGCGGTGGTATGAGGCGACCTTCCAACCACATGTCCAGAAAAGTACAAGATGTTCAAACTAAGCCCCGAGAACGAGGAATACCCCAAATCAAATGGATGTCCATAGTTAATAAAAACCTCCAAGAAGCCTAAGTTAGCAAGGAGACGACCCAGGACTGAGCTGCCTGGAGACGCGTGATACATAGAGCCAACCTCAAGTAATATAGGAAACTGCCAGGAGAGAAGATTTTTAATCTATACTAATATTATAAAGCTGAAGAGTTTGTTTGTTTGTTTGTTTGTTTGTTTGAACGCGCTAATCTCCGAAACTTCTGGTTCGAATTGAATAATTCTTTTTGTGTTAGATAGTCCAGTTATCGAGGAAGGCTATAGGCTATATAACATCACGCTACGACCAATAGGAGCAAAGATATAGTGGTAAATGTGTAAAAAACAGGAGAAAGAAGTCACTATTCCACGCGGACGAAGTCGCAGGCAAAAGCTAGTTTTTATATACTTAGTATTCCACATTTTTAATTGATTTTTTTTTTAATCTTTAATAAGTATACGGCTATCTCAAGAATCTACTGAGTCTTCTCACACTGTAATATTGTGATTGTGGGGAGGGTCGGAGGCTTGTGTGATGATACTTAATACGGCCAGTACACCTTCATTCTGCGCTTTTTAAAGACCTGAATATCTACGTTTTAGTATTTTTTTTTTAAATTTTGGCTAGCTGTTTCGCTTATTCTTTTTGTTATATTGGCAAGAGTGACGGTTATAAATTAGAGACGAAAACACATAAAACATATGAATGCTGGTTGTGTACCCGTTTTAGGGTATAGGTAGTAGATAAAAATAGTACAATAAGATTTTAAACTTTCTTTTATTGAAAAAAAAAATATGCCTTAGTGGTTAACCAATTGTCAAAAAATTGCCATTCTAAAATTTTGTTAAGATATTTTTTTATCGACACACGAATAATTTTTAATATTCAACCGCTGGTAACGTCAATTAACCATTAGTTGAGTTGACTATTGATCACGCAACTGGACCTTATTCGCCATCCGTCATTTGGCGATCGAGTGATCGTAGAGGTAGGTATTTAGATTTAAAAAGGCTTTATTACCTAAATACATAATAATGTTCTAGGATTTATATTATATTACATTATTACGATACCCTACTTCAGAATTTCAGAGGTAAACATTCTATCATGTTACATCACAGGATTCATTCAACCCAACCCAGCCATTCGACATGTCACCGCGATCATTTTGAATTTAGATCGCATTCAATCTAATTACAGTAACACAAAACTACCGTTGGTCTGTCATTACGATCATCACACTACAGTAGACAGCAATGAAATCGTCGTATAATTGCAAATTACCAACATCTGGGCCACTTTGCCGGCTCCCAAAGGGTTTGGCGCGGTTTGGCGCGCTTTTTGCATCTGTCAAGCGGCCATCTTGGAGCCATAGAGAAAATTTGCGATTTTACGCGCCATTGCCCGTTGTTTCGTTAAATTAGCCGTGTGGTGATCCTTTTATTTGTCTGTTCGGTTGAATGATTGGTAACGAAAACGATTGATCCGTTTGCTACTGTTGTTTTTGAAGTAAAAGATAAAGTGTTTGGAAGAGTTGGTTTTTGTTTGGTCTGGCGCCAGACTTTGTGAACCGGCGAACGTGTAAGCCTAATGTTAAACTGGGCAGAATGAATTTGTAATGTATGAAAGTAACAGTAACTATAGCTTTAACTCGATTCGATAGGACACCAGTTGGTGACATCGCATTGGCCATCTTAAACATCATCAGGTCATCGACTCTTTTATGGAGTCAAAAGTTTATTTTATGACTTTTTTGTGCATTTTGTTTTGTCAGTTTTGACTTTTTTGTAAAAGTGAATTTTTATATCCACCATAAACCAAAGAAACATTTTTATATCCACCATAGAATCAGATGAGCCTAATTTGTTATAGATTTCAAATACCGAATTTTCAATTAACTATATTTTTTTGTTTCTGTTACTACAACCATTCATTTTCTTTATCACTTTTCTAGTGTGGTGCTGACTGTTTACAACTAATGAAAGCACTTTATGATAATGAATAGTACATGGCCTTTTTACGGACTGAGATAGTAATATCCCGTGTCCATTAATTACTAATCGGCTGAGGGCCAGAAGGAGCCACCAACAATCACTAGACATCTAAATAGTTGAGCATAAACAAACACATAACAATCGATTGGGAGCGAGGCCGCGGAGCGTGAAATATGCGCCCACAATGCGCCTAATAACTCGTGTGGAGGGCCCTTAGATGGGCTGTGGTACAAGGGAGAGGCGAGTGAAATGTTTTGTAGGTATTCAAATAATCGTAAGAATGATTCTTGGACCGCTTTCACATTTAGGCGACTTTAGCAGCGCGACGGTCGCGCGACAGTTGGGCTGCATATAATTTCATATATGAATAACAGGAGCAGCGCGCGGCAGACACGCGGCAGCAGCGACGCTGTTTTTTATGTATGGGCATCCGCTGCCGTCGTGACACATCTAGCTGTGCCTTCACATTAGAGCGACATGTCTAATGTTACACCTAGAGGTGAATATATCTTATGAATATGAAACGTATTGATTTAGAATAGGTATTTTTATTGGCAATGTGCAACGGCTGTATAAAATCACATAACGATAATAGTATTGTATTATACGATCCTAAACTTCACAACAGAAATACTGGAAAATCATTTATAGAGATTGTTAGTGTACCTAGGTACTCACAGTGTATAATATAATAAATTTAATAAACAGTAATTACTGTTTAACAGAAAAATGTCGTTTCCTAATTACGCAAAGATGTTTTTCTACGAGCTTCGTTTGTCTATCTTATACCTACAGTTTGCTAATACAATGTTGCGAAGCTACGAATGTAGCAATCAGTACAGCTGCTTCATGCAAAGTCGCTTGCACATCAGGTGATATGTAATATTTTTATTGAAAAATAATCTTTACATAGGCAGCATAAGACATCGCACTATACAGCTTTACGTGCTGTTGTCCGTAACACCACACAGTCATCCGCTTATGTCTTGTACCACACAAGCGGCAGCGGCTATGAAATAATATTTATCCGTCCGACTGGTGATCTCCAGTAGCATTGTTTAAATAAGTTGGTTCTTTTTTCAAACGGCGTCTGCCATTTTTTCTTTAAGGCCAGTTATGCCGACTTGTCAAAAGTACAATAACCTTTTTTGTTTGCATGTTTACTTTAGGCGAGTAATTCTATTGTTCACGTAGTAACATCTTAAGCTTTAATAGTATCTTTTGATCGACGATATTAGTAGTAGATGTTATCAGTTCCCTAAATTGCAGCTCTACATTGTTACTGTATTGTTTGACGCATAGTTTAGTTATTGATAAGTTAAAAGTATAGAAGAATATGACGCTATAAGAAAATTTGTACAAATAACCATAGATCCTGGTACTTGTAAGGTTTATTTTACTTTTTATCAGTAACAATATTATACGCAGTGAGCTGTTACTACTACGTATAGAGACGCTATGCCAAGCAAAAAATGTGCGCATTTTTTGGACGTGAACTGTCAACAGACTGACGTATTACATAATTTTTGAATGTTGAATATGAAACCGCAGAAGTGACCATTGAACTACTATTACTACGTATGGAAATGACATCCCCAAGGAACCTCGTGCCCGATGAGTTGATGGTCTGTGACCATCAACTCATCGCGCACGAGGTTCCTTCGGGATGTCATTTCCATACGTAGTAATAGTAGTTCAATGATTTTACGTTGACTATTTCAGCGCTACGAAGACACCTGGCAAGTTCTTTCTAAATCTGCAAGGGACAAATGCTTGTATGGCAATTTGACATCCTGCGTAGTGGAGTGGTTAGAAGTTTTTAAGTAGTCCAACGTGCATCACCGAGGTCTCGGGTTCCGTCCCCGGTCGGATCAATAAAAAACATAATTCTCGGTGGTTTTAAAACTCGGCTAGTTTTCAAGAAGATAAGTATATCTCTTGGTATTTTTTCCAAACTGTACTTTTAAAGCTACAGCTTCACGTTAAGCTTCCTACCAGACTTAGATATACTCCACCTAGCAACATTATCAAATAGCTCAGTATCGGAGCACACAGCCTAATCCGGACTCTGTTAATAACGTTACTACTGGCTACTGGTTTTTTACCCGGTTTTTTTCAACCCATTCGGAGCGCGGCACTTTTTAATTCTTTTGACGCTCGGACGCTGGTGACGCTGGCTGGTTGGTATCGATGATTGAAGGTTTTTGAATTTGGAAGAGTTTGTGCTCCTTATTTTTAACATTCCGCCATTTTTCTTAAAGATGTGCCATAAAAATCTGGCGATCCCAATTTACATGTTGTTTTCACTATCTTTAAGGTCAGGTGTTATGCCGGGTGTTTGGAAGCAATCTTTTGTTGTACCGGTATTTAAATCCGGTAATAAGCATAACGTCCAGGACTATAGACCAATCTCAAAACTATGCACGATTGCCAAAATGTTTGAAAAAATATTTTATGACTATATTTACCCTATTTTACGACCAATAATCGCAGGGCAGCAGCACGGTTTCATTGGTAGAAAATCTACTGAATCTAACCTTTGCGGATTTGTCCATCGCGTTACCGGTGCTATGGATCGGGGATACCAGGTTGACGCGGTGTATACCGACTATTCAAAGGCATTTGATAAAATTTCTCATGCACTTTTGATAAATAAGCTCTCCATGGTTGGTATACATGGCGATCTCCTTCGATGGATCATTTCGTACCTGCGAGATCGTAGTCAGGCTGTCACAGTTAAGGGTTATGTCTCTTCTTTCGTTCCCGTTACTTCTGGTGTACCCCAGGGGTCCCATCTCGGACCATTGTTATTTAATATCTTTATCAATGACATCGTCAACATTTTCAGAAACAGTAATGTCCTCATATACGCAGATGATATGAAAGTTTTTAGAATCATTAAGGATGGATCAGATTGTTTACTACTTCAAGAGGATATCGACGCTTTGACCCAATACTGTTCCGATAATTTTCTGTATTTAAATATCAAGTGTAATACAATAACTTTTACCCGTAAACGTAAACCAATTGTTTTTAATTATAGTATCGGTAACAATATCATTAACCGGGTTTATGAAATCAGGGACCTGGGTATTCTCCTTGACCATAAAATGTCATTCGATGCACATATTAGTTCAATAACTTCTAGAGCATATCGTATGTTGGGATTTGTTTTGAGGACGGGAAAGGACTTCCAGTGTTGCTCGACCTTTATACTTTTATTTAACTGCCTTGTCCGATCCATTCTAGAATATGCGTCCGTTGTTTGGAGCCCTCATTATAAAAAGTATGTTGAACTTATTGAACGGATTCGTCTTAAATTTGTAAAACACCTACAGATAAGATGTTGCAATCCCGACTCTTGTAAGCACATGAAATCCGTACCTTCTCTGCATAGTCGACGCATTGAAAGAGATCAATTATTTTTATATAAATTACTGCACAACCTTATCGACTCTCCCTTTATTTTGAGCGAAATTAGTTTACGATGTTCCCGACTTAGTGCACGTCATAATAGTAGATTGTTATACAAGGGGAGAAAGCGACCCATTTCACTCGAGATGTTTCTGGCGCTCGAACGAAGTGAGAGCGCCAATAATTCGAGAGTGAAATGGTGCTTTCACCCGAGTTAAACATACTATTTTTCATCTCTCCTGTTCGGAAAATAGCACTTTCCTGTGTAAATAGCCGGGTGGAAAATAGCTTATCCATCCCTAGGGTGGAAAGTAATTTAGTTTTAATTGGCATGGTATAGAGTCAAGGCATGCAGTCAAAGCTTGGATCAAAGATAATTGAGTCACATCATATTATAAAAATAATAAACATTTTTGCTTAGCTATACATTGAAAAACATGCTTATTATGATCGTTGATTTAAAAATATTCAATCGATTCAATCTATAATTAAAATATACATTTAGTAATCTGTGATTAAAATATTCGGCTTCCCGCCATAATAATACCAAGATGACACTTTTTTTTTACATTGTCAGTGTCATTTTTTATTTTTGAACTCTATGCCTACTTTTTTAAATTTTGACAATTATTATCTGTGGGGAAAATTCGATCGATATTTTTTACAAGGATTTTAATTATTTCGTATCGTCTGCTTTTTCGTACTGTTTTCATGTATTCGTGTCGTTATTCTTTCTAATCATGTTAGATGTTTGGAGAACTGTAAATTAACTGTCTTTTTGTGCAAAAACTTGAGTTTTCCTTTCTCGCTGTACTACATAATACCTGACCATTACATCTACAACCACTATTGTAAATTTAATGTTTTTCCTCACAGTCGAAATGAAAAATAGTATGTTTAACTCGGGTTAAAGCACCATTTCACTCTCGAATTATTGGCGCTCTCACTTCGTTCGTGCGCCAGAAACATCTCGAGTAAAATGGGTCGCTTTCTCCCCTTGTATAACAATCTACTATTTCATTTCGACTGTGAGGAAAACATTAAATTTACAAAAGTGGTAGTAGATGTCTTGGTGAGGTATTGTAGTTCAGCGAGAAAGGAAAACTCAAGTTTTGAACAAAATATGACAGTTGATTTACAGTACTAACAACATCTAACACGATTAAAAAGAATAACGGCACGAATACATGAAAACAGAGTACAAAAAAGCAGAAAATATCAAATAATTAAAATCTTTGTAAAGAATATCGATCGATTTTTTTTCCACAGATAATAACAGAATCCAAAAATATATTTCTTTTTATAAAAGTTTTAACGGCATTGGACGAATCCTTCCTGAAATGACACTGACAATATAAAATAAAAAAAAACATATTGGCATTATGGCGGGCAGCCAAATATTTTAATTATTAAATTGAATTAAAATTAGAAATTGTATTTTTTTTTATCAACGATTATACATAATACCTACACAATATGATTTTCAATTTATAGCTAAGCAAAAATGTCTGTTATTTTAATAACATGATGTGACTCAATTATCTTTGGTCCAATCTTTGACTGCTGGCCTTGATTCTATGCCATGTCAATTAAAACTAAATTACTTTCCACCCTAGGGATGGATAAGCTATTTTCCACCCGGCTATCTACACAGGAAAGTTCTATTTTCCGAACAGGAGAGATGAAAAAGTATTTTTTATGTGCCTACATATAGGACTCAATATGTTCGCAACACTTTCCTGCCACGTACTTGCCGTAGTCATAATGACAGGTTTCAAGGAGTTGATATATTTGCCTCAACCTTATCTCAATTTAAAAAACAAATCCACGACCTGTCATGTGACTGCCAATAGTTTTCGTGGTAATCACTGTTTTTTCTTTTTAATTCTTTTTGAAATGTTAATCTTTTTAGTAGGTTTTGGTTTGCTCTAAATGATATGTAGTATTAGTCTGAGGAAACTTAATTGGTTTTTGTGTTATCTATAAGTTTTATTCATATCTATACCATTATAACTGTATGTTTCCCAAATAATAATAAATAAATAAAAAATATATTAATTATTTACTTATTTAACATTTTGTATGCTGCCAGCATTCGACATGGCCTTCTTGAAACGTGCTTATTTACACTAACCAATGAATAGTTGAATAATAGAAAGTAATTTTGTACGAGGCATCTGACAGATTTCACCAAGTTTACTAAGACATTGTGACACGCTGTACATTGTGAAGAGACCATTGCATCAATATCAAATGGTTAAAAAGGTGGCTTGTTGTAGAATGGACCTGGGGGTATTAGGGCGTTTCGCACCACGAGGATTTTGTCGATGACCGGAGTGGTCGCTGAAATGGGCTGATTCAAGAGATGCCTAGAAATCACTGATGGTGCGAATGACCCCATTCTAAAACAGCATTTGGGCGATTCGCACCACGGTCTGAATACTTTGCGGTGCGAAACATGCCAATATCCGGGATTCTAACGTTGTGGGTTAAGTTAAAAATACAACTTCTGGGTGAAGGGCCTTAACTTGTATTTATATACAGACACATCGATAAGTCACCACGCACATCTCTATAAGCCACGTATTCTCGCATCAAAGCCATCATATTTCATTTTTATCATTTTGCTCAATCCTTTGCCGAAACCATACTTTTAGACGGCCGTTTTTTAATTCGTTTTACCATGATAACTACGAGAGGGTTTTTGCTTGTGGATACACAACTGAAATATACTCAGTAGCATTGTTCCGAGGCTGTGGTAAAAAGGTGCTCCTAGTGAGTCTACAAAACAGAAATAAAAAAAATATTTTAGCTTCAATAAAAGAAAGGTCCATAATCAATTTACAGGATGTATTAAAGAATAAAGCCGGAGATTATATTACAGTAGGACAAATATTTTTTTCATTCACACCTACGAAATGTCAAGTTGTAGAAAGTTTATTCAAGTATCCGCAACACATAGGCTAAGCGCCATTTTATTTATTATAAGCGATTAATGTTATTATCTATCACCTACTTTAGAGTTTAAGAAATTGAAAACATTATTAACATGAATTCTAAATTCTTTAAAAATGTTTTTTTTTATTATAAAGCGTTAAAATAATGGTTCCGTCTATTTTCAATAAATTTAAAGTTAAAATACCTTATTTTGTGGTAGTGAAAAATGAGGCTACTTCGTTAACCTCTCTTCTGCCAATCCCGCCACTTTTTTTGCTTATGAATATTACTTGTATCTGGCTTCACGGCGCGCGCGGTAACGATATTGCATTCGATACTTCGATACTGCATGTGTGTGGACGCATCGATGTAGGTTGTAAATCTGATTGATGACATAGCTCAGGGAGGAAGGAAAGAAATCGGAGAGTAAATTTGAGGATTAGTTTTTTTTTTTAAGAAGTACCTTAGCTTAACTGATTATAAATGTGCTTTTTAACGAGCCTGCGAAAAGAAACTTAAAAGCAAGCTAGTACTGATGCGATTTTGTCTATTTTTTGATAACTGAACTATCATTGAGTTGAGTTTTATTTTTGTTGTACCTATTTATATGAATAAAATTCAATGACAGTGTAGCTACAAACAAATAGTTACTCGGTTATCAAGTTTTATAGGTATAATAAATTGTAGGTCCTTGTGATGCTTTGGTAGTGAGTGACAAAAGTTCAACAACCCATAATGGTGCAGTTTGAGTGCATGGCAATCATTCTAAGCTCATAAATGACATCTGTCATAAGTACCTACCTCTTTGGCTCGAAAGAGACTGTTATAATTTAATAGCGTCAAATACTCCAACAGCAATGTGAACACAGCTCTCTATGCGCGACACGCGTAAATATCAGTTAGGTAGTCATTAACGCGCATTCGTATTTATGGCGCGTCACACGGAATGGAAAGGTATCGGGCGAAATGCAAGCGAAAATACAGCGAGCAATTTGAACGGTTTGTATTATTGGGGGTTAAATATTTTTTGGCAAAAGGAACTTTTTTGTTTTCTTAATAGTTGCATGTAAAAAAACGAAAATAGTTAAACACTGTTTCAAATACTTGCTGTTTTAAAAAAGAGATCAATTCAGTAAAGGAAAAAACGATTTATAATAATTGATAAAAAATAATGATTGTTTTGTACAAACCAACAACAAAAAAATGCTGAATTTACTTGAAACTTATTTTATTAACTTACGCACGTTACTTACGGCGGAAAAATATGAAAGCATGAAGAACTAACCACATTTTAGTATACATTCTAAAGTAAAGTCATTAATTTTAAATATCATGTATCATCTTATCAATCGATGTTAACGGCAAAAGCATCGAATTAGCATTGTATTGTAAGAACCCGATTAACCCTTATATGACCGTAAAATCTAACGTGTAAAGCTTATCGTATGCCCGAAGCATGGTCGTTAAAAATTTGGGCGTATTTGAATAAAAATGCAATTAGTGTGTTGTGATGTGCGTGGACGTTAGATGGGTTAACAATTCTGATTGAATGATAAAGTTTTAATCAACTTACAGACATTGATCATCGGAAAATAATCATGAATCATTTATATTACTAGATAGGATTTAAACATTTGTTTATTGATCTAAAAAATTCCCTTTTAAAATATATTTGATTTTGGATTAACTAAAAGTAGAAATACTAACACCACAAATCTTTTAAAACTCAAAATGATTGTTTTTGATATTTTAACAATCAATACCACCCTTATTTATAAATAAGCAAATGATAAGTAAAAGACAAAAATAGATTAGAAATCTAGAAAAGCTAGAAATATATTTTAATTCATTCACAATATCCTAATTAGTTCTGGAGCTCTATTTTTGAATCACTCGCTTGGATATGGCGTGTGATTTCGCGAAAAATAGACGTGAGTATTTACAAAATTGAGCTAGGTATGTTTTTTCAAATTCTTTCCGTGTAGATTAGTTCTGGTTTTCATTCCAAATTTTGACTTTAATCAATGAATATCACACGCTATCTTTACGCGAGTGATTCAAAAATAGGGACCCTGGTTAGCGTTATCTGTCCAATACTTTATACGATAGACATTACATTTATTTGAATGATTCATTGCTTAGTGCTTAAGTATTTGTCGATGGTAGAACAGACCCTAATCTTGGAAATAAACTAGGTTTGAAGATTGCTTTATTTTATTTTTATTTGACGGTTAATATGAAGAGGTAACCGTATCTAACCTAAAATGGTGGGCAAATAATTCTGTTTAGACATGACCACTAACCCTAAAATTAGATTATAATCGTGCGCATCGGTTATTTGAATAAAAACGCAGTTAACTGCGCAGACGCGTTAGATCGACTTAGTTTTAGCTGATAAACTTAGGGTGGGTTAAGTTCGGACGTTTGAATTAGAAAGTAAAATTAAATTAAAGTCAAATTATTTATCTGGACGATAAAAAGGACAGTCGATTTATTAATCCGAAATGTTTCTACGGCTTAGTCTCAAAATATGTCAGAATTTATATACAAAATATTTGGCCAATTTGGTATTACTAGTAGTCATGTTAAAAAGCTAGCGTAGGCAGCAAAGGGTAGTAAGTAGAAATACAAATTTATGTGTAGCTCTACAAAAATCAGGGCCCAGATTCTCAAACTTATCTTATCTTAATTAGCTCGAAAGAAATCGAAATGCACAGGAATTGTCACCCTTAGAGATCAAAAACTTTTTTTCTTCGACATAATTTTTTTTTCGTATATGAACTGCACAAGAGTTTGCCCACTGGGCCCTGGGGCTCTTGAAATTAAGGATGATGCATCAGTTATTTGAAAAAGGTTTTGAATGAACTGTCAAAAAGCTGAATACTCAGAAAAGATCTCAATGTTAAGAATAGATGGTTATTAGATACTTATAAAATTTTTGCAACTTCAAATCCTATTCTAAATGGCTTTACTGGCTAAATGAATATCGAATTGAAACTTCAATGTCTATCCGATAAGATAACGAGCATACCTATGTTTTGCCATGATAAATCATGATTACTGATTAATAACACAAAAAAATAACTGGCTTCTAAAAATCTACGTAAATAACGCATTTGACTTCTATGTGTTCAAATGCGTTATTATGCTCGAATAAGTGCGATTAACTTTATTAACTTTTTCTTTGTTGCTAGTTTGTGTCCTTGTTATCATTTTTTGAAATTCCTTTTTTTAAAGTATTCTTAAATATAACAAATACTTTTTTGAAAACTGCATCAAAATCGGTTCAAACTTCCTTTTTATTAATTTGATAAAAAAATGCAATAAGCCTATAGCTCAAGAGGACTGGGCCTGAAGCGTGTTAAAGCAATGTTTAACCATACTTTGAACTTAAAACTCCTTGTTTTATGGTTGAAAATTAACGAATAGTTTTGACAATCGTCTGTTTAAGGGGTTGACCTCACACGATACGCCTTGGTCATTAGTTTTAGTATTTTGATAATGAAATTAGAGATTACACTGTTTTTTGTGCGTTTCAATTTAATTTACTTAACCCTCCGTGCGCTTTGATGGTCTTGATAATATCATAATAATAAATTGACAACTAATGAAAATTTAATAAAATATATTTATCTAAGTGCTTTTTTTATGAGAAAGTCATAGGTTATTATTCAGATGAACATTTTACTACTTAGTCACAAAATACATCTTTAGGTTTTGATCATACTCGTAGTTTTTATCATTAACGTACATACAGACACTTCATTTTTCGAAATTTGATGCATAAACATAACTTTGTTTTAAAAATAAGTTTATTAAAACTTTACTTACTCCCGAAAATAATCTTATGGTATTTTCAAACTATTATTTTCATACAATGTACAGTCACGGTCACTAACGCCTTACCACTTTCAACCGAAATCACTTGATACGGTAAGACAGAATTGTCCTCAATAGTACCTTTAATAACCTTCTAACATTCATCAACTTTCTTCACTTTTTCACCTTCCAAAACGACTTGAATCTCATCAAACATCTTCCCTTTAGTCTCTGGCACATAAAACAAAACAAAAAACAAAATAAAAAAACTAATCACGCTGAACAACCAGAAAGATCCATGGAACCCTAATGTCGTCACCAGGGCCGAGTAGCTTTTTGACACGGCGAATATTCCTAGGCAAAGGGCTAGGCTGCCTGTGGAAACGCCTAAAGCCCTTTGCTTTCCGAGAAACAGCTCTGGTATTAGAATGAAGAGGATGGAGAGATAACCTGAAATAAAAAGATATTGATATTAAAAACGAGGTTATGACTACAGTGGTTAAAAAAGAAAAAAAAATACTTCTTTAGCCGTAAAACATTAACATTTTAAGACATTTAAATGATAACAAAAACCGGTTAAGTGCGTGTCGGACCCGCGCACTGAGGGTTCCGTGCCACCCTTAACTAAATTCAGGGTCCACTTACTTTCACTTAACGAAAACATCACAATATATTGCGACAGCAAAAATAACTTTGTTTTTCATAGTGTTTGTATGAAAGACATAGTTATATTTGCGGTTGATAAAAATGTGCAATATCTCAAAAACTACTGGTTCGATCTCCTTCAAACCAATTTTCGTTGCAAGTTTTTGTTGAGATCTACATTATATATTTTTTTCAAAATTTTCACTTTCTTAGTTCAAAAGTTAGATGGGGGGGACGCCCATTTTACCACTTTCGAAGCGTCTATATCTCAAACCTTACACTTTTAGAAAAAATGGTTTTAGAAACCTCAACATCATTTTAAAAGACCTATCCATAGACACCCCACACGCATAGGTTTGAGTAAAAAAAAATTTTAGGTTTTAGTTTCATTTATTTTTTCTAACTTTTTGTATCTGAATCAGAAAGCGGTGAACAAAATACACCTACCTACCAAGTTTCAGCTATGTGATGCTTATAGATTCAGAATAAAGAGGCTGTGACATACGGACGGACAGACAGACAGACAGACAGACAGACAGACAGACAGACAGACAGACTTGACGAAACTATAAGGGTTGCCATTCGGCTACGGAACCCTAAAAAGCAGACTACTCGAGTCGAAAAGGCGCTCAGAATTAGTCACACATATAAGCCTAGAATGCATAATGTAGATTGTACAGTGTCCACTCACCAGTCCACGCGCGCGAGACATTCTTCTCTCAACTGTCCACGCTCGGCCGGCACCGCGCGCGGCTAGAATTTTATTGACAGCGCCGACAAAAACACTTATCACAGAAAAACTACTTAAGCTGTATCAAAACTTTATATACCTGCGGAATGCTAATAAAAACCACTATTTAAATAACTTTGCACTTAATCACTTAAAGCGAGTGTAAGTTGTAAAAAAAGGTTTAACTTGGCGACTGGAATAAAAAATTACGTGTTTTTATTTCGAGTTGTACCGAATATATAAATAATATTTGCCAATGATTAATATGTTAAAAGAAAGAAGACGATCTAATCTTTAAATAGATACCAAAACAAGTATGTATTTAGTGTTATTTCTATTTAAATAAACAGAATAAATATAAAATATGCGCGAATCTGCGCGCAAAATGGCGAACTGTCATTTTATTTTTTATTTTTCCTAAAATTTTTGTTGCCATGGTATAGAAACGTAATGTTCCTACAGATGGTTCATATATTCCTAGAGACATCTGTATTCGACTGGTCGTACTAAAACACCGCTTACTTTTATAAAATAGCATACAACGGGATGTTGTCGCAACAATGTTGTTTGGGGACTGTAGTCACCATGGACAGTTGAGAGTAGTTTTTCTTTGGGGACTACAGTCCCCATGGACTGGTGAGTGGGTGTACAAGAGTGTGTGCACAAAAAAACTAATGCATTCACTTACACATACATCACATACACTGTATTAGAGGGATTGTAGAGGACAATCTATTTCAGGGGGCGTATTGCTATGCAGTTTTGACAGATAAAACGCTGTGATTTACTGTCAAATTAGCAATTATTATTGCAATTTCGCATTTTATTGATAATATTACTATAATATAACAATATAAAGATTAATATTCATACCATTGTAGTATTATTATATTGATAATATTCGTTTACACTGAGTCTGAATTGAACTGCCTCGGAATTGAACGGATTAAGTTGGATCGCAATACGCCCCCAGTTTACCAATAACTGTATATGTATAGACTGCAGAGATCAGAACATGTCACATCTTTTAAAGAGCCTTAGTAGGGTTACTATGGAACGTTGCTACATTCGTTACGTAAAGACTCAATGTAAACATGGCAAACTGATAGAAGACCAAACTTGACATTATAGATTTCAAGACTTAAAACAATAATATTGTCCTCATGGCATCATTCTGAGTTTAAGTGTGTGTCCAATACATAACACATCGTCCTCTCATAGTTCGGTATAGATAGTGCCATCCACGAAGGCGCGCGCCTTTTATTTTTGATTGAGGAAAGCTCGGGGTGCGAGGTGTGTGGAAAATATTAAAATATCAAATAATATACATTTAATAATTATATTCATTATAATATCATTAAATATTGGCTAAAACTTGCACACATGTACAATAAATGATAAGGACGAGAGATGGCGCGCGCCTTCGTGGATGGCACTATCTATAACACATGTGGATTTACCAGTTATACTAAAATTCATGACAGCAACACATAACGTTGGCAGAATGTTAAGAAACGGGTTCATTTCGTAGCCAGACTGTTTACACCAGAAGAAAGTTCCCATGCCAACCTGAAACAGTAGTAAGTATTAATAATAATAGTTACATCATCACCACATCATCATCATTATAAGTCGCAGGACGTCCACTGCTGAACATAGGCCTACCCTACGGTTTTCCACAGCGGCCGGTAGCAAGCGGTCTACAATCCAGTGTGAATTTGCGATCTTTACAAAATCGTCTATCCATTTTACCGGTGGACTTTCCGCCATACTTCTAACAGAAGAAAAAAAAACTAACAGTAGTATTTATAAAAGACGAGTAAGAAAGTTTTAAAAATCAGTTCGTCATTATTTCCTCTTAGTGTTTTTTGTGACGTTGCCAGCAGCTGACCCAACTTCATCTTCTATACCAATAAAATGCTTTGTCCTGAATGACTGACTGACTGACTGACTGATGGATCAACGCACAGCCTAAACCGCTGATTGTAGAGGCCTGAAACTGGGAGGGTGTATTCTTTGTGTGACGAAGGGATCAGATAAGAAAGGATTTTCAGAAATTCCACCCCTAATGGGGTCAAAAAGGGGTGCAAAGTTTGTATGGGACAACGTGATTTCTTGGTCCGATCTACTTCAAATTTTGCATAATCATTCTTTAAAAATAATAACGAAAAATGTGTATCAAATTTTATTTAAATTTATCTTGTAACGGGGTTAAAAAGGGGTAGAAAGCTATTTTGGGGATGATTTGCTACAAAATTGATATCCAAACTTCTTGGTGCTTATGATTGAAATATTTTTTTATTTCATTTTTGACAATCATTTGACATATCTGAGACAGAATGTTTTGACACATGTTTGTTATTGATGTTGCTCTCTAGAAGAGATTTTATTCCTTAGAATAGAAAATAATATTGTTTTGTGTTCAAAAAGGGTAGGTATCGAGAAGTATGTGTCCAGTGTAGATTGCAGATCGTTTGTTCATATTGTCGGTGGACATTCTACGCTGCGTACTCTGCTCCTGTGGTCGAAAGGACGGCTTTTGGGTGTTGATGATGATGATGGCGTAGATCTTTACAGAGAATTGTCCCTTTAAATTCACGATTTTAATTCAAGAAAGTAGAGTATTCGCTATAACCTTATACAAAGCTCAAGTTCAAACTCTTAAGGTAGCGGGAGAAGAATTGAGGGAATTTGCTTCTCCCACGGGCTGTATGTGGCATGATGCTGTGTTAGCGCGGAGAGTATCCTGGTCTTTTTAGTACCCGAAAGAAATATACGATTGACGATAGGGCAAAGGAAGTATTTCAATTTCGTTGTAAAATAAAAAGATAATATCCCCGTGTAAGTTTGACAATTAAAGACCGGGCTACGTGTTGTGTGTACATAAAATATAACATTTATCTGTAGGTACGCATTTCTATGTTTTTTAAAACTGGATGTTTTTGTTTGTTTGAATTCGCTAATCACGGTAAGGTTATGAAAAAATATAGATAAGCTAATTTATAAGCGAAGGCTATAGAAGTAGTTCAATGCGTATAGGTTTATAAATTTTAGACATTCTACGCTGCTCCTGTGGTCGAAGGATGTCCAATCTGCCACTTTTCGTGGGGGCATATGTTTAGCAGTGGACGGCTTTTGGGCTTTGATTAAAGTAAAATAGCGGAACATATGGCATGTCATACTAATTGTCAGCTAAAAAATGGCACTACACATTCCTAACGTCACACGGCCTTAGGCGACGGGGGCCTGATTTTAGCGGTCCACTTTCGAGTGGCGCGTCACCTATCTTCCGCTATTTTACTTTAATCAAAGCTTTTGGGTGTTGATGATGATCATTGCGAAGATCTTTACATAAAATTGTCCCTTTGAATTTACGATTTTAATTAAAGAAAGTAGAGTATTCGCTATAACCATAAACAAAGCTAAAGCTCAAACTCTTAGACTTCAGTAAATTCGCTTCTCCCACAGCCTGTATGTGGCATGATGCTGTGTAAGCGCAGAAAGTAGCCTGATCTTATTAGTACCCGAAAGAAATATCAGTACGATTAACGAAAGGGCGTAGGAAGTATTTCTATTTCGGTGTAAAACAAAAAGATAATATCCCCGTGTAAGTTTGACCATTAAAGACGGGCTGCGTGTTGAGTGTACATAAAATATAATAAATAAATAAATATGCGCCAGACACCACACCAATGGTCTGGTTTCGTGGTAAGGTGTTACGAAGTACCAGACAACGATTATGACGGGTGCGTCTCCCATAAATACTTAAATACATATATCATCCATGATTTAGGTACAAATGTCCGTGCTCATCACTCAAACATTTGCCCCTTGCGGGATTCGAACCCTCGACGGCCAGCGTAATAGTCAGGAGCGCTAACCAATACACCAAACGCGTCGTCGAATATAACATTTATCTGTACGCATTTCTATGTATATATTTTAAAACTGGATGTTTTCGTTATTTTGTTGAAAGGCGCTAATCACAGGAACTATTGGTAAGGGTATAGAATATAATAGATAGCTAATTTATCAGGTAAGGCTATAGAAGAAGTTTAATGCGTATAGGTATAGGCTTATAATTTTTCGCTACGAGCTACGATCTATGGGAACGGAGTTAAACTAAAACGCGCGTACGAAGTCGCGGGCGGGCCGCTAGTCTATATATATATATAAAAGAAAGTCGTGTTAGTTACTCCACTTATAACTCAAGAACGGCTGAACCGATTTAGCTGGAAATTGGCAGGGAGGTAGTTTAGAGCCGGGAGAAGGACATAGGATACTTTTTATCCCGTTAGACGGGGCCGGGGCTGGGGCGGGACGGGGCCCTGGGCGAAACAAAGTTCGCTGGGACCGCTAGTTCATAATAATAATGTGCGGCATAGCGCACGCTACGTTGTCAACTTTACTACAACTGCGAATGGACTCGACTTACCAAGTGCAGGTGATATTTGAATTTATTTGTAAGAAACTAGAAACTAGCGATTTTTGGAAAAATCTTTTGATCTTCATTTATGAAGTCTGATTTATATCCTTAATTTTTTGGAAAATAAAAAGAACACATTGTAAAAGATATGAGATGAAATAAAATATAGAGATAGAATCGATATACAGAAATAAAAGAAGAAGAAGAAGAATATACATAAAAGAATAGAAGAAGGTAAAAGAAAAAGATAGATAGGTACTCAGACTTACCGATCCACAAGCCATAAGAACCATATTGGCACACAATATCGGTTTCCTGCCGAATCTGTCCGTCGTATAGATAGGGGGGAAGCAAGCAATTAGCTGCACTATTCCAACTATCAAAGAAGCCGTTTCTGGTTTCACATCAGTATCAGCTGACTGTATAAGACTTTGTAAATAGAAAACAACGAAACCAAAACCAGAAAATGGGCCTATAGCGCCGAGGAATACCGTTATTGCCATGGCTTTGAGAAACGCTTTCTTTTTTAGAAGTTCCAATAAGTTTAGTGCTTTTTTATTTTTGTTGTTCTCAAACATTTGTAGCTCAGCTTGCACTTCTAGCTTTGTGGTCCTTAAAGAGTTGAGGAGGATCTCTGATTCTCCAATTTTACCTGAAAGAATATGTAATTATTGTATACTGGGTGTGGTCTATTAAAAAATGTATTTAAAAAGCTATTTAACTAACCTGTAATCGATTCTAAATGTTTCAAATTGATTATCATGACGATTTACAACAAGTATGCAATTATGATATACATTGATTAGGGATTATAACTTAGGATTACATATCTCTGAGTTAAAGCACTAGAGCACTTTGACGAGATCAAGGTAATGTATACGCTGTATTTAGTGGAACTACGTTTATTTATAATTTAGAACTTGACTAACGGCCAATTTTTTTCTATCTATTAAGATATATGACAATATTTAATTTAAAAGTGTAATATAGGTGTTGTTTGTGAAATGATTTTATGCAGTCCCTTGATATTTTAAAGATTGATGTACAATTATAGTAAAGTAGTAAAAAAACGTTTGAATCGGGCAAAAATGATCCTTATGAATATTAGTAAAGCATGACATACAAACTATGTAGTACTTCATTAAGAATTTGGAAAAAAAGATGAATTAAATTAAATTAAATCTATCTAATTACTAAGGTTAACTTCAACAATCAATCAATTAAATTCCAACATCGCGAACAATCACTATAAAAAGTAGTGTAGACCTCTAAGTTAAGTTAATAGCAATAAAAAAATCAAATACCTATAGAATACAAAAAGTATGGCGTCTCGGGCAGGAACACCATAGGTAATACAGAAACGATAGAAATCCCAATGTAAGTGATGTTGATCGCTGAATAGCTCTGGAAGGGGCCGATGCACAAGCTAACGAGGAGACCAGCTGATCGGAACGTCTGGATAATAGTGCCTAAAGAACCGCGGATGTTTTTCTGGAAGGAATGTAATACTTTTATGGATTTTTTGAGTAAACCAGATATAGGAGCTTCTTCTTCTTCTTAAACTTAAGAGCTTTGCACAGTTTGCACTTGTCGGTGGAGTAATCGCCATTTTTTCTTTTGTTCGCCTTGTTTTTAGAAATATTTTCATGTCCATCAAAAACTATAAGAAATTTAACTCGTCAAGTACTATGTGTAAACGAGACACAATAAAAATTCCATTGTTATGCGACTCTCGGCATTCGTTTGATACCTGACTGATTACAGGGCTTTTAAAGTGTCAAAGTTTCAATCCAAAAAAAAATTTTTGCCTTACACATTCGTTGCACGGTCATGGCATGCTACAGTCCGCTAAGTGTAGTGGGCGAAAATCTTTAGTGAGATCCTATGGCTTCATCTATTGTTCAATTTAGGCTTAACAACATTTACATTTTAGTGGTCAATTAAGATATTTTCTTTTATTTAAAACGAGTTGCAAGCATTTTCAAAGCAGACTGATTCTTAAGCATCTATCTAGGTAACAAATAAAGGTTCTCACATCAGAAATCTCCGCAGTATACGTTGACAGGACCACATAGTAAAACGCCAGAGAGATGCCATCACAGACCCTGGCCAGCATCAGCTCCCAGACTTCGTTCCCGAAGACGAAGAGGAGACAGGCAACCAGCTTGGGTGCGTGGACCATGTAGAAGGTGTTCTTTCTGCCTATGCGGTCTATGATGAGGGAGCCCATTAGGAGAGCTGGAAAGAATTGAGGTATTTGAGGTTAGGGAGTTCTGAGGTAACAGCAGAAGTACCTCCAAACATATCACACGTTATGAAAGATGAGCAAAACAGAGGTAGATAAATAGATTTGTCTTATTAAGTGGTAACTGTTCAATGCGTGAATATATAATGTTTAATTTTAGTAGTTTTATAATTAGTAGTTTCTGATAATATTGGTACTGGTATCACTTTTTCACACCCCCATTTTCGAGTTATGATATTAAAAAAAACTCCGTTGAGGCACCTTTTTGGTCACTGTGGCGCAAACAGTTAAGATACGTGCCTGTTTTTTTTTATTGGATGAATACTAGGACTAGCTGATTCAAAAGTATTCCCATCCATAGCTGTTATTTTAAGTATATGATTAACCGTTATTGAACGCTTACCAACAGCACAAACCAGTTGGGGCAAAGACGCGAACCAGGTCGCCTCCTCATCAGAAAGCCTTCGTGACAGCACCGTGGCGTTTCTGTCTTCAAGTTTGACAAGTACTGGCGATGGCCACCCTAAGCATATCCCAGCACCTAACCCGCTTAGATTTGCTGGAAAGGTAAAGGATATTATTAGAACTAACTTATTATCACATTCTTTTTGTCACTCGCGTAGTCCTGTGAGATGACCTCGATGCGCAGATTCGACATGCATGACTAAAAGAACAAAATTAACCGACTAAAAAAAGGAGGTTATTCAATTCAACTTATATGTGTGTGATATCGTTCGTATTTCATTAAATCTGATTTGAGTGTTGATCTGATAGGGCTTCCAAGCATGTATGCAGAATTTTATAAGTGTATGATATGTTTTTATGTTTGTCCACGAATTTCCCGATAGCGAGATGATTGTTATAGTTCCGTGGCCGAATGGCAAAAACGGAACCCTTATAGTTTCGTCAAGTCTGTCTGTCTGTCTGTCCGTCCGTATGTCACAGCCACTTTATTCTGAAACTATTAGCACCACAAAGCTGTAACTTGGTAGGTAGGTGTATCTTGTTAACCGCTTTACTTTAAAAAACAAAGTTATTTTTGCTGTCAAAAAATATTGTGATATTTTCGTTAAGTGGAAGTAAGTGGACCCAGAATCCAGTTTAAGGTGGCACGGAACCCTCAGTGCGCGGGTCCGACTCGCACTTAGCCGTTTTTTTTAGTTCAATCAAGTACTAGCTGTCTTAAGCATATTAAATTAGATTTCTACATACCTGCAATGACAAGAAGGCATTGTCGCACCACCGGTGATAGAGACCGACTTATCATAATGCCATACAACGTTTTGGTACCGCACCCAAATACATACTGAATAGTATTTAAAATGCAAATAGCGTACTAATTTTAGAGGTCAAGTAAAAGAATTAATAAAATAAAAGTCACATTTGTTATGCGTGTGATACGGTTATTCTTATACTAATGGCGACAGATTCCAAATATATTCCGCAAATAATAGAAATATCTTAAGTGTATTTTTTGGCATTTGTTTTTAGTTCAACGCTGGCATTTGCTATCGAAAGTCTTACTCGTATATGAAAGACAAAGTTATATTTGCGGTTGATAAAAATGTGCAATATCTCAAAAACTACTGGTTCGATCTCCTTCAAACCAATTTTCGTTGCAAGTTTTTGTTGAGATCTACATCATATATTTTTTTCAAAATTTTCACTTCCTTAGTTCAAAAGTTAGATGGGGGGGACGCCCATTTCACCACTTTGGAAGCGTCTATATCTCAAACCTTACACTTTTAGAAAAAATGGTTATAGAAACCTCAACATCATTTTCAAAGACCTATTCATAGACACCCCACACGCATAGGTTTGAGTAAAAAAAAATTTTTAGGTTTTAGTTTCATGTATGGAAGCCCCCCCTTAAATATTATTTTTTCTAATTTTTTGTATCTGAATCGAAAAGCGGTAAACATGTACCTACGTAAAAGAACCTAAAAGTGGTTAGTGGTTAGTGTACCTAACCACTTCTCAACAAATCGCTTGCACACACTACACAAAAACCGGCGTCACTTCAATCAAAAGACGACGCGAGTTGCGAGAGATTTTGGCTCTTAAGGTGGTTAGGCGGGTGTGACCTCGACCGTAACTGGCATCTTAGAGATAGCGATAGAGTGAGTCTCATAGTGCATCGAAAGTGTTTTGGTTGTACTTTTATCCTAATAAACGGCTAGTTTTTTTCATGTTTGGATTGTCGGTTTTTTATCGGGATAATGCAATTGTATCGACTGCTATTACATTAATATTTACCATCAGACGTATGCTATTATATAATTATTATTGTAAAAGTTCTCTCTAATTTTAATGGACCATTCTTCATTCTCTCTAATATTAATCTTAGTTTTAAAATTAACAACATGAACAAACAAAATCACTTGTAATTTCATCTAAAAAAGCGTATAAAAACCAATTTTTTCCTACAAAAGATGTTTTATTTATTTAGCTGAATTTGCTTTTTAATATTTACACTAAAAACGAGTTAACATATACATGTATAGTATATTATTTAATACTACCACAGATAGTATAATACCCTTTATCATCTGTTTATCATGGCGTTCGTTCAGAAATAATTTGACCCATTAAAACAATACTAGAGCAATTATAAGCAGATGGCGTAGATGACACAATTAAACTTAGGTGACAATAACCCCAAGTTAATGGTCCTTGCATTAGAACAAATTAAATGTCCAACTCACCCTCAAACGGAAATAGTAATTAATTCATCTATTGTCATGTTAAAGTGGAAATAATTCTTGTCACTTCCATTAGAGATACAGATAAAAAAAGAATTAAAGATCCATTTGTATTAAGCGGTAGTAACGTGACTAGGCTTATAGATATACTTACTTGTAAAAGAAGGTAGTAATTTATTTAAAATATATTATTACAATTTTTAAATGCTTAAGGCACAGTTAATAGCATTTTAATACCTATCGTTGACTCTACAAAAGACCTTTTCAATGACAATTTATTTTAAATTCGTCCCATCAACTCTAAAGAGAAGTAGATCTTATCATAACAGTGTAAAGACTAATTTCCTAAACGCGTTTTTTATTTAAACACTACCCAAATCGTTGCAACATGACCCGCTACTATTTACCTATTCATTTTTCTAAAAAGGAACTTAACGCCCAAATCGACGTATTAATACTGGACAAAGAGAAAAATAAACGGCTTTGTAAAATACGGCAACGCAACTTGTCAGTTACTTAGTAAAAATGTTACGCTTATTACAAAATACTAAAGGTGATTTTGCTATGACACAATGTTAATAATAAACTCAGCGTAACATTGTCCACATCAAAGCCAAAAAAGAAAAAACGTGCTCCCTTCTTTTTTTAAATTGTAATTCGTAGGTTCAAATTGCGAATGCGGCGTTCTTATTTCAAAACATCAGCGAGGTGTCATTGGACACTCCCTCTTTAGTACGGGGGTGAGAAAGTACTGTCTAGTGCCAGATGATTAGAAACGAATTACTATATTTTTAGAAAAAATAAACTTTTAATGTGAAACAGATAGAATATTTTGTAATTATTGAAAGTAACTAGTAAAGTAAGTACTTATCTATCAAAATTTAACATAAAACAAAAAATAAAATCTAATACTTGATGATAATAAATAAGTACAATTTGTACGAATATTGCAACAATTACATTTAGTAAATACGATCAATCGGTAGCCTTGCATAACGAATAATTTAATGAAAATGATCAGATCGTATGAAACGAACTGCCAATTAACGGTGCCTTAATAATACGTTTCAGATAAAAGCATTGTTTAATATTTTAGCGCTACAATGTAACGAGAAAATTGCGGATGAAACGAGCTGAATTGGTTGTAAATTGAGAGACCGGGAACATTTTGAGAAATACAATTTATTGATACTTATTTAATGTAAATGTGTTTTTTTACCTTTAGCATTAAAGGTATCTAAACCAATAATGTTATTAATAAGTATTTGTGTATTTTATCAGATGTATTTATTTATTTACAAAGACTTTATTTCAAAAATAAGGTGGTCTTAATGCTAAAAGTATTAAAACATGCATGTATATTAGAAAAAAAAACTATGTCATAAACTGACACCATTTCTTATTCACGTGACATCAACTATTTTCGATTTTATTTACGTTTTTCGCTCGGATCCTAATTTATAAAATAATGTAAGCAAATTGAAACATCTGTAGGCCTAACATGCACGACACACTATTTCTTTCGATCGACATGACAAAATTAGTCGATCTATGCTATTTTATCATATTCCTTAACATGCCAACCACATTGGACAAATTTATCCACAACGATAACGAGATATGTCAATTTCTAACCATTCACTCAATTTTATGTCAGATTTGGCTCAAAATGATCAACTTGACACAATGACAGATTGACTCGATATTGCCCACAGATTACTAAGAGTATATCAAATATTGCCCACAGATAATGAATTCAAATTAATAAATATGTTAGGGATAAAAAATGTTCCACGGGGACTTTCTTTTTAATATTTTTACACTTTATTGTTTTTTGAGAGCCGAGGATAAAATATGGCACGCTCAGTCATATATTTTTGCTCTAAATATGTTTTTTTTTATTTGTCGTGTCGCTAATGGTGGACGATAATGTTACACGGCGAAATGTCAAAATTCGATAAAAATATGTGTGGCATGTTAGGGTTCAATGATAATTTTGTCATATTTCGAATTTTGACAGTACGACATGACTTTCATGGCAGCCATGTTAGCAACTGCGGGTATGTCGATTTTTGACAAACAAACGCGCTAAAATGCCTCGATAAATTTTTATCACGGCGTGCATCCTAGGCCTGCTGTTAAATAAAATATGTTCCGCTAAGGCTGTGCACCTTTTATGTAATCGAAAACTACCTACTTTATAACTGGGGATTCCCGTAATTTCTTACATCCATACCAGGCACTCTACATTTGAAATAGGAATCCAATGTTTTTAAATGCTCCTCGTAACTGGCGTTCGAATTGTCGCCAGTTTGGCACCTCGGATTTCAAAACGTATTAGTTTTGTCAACGAAAGTTTACTGCTCATTAGATCTTTTACTCTTAGATATAGAGTTGAAAATACTGAATCAAGTTTGTGTTACTTTCGACGTATGATAAGTATCTTGATTTTTTATAGATCAAAAGAAGATCGTCTTATGAAGGTTTTAAGTAGGAAATTCTTTTTGTGATACAGAGCTGTTTACTACCAAAGCCCAAATACTTCTTGAACAAAATCTTAGTAAAAACAAAATAACAAAATAATGTATTCGTGAAAACCGCAATTACCTATACGAACATATTTTTCGTAACTGAACAATCTAGTTTGCTTTTCTTCGTCGCTTTGATACCATTAAATGGAATTTTAATGCAATTGTCTTGAAATTAGTTACCTTACTCATGAATTCATTGTGAACATACGTGTAGGTACTGGCGAATATTTTTAACACTCGTTCGTATACTTATTTGTAAAATGTATGAAGTTTTATGAATCATGAGGTAGATAAATGCAACTGACAAAGTTTCAGAATGATCTGGAATTTTTTTCGTCTAGATAACTAAAATAGACTAAACATTTGACTGTAATTTCCCTGGATACATGCGAGATTGTATAATGTTTGAGCTGAATAGTTAGTAACGCTTATGTACTGAATTTTTGAGAATGATCAAATCGTAGAGTTTAGAAAAGACCCTATAATTAAGCTCGAAGAATGCTATTATTACGTTTTAAATTTTAGCACAAAATTTATGAAAATAATGTCAAACTTTCAGACTACTTAAATTTTTCTATACATTTTCTATAAAAATTGAAAACGACAAAATAAATTTCTCAGAGCAGCCAAATTATAGAGTTTATCCTAAACTCTAATTTGAACATTAAAAGCGGCTTAAATTATAACCAGCCAGCAGCGAATTCTTGAGCAAAAAAAGTAAACACAAAACTAAGAAATATTCCATACACATGCAATTACCACTAAGTACAGAAAATAAAGTAAATAATACTTATTTCTTTCATTTTATATAATTTCGATAGAAACCAGTTAGGTTATCGATTTTCCTCAAATGTTAACCTATTTTTGGCTATTAAAAAGTCAAATAAGTATAAAACAAGCGTGCATAGGCGCGTGCGCACGTATAATTGGATTTGACTAATTCGACGCGCCATTTGCATAAAATAAACATCAACACACGACGCCCACTATCTTTGGATATTCACTAAATTAGAGTGCCCCCTTCATACAGTGCGTTTCACTAAATGTGCGCGGCGATGATGGTGGATTTTTTTCGGAACTAAAAGAAACTTCAGAGAATTAGTGTCACATTGATTTATTATTGTCAATAAGTAGAAAAAGATACTTAACGAATGAAATGACAATGAAAATACGCCAAACAAGGATTTATTGTTTCGTTTTTGTCTAGCTATAAATCCTTTGAATTTTCAATTTAGGTCGTTATTGTTGTATAATTTATTTTATGTGAGAAAAATCTTTAAAAATATGCATGGTACTTATATGTGGGTGCACAACACCCCAAGCCTTGGTTGGTGGTAATATTTCATGACAACCTTGTTGAATTTTTAATTATTATGTAATAACTCCACTATTTTTTATTTCTTTACAAATCCTGGTTAAATAATACTTATTAATTAACCAGGATTTGTAACCTTTGGGGTACTTCCCCAAAGGTAGGTATGACAATAGAGTAAGAAAAAAATACAGCGCGCAGCTTTATTGGCAAGTAGGCCTACGTTTTAAATATAACCAAGTCACCATAATTTGTCGAACGTTCTCTACCATGTAAGTTTCTATCTCCAACCTCATCGGTTACAAGAGTTTAATTTATCGCCTAATTACAACACTATCCGTCTGCCGATGCAAATGTTGCCAGAAACTATTAATTGGTGGTGAATATTAATTGTTATGGTCACAACTAGGGTATGATATGAGTAGGAAGTAGACGATAATAATACTCCTCCTACTAACTTTAGGTTACCGCAGGCGATCTCATTCATAAAAAATATATAAATATGAGCTAGACAACACACGAATTGTCTGGTTTTAAAATAAAAAAATAGATGTCATTAGGACTTCTTCCACATGCGGGTAACGGTAGTTTTGTTGTTGGGAGATAGAAATTGTATTACAATTAATACAATTTTTAACATCTTAGATCAATATCTAAGATGTTAAAAATCATCATAATTATTATAATCTGTGATCAAGTTTAAGAGATGTGTTTGTGTGATAATGGAACTGTGAAGATAATATGGATTTAAAAAGGATTACTCGAAAATGAGTTTTCACTCTATCTACCCTTAGCTACACCATGGACAAAGATTACTACAGTACCATGACGGTCAACTTCACGGAATTCATTCTGTGATCTATGCTAAAATATCGTATTTTAATCTTCATCACGTCATAGTTAATTAAGTCTCTAACTAAACCACTGCTTAAAACCGAGCTAAAAGCATTGAACTGCTATAACTTGCGTATGGAACTGACATCACGAACAAATTTTGTGCTCCATGAATTGACGACATGGTCATCAACTCACAGTACAAATCATGATTCGAAATTAAAAATTTAAAGAAAACGTCAAAATCTTGTCGATGTATTTGCGACACATTTTTATGCTTGGCATAGCTTCTCTATACGTAGTAGTAACAACTCACTGGCTCTAAGTAAAGTTATTAATAAATCAACCTCCCAAATGCTTAAAATAAAACATTTTTTAACTTTGACATCACACTGCTGATAATCTTTACATGTTCCGATAAAATGGCGTCGTCCTTTAATTGAATTTTTAAGCCAAATGTTTTGGAAACGCGCGTGCCGTGCGGATAAGCAATAAATTAACATAATAACATTTTTAATTTGGCCCCGTGTGTTATCTTGGTATTAATTAAAATTAGCTCGAGTCACTATAGGAGATAATATAGGGTTCTGTATGTTTTATATGTGTACTTAATAAGGAACGGAAAAAAATAGGTTTGCTCTTGTCTCTATCTAGTATAGACTAAACCAAACGTGGCATAGATAATTATGCAATGAAAACAGTGAATTTCAATCAACATTTTTAGATTTTATAGAGATTAATAATAACTTATTTAAAACCGACATAAGAAAGTACTTCATTCTTTTTATAGTTTTTCGTACTCACATTATGTGTAAAAATATGAGCTACGGTATCCTGCTTGTGAATACCAGCTTCATTTACCATGTACATAGATAAATTCATGAGAATTATTTGTCTTTAACTTTATGAAAAAGCCCATAACTAAAATCTCACTGTTGATTAAAATTTTTACTCTCTGGGTGTAGTATATAACTTGCTGAAAGATATCTTCCTTTTCGTATAAGTAGCTTTGTTTTTAAGCCTCATTGCAGTGTGTAGAGGGATCGATTATTTCACTGCGGGCCCCTAAAACCACGAAAAAGTCAACGATCACCGATCTAACATCAGATACGGATAATAACGACTCCTGTTTGTATAGCTGGGCAGGCACGCTGTCGGTTGATAATTTGCTTAATAACTATGCTTTTTACTCTTCGGTTAAAAATGGGATGGTAACTATATTAGTAGACATTTTGTTAAACAAGTGGCTTTGCTCATTGAACTACTATTACTAGCGGAATAAACATGAATTCTAAATTTTCGTTCATTTAATTCTCAATTTTTAGGTAATTTAAATAATAAAACAATAAACTTTTAAAAACCCTGGCAACTACATCTGTCTATTACTTACTTCAAAAACATGTCGAAACGTGCAAAAAAAAGTTTATCTTTCAATTTCAAATGTAATTTTGCTTAATCTGTCAATGTCATGTCATTTTGCTTTCCGCTTTCAATGTTTTTTAATCTGTTCAAACAGTTGATTGGCTGACAGTGACAGGTATTTGACAGATTTATTAGACATCATGAAATATTGCTAGATTTTATTATTTTATGTAACATATTACCCAAAAATTTAATATTTTACAGACAACAATAATTATAAAAATTATTACGCTATTTTTAGTGTCATGTACAAGGTGTTGGCGTTTTCCCCATAAAAACGAAAACGTCTCCTTTCAAGGAATACTTAGTAACAAGAACTTACTGGTTCCGCGACTACATTCTTACCGCTTTTCGTCAACATTCTTTCGTAATATCATGGTTAGTGATATTTACCATATTCATACGAAATTATTATAATTTAATGCTTATTTTTCGATGGCGAAATAGACTTTTAATAAATAAATGTATTTTCGTACGAACTCTACATAAGCGCAATATTTGATCCATCGCATTTACATAAGCAATTGTACCGCAAATGAAGCACGATATTCGCTCGTTAAGGCCCATAAAACCTTCATAGCTTCCAGAGGCTATAACTAAGCCATTATCACTATTAAAATGGAGTTACGGAGTAGTATTTAGTATCGTTTTTCAATAACTTATTTAACCTTAAAGAATTGTTAATTAATTATTGCCAAAACGTACCGAAATACTAGAGAAGCTATGCCAAGCAAAAAATGGCAACTCGATGAAAAGATTGTGACGTATTGCTTGAAATTTGAATGTCGAGATTGAAACTTTTTGTATGCGTTGATGCCAAGTGGCGTCAAATCATAGCGTAAGGATCAGTTTCATGCGCTAGTAATTGTAGTTCAATGGAAAACACGGACTTTCGAACGATCGAACCGTCAAAATAACAGCAATTAAAGTTTTACACCCTTAATCATAATAATGTAAATACTCTAATAAACCTGTTTTAACTATTACACTGTTTTGTCTCGTTCTTTCTTGGCGCTGTCATCATTTGACAGAAAGTGACAAAGCGGTGTTAGCTAAAATAGGTTTACTTGACTGTTTGGGTTATTATGAATAAGGGGGATAGTATAGTGCAGTTTGTTTTGTGTACTCTGACAAATAAATGATTGATTTGATTTGATTTGACGTCTCTATTTTTAAATCAATCGCGTCTCGATTTCTATTGATTTCTTTCTGATTTTTGTTGACATTTCTTCTAATTTTCAACATTTTTCAAAAACAAATATTGACGCGTGACTTGAATAATTGTATTAGAGCTTAAGCCTGTATATGACGTGGTCATCAGTGTATCCTAGCCAGCCTAATGGTACTTTTAATAGTTATTTAACAACCCAAAAATAATTAATAGGCACAGATACAAATGACGAATTGGTATCATCTCTCGCCACGTGTCATTAACCTAAGTAATTGCCAACTAATATAATTGTCTAATGGTAATTAAACAGATCATTAACTATTTTGCGGGTCAAAAACTATCCACTTGAAATGCACCCGGAAAATACAAAATATAAAATTCATTGGACTTTAAAAACATCAACTCTTAGGTAATTAATATACGATTCAAAATCAAGTGACAAAAGTTTAGGAGAAACAAAAGAGCTTTGCATTTTCTAATGCAAACAAAACTAATTTTGTTGCTACAAAAATCAATACGATATGTTATTCCAATGGAATAGGATTGAATTTCGCATATTCCTTTTTTAGATTGCAGCATAAGAAAGCTTGTCGTGTGCGTTTATAATCGATTAACGCGGTCGAAACATCTGCTGTTCCAAATTTAAATAATTGACAGTTCGGAAGAAAACAAACATGTTTTGGCGCGAGTGGCCATTAGAGTCATGTTTTGTGTTATCTGTAGAAAAAAAAAGTGACAGCGCGCGTAAATTATAACCTAACCTGTAATTAATGGTCAATTTTGGCGGCTGAATGTGACGTCACGATGAACTTAACATGATATTTTATAAACAATGTAGATTTTAAAATTAATAAGCTCCGTGTGTGGCAAAAACAAAGATTGTGCATGTCAGAGGTAAACTTTAACGATAATTTATTTAATGTTTTAGATAAGATAAGGTTTTATGTTTTGCTTTACATTTTTATGAAATGGTTGACCAAATTACCTACATCGACGCTTTAATAAGACCACCAACATTTAAGCACTTATTTTATAATTTCAATTTCTCAATTACAAACCGCTGTGCCCTGGGGCCTTAAAAATAAAGATTATGCATCTAACAATTTATGCATAGATTCTCTAAAATTATCAATGCTTTTTAACTCTAGGTTTTGTGTTTGCATAGGTACGGCTACACTGGGCTACACGATTCCTGTAACCAAACTAAGTTAAACTGCCACTGGTAAATTTAGTATGGAGTTTGACATCGGTTTGACATTCGTTATTGTAAAATATGATGGTTCAAGTTTAATAGAAAAGAAGCTCTTCATTTAGCATATTAACGAATTTAATATTCTTATCTACTCATTAACAAGGACATTGACGACACATATCAATTTGTTTACGACCTAAATTACTTGAAGTAGTTATCAAAACTGTCATTAACGATCACTGGTCGTTAACGCGTTCATTTCGTTTCAATATCGATGAAACGCCCTTTTTGCGTATGTTGGCACAGAATAAATATGAACAGAAGGTTCACTCCTAACTAATGTTACCGACGAAGTAGGTATTAATACTGTGTCAGAAAAGTTATGTGACTCACAACGCTACAAGCGATCTGACAAAGCTATGATGTTGCCAGATTCCTTGAATGTGTATTAGTATCTTCCAATAGATATACCGGTATAGATTAGGTGCGTTTGATTTGTGCGTCACGGAAAACTGACAAAAAAGCTTAAAGAAAGTAAATCTTTTGGAGTCGGTGCATGATGTCAAGCCTACGTAGGTAAGAAACAGTCTACCTACACACATCAAAACCATGAGTTTACGGCGGTTTTACTCGCTAGCGACGATGTAACATTTTGTATGGAAAATTTTAGCTCTGCAAGTGACCGCTAGGGGTGCTGTGCAATTTTCCATAGATTTTTTTACGTAGTCGCTAGCGAGTAAAACTGTCGTAAACTCATGGTAACGGTACAAGCTCCGACTCCAACTTAATTTGTTTCTCCTAATCTTCTCCTAACAAATGCGTTATTTCAAGGTTTCTAGTCATTTTTTTCTTTTTAATTCTATAAGAGATAAGACTCAGTTTTGAACAGTGCAAATGATGTGTTCAGAATCCATCCTGTGATCTCCAAATGTGGCCATTCTGTTCGGCATTACTTTGTGATATCTATTTAATTAAGCGATTCGCCATTATTAATTCGATTATTACAGCGCTCGTAAAAAACTTACAACGCGCCTTTATCGCGAGCCGGCACGAACGCACCATCGTAAAGCAGTTTGGATTTTATCGCCCACTAATAGAGATTACATTGCCTTATCACGACAATCGTATAATTAATGCCACGCTTTCACATAGACACGCCATCCGATTGTAGCGAATCAAAATGGATCCTAAAGCCGAGAAGTTAAAATGCATTTAGAAAAAACACTTACGAACAAAATAGCAGCTAAAGTAGTCTGTATTTCAACTAAGTAAAGTCCAATTTGACGGGGACTCAGATAGAGTTCGAAATTGGAATCTTAATTTAATTAAAATTGGAACGATTTTGTCATCGTTGATCGCTCGTGGCTTTCCGCAGTTTTGTCGCTGTCAACTGTCACTTCATTATCGAAATTGAATTTGGAACGCTGCGGGGGATTTAAATATGTTTTTGGTTGCTCAACAGTTTTTTTGTCGCGCCCGCTTTTTGTAGTCGTTTTGATAGTTTAGCATAACATTATTTCTTAAATTAAAGAGATTTCAAATATTCAAGATATAGTAAACTATTTTGTAGGTAAATGATACCTAATCTACTTTTTTGAATGATTATAATAAGTAGTATAACAATTCACAACTAACTAGGGAATAAACCTGCGTCACTTTTCCGATTACTCAATTAACATTCCCTATAGCCAGTTGCATTCCACAAAATCTAATCATAAAATACAATCAGTGGCGAAAATATTCATAATTCAAATATTTCACACCGCACGACCGGACATCGCGGTTCCATACTTTGGCTATAACCATTTTATGAATTTAAACCCTACTTCCTTTAAATAAAGTTCAAAATCAATGAACACTTTCAAGATCGTTGTTTTAAATAGCGGACATGGCGGTTTAGTACCGGACGCAGCCGCGTGGCGGCGCTTACCCCACAGATAAGCATCGGATGAGTGTTGCACGACACCAAAATGGGGCTATTCGGGCGTAAATATTTAAAGCAGCGTTTTATAAAGAGTAACTTACAAATATAGCCAGATGTGATAGTAAAGAAAAGTTAGCCCGTAACGGCCCACTGCTGGGGTAAGGCCTACCTCAACTATGATGTAGTTTGAGCCATACTCCACCACGCGGGCTCATTGCGGATTGGTAGAGAGGTGTTTGCAAGAAAAGCGTTTATCTTGCTGTTAGATGTGATATGCAATGGTTAATCACGTTCAATGTGAAACGACTTAAGTAGGCTATCAATTAAATGACAAAAAAAATAGTAGATTGTTATACAAGGTGAGAAAGCGACCCATTTCACTCGAGATGTTTCTGGCGCTCGAACGAAGTGAGAGCGCCAATAATTCGAGAGTGAAATGGGTGCTTTCACCCGAGTTAAACATACTATTTTTCATTTCGACTGTGAGGAAAACATTAAATTTACAAAAGTGGTTGTAGATGTCTTGGTGAGGTATTATGTAGTTCAGCGAGAAAGGAAAACTCAAGTTTTGAACAAAATATGACAGTTGATTTACAGTACTAACAACACCTAACACGATTAGAAAGAATAACGGCACGAATACATGAAAACAGAGTACAAAAAAGCAGAAAATATGAAATAATTATAATCTTTGTAAATAATATCGATCGATTTTTTTCCACAGATAATAATAGAATCCAAAAATAATTTCTTTTTTTTATAAAAGTTTTAACGGCTTTGGACGAATCCTTCCTGAAATGACACTGACAATAAGAATTAAAAAAAAAATCATCTTGGCATTATTGCGGGCAGCCAAATATTTTAATTATTAATTAAATTAAAATTAGAAATTGTATATTTTTTTTTATCAACGATTATATACATAATACCTACACAATATGATTTTCAATTTATACTTAAGCAAAAATGTTTGTTATTTTAATAACATGATGTGACTCAATTATCTTTGGTCCAAGCTTTGACTGCAGGCCTTGACTCTATGCCATGTCAATTAAAACTAAATTACTTTCCACCCTAGGGATGGATAAGCTATTTTCCACCCGGCTATCTACACAGGAAAGTTATATTTTCCGAACAGGAGAGATGAAAAATATTTTTTTTTCACTGTATATTTTGACCTTCATAAGTGTCATTTCATGACCTAAATTGAAATAAAGATTTTGAATTGAATTGAATTTAAATTGAATTGAATTGAACAGTTTCTTAGTATTATGGAGTTGACACACTGGATGCGTTCTGCGGTCAGGTTCCGGTCCAATTTCGTATGGACCGCAAAACGCATGCAGTGTATCAAGTCCTTTAAAGGCTACTGGTTGTTTTTTCACTGATTTCATTTGGATTGATTTCCATTGATTCCCTCAAGTGTGTGTTTACACCCAGCACTTAGCAAGGGCTCCCGCTGAAAATCAGTGTCGTGGCATACTTACCATCTGCTGTCACGACTTATACTGAGCGGGGTCCTTTTTGGCACACTATGAGGCTTTGTGTTTTTATCCGTCAATTTTTTTTTAATTTTTAATTTTGTATTTTGATATTTTTGTTTTTTATTTTTTTTTGTGTGTCAATTAAATAATCATTCTATTCTATTATATTGTAAGGTCTGTTCTTCACACTCAGCAAGGCTATAGTCTATGCTTTACAATATGTATTTTTAATAATAAGGCTAAGCTTAATATGATAATGCCATCACTATAGTTTTCTAGTATAGCTTATCAGATATGTATTTAGTAAGGTTACGCAAATAAGGCTGTTTGTGTAGGACAACATGAGTTAGCTTAAAACGGCCAGAGATGTTGTTGAGGCTTCTATTACGTATAATTTATGAGTTCTCATCATCTACTAAGGAGCATGTCTGTCATTGAACTAATATTACTACCGTATAGAACTGACACCACAAACAAATCTCGTGCTCGCTCTCGCTAATTTGACGCAACTTGTCATCAACTCGTACAAACGGTTCACATTCGAAATTCAAATTTCAAGGAATACTACGTCACAATTTTATTTTTATTTTCTCTTTGTCGTCAATATGTCCGATTTCGTTATTTGTAAGTAAAATTTTGTGTATTCTATGTATGTTTATTTTTCCTATATATATTTATTTATTAATTATTTGTGTAATATTAGTATGTATGTATGTTTATATCGAAATAATGCATTTTATAATTTATTTTATATAACCCGCTCAGTTATTGAAAACGTTCCGCCACTGATTAAATTTTCTGCATTCCCAAGCGGTTGACTGGTAGAGAATGCCCTAAGGCATTAAGTCCGCCAATTGTACAGTTTACAGTGCAATAAAGTTTAAATTAATAAATAAATAAGCTTCTCTACAGGGTGTTGTTTTGGTCAGCGGTGAGCGACTCAGGGGTGGTTCTACAAACGATACTGATGCCAAAAAGAATTATTTTTTTAAGAATTATTTTTTTAAAAAAGAAAAAGACCCACAAAATCTTATTTCTCATTACGATATAGCGGACGAGTCAAAACTATCAACACCAGAAGGCTTACTACGAAAAACGAAATCCGTCAATACGATAATTGTTTTGGGGATCCGAAGCATTTCGTAGAAAGCATTCCATATTAATTAAAAATCTTTCGGGTCCGAAAAACGATAATCGTATTGACGGATTTCGTTTTTCGTAGTAGATCTCCAGGTCGCTTACTCGTAGCTTACTAGCTACGGCGTTGTATTTCGTAGATACGCGCGAGCTACCGCTATGCGTGAGGGTGTGAGTTTCCCCATTCATTTTGAATTTTTTTTTGAAGGTTGTGAAGAGGTTTTCTCTTATAAAACTTGCATTTTAATATAAAAAAAATTGAATAAGCATAACTCATCAAGCATAATCATCATCCCTGAGTAGCTCGTCGCTAACCAAAACAGCACCCTGTATCCGTAGTAATAACAACTCACTGATATCAGTCTTTAACTATCAGTACTATCACGCAGACACGCGGCGTCGCTTAGTATGATATTATCAGATAAATGCGACACACGTCACAAAAAGTAATCTACGTGAATTTAAAATCGGGAAAACACGAATGTTACTGTTCTAAATTCAATTAAATGCATTAAATAAATAATGGGTTTATGGAAATAAAAACTTGAAACTGTAGAATTACGCAGATGTGAAGAACAATGTAGAGACCAAAATATGTTCAGGGATATTTCTTTCCTCTATTTACATAAAACAAATCTTTATATACATAAATTAAAGTCGTGTTAGTTACGCCACTTAAAACTCGAATACGGACAGATTTTCATGATTTTTACTTTGTTGGACTTGTCTCAGCCCGATAAGGACAAAAACGAAATTCATTTAGAATTTTATATTGAAATCTTCATTTTATAAAAAAAGTATATAAAAAATTTTATGTTTGATAATGAGCGGGAAATTCGATAATTTAAGAATACTTACTTACTTAACGGGGCCAGAGCGGAGTGGGGCCGGGGTGGATTGACCGGGGGCGAAACAAAGTTTGCTGGGGCCGCTAGTACCAAACAAAAACCTACCAAATCCCAGTAGAATCAACTCATCTGTCGATGTCGTGACGGGATTCGAACCCCGGACTTTCCACCCTAGTCGATGCTATCAGATAAACGATGTTAAACACTGGCACGCGACTTGTTACATTAGCTTGTAATAAATGCCCCTGTTTTTAGTTTGGAGTACACCATCTGTGCTTTTAATCTTTGACTCGTATTTGATTAATTAGTGTAGGGCTGGATCACACCGTTTGACACTTTGGCTCGGTTGTTAATACTAACAACAGATTATTTGCCTAAAGACGACGAAAATCATTTTTTTTAGTTTGTTTTAAAATGTGTCTTGGTCGTAGTTTTGGTTAAATATAGTGGTTCAATCTACCCTTATTATTAGTTTACTTAAACTATAATTAGCGTTAATATATCACTTTTATTTTGTAGGAGCAAAATAACGTAATTAATGACATGTTTTCTTTAGTTATAAATAACGATACATAGTATTTTCTGTGTGACATTAGAAATATAGTATATGTGCGATTTGCAGAAAAGCAACAGGTTATATATAAATAAATGAACAGTCTTTAAGTATTGCATATTTCTTTTATTCCTCGCCCCCTTTTTCAGCATAATCATAATTATTACAATGCATATGACGAAGATCATCCAACTACTATCAATAAATAACATTAATATTTAGAATTAAGCATTATTCGTTTATTTAGGCTAGCAATATTACAGAATTACATCGAAGCAACATGGCAACACATTTTTACAATATCAGTAGATCTGGCGACACTCAATTAAAGTTATTTGGTTGTCTTTGGTGTAATGAATAACTAAAATAATTCTGGATTCAGTAATGAAAATTAGTCGTAGTACAAAAACAAATGCTCATAAACTATGATATTCGGTTGTGAAGAAATGACGAATTTTATTAAGTAAGTAGATGGCGAATATAAGAACCAATAAACTTTATAAATAACAATAAGACTAAGAAAATTTCAGATTTACAAGACTAAGAAAACACTAGAATAATCGAAAGAAGCTATCAATCAGTTCTTTTTAATAACTATGTACAAAATTATCTATATTTACCACAGAATAAATACATGATCCGTAAAACATTTCTTATTTACAAAACTATGTACAATTTATGGAATGACAATGATTTTTGTACGTTACAATTATTTGAATTTAGGTTATCCTCCATAGCAATTTTATTATCTAATAAATAAATGGTACTAAGATCATTACAACTAGATTGTTAACTAACACTTAAGTATACATACAAAAATTACTGGCCGACAAGTTTCGAAAGCAGCTCCTATTTTGCAAATTAGCTTTAGTATAACCAAATACAATAAAAATATCTCCAAATTTTGCGTTTACTGTACTTTTCTTTTGTCAAACTTTTTATTTCTTTGGTGGCTTGCAGATGCAGAGCATGGCCAGTGTCAAAAAATATGTGACCTTAATAAAAAACAAAAAAATGTTGTTATGTTTTTCTTTTTCACCAGTCTACAACTAACATAAGTTTGCCTTACACTTGTCGCGCCTCTTTGAACGATTGGCTTTGACACATTGACATGACTAGTCCGTTCTGAATTCAAATTCAAAATTGTCCATCCGCTACGTCCCGGCGAGCGGCTTCAAGCGAACACTACACTAAGCTCGACAGCGGTGCCCGGGACGTCACTGGCGACGCTGGCAGCGGCTGCAACTGCTGAGGGGCTTGCGGTTGGAAGTAAACTCCTGGTTCGTTCGAAAACTGGGGATGGATTGGCAGTGGAGTGTGAGGCATCGACGTCGGCCGCGACTCGTGATACAAAATCGGCACTCTCACCAATCGTTGAGCCGCATGAGCCATGTTAGCCGCTTCTAATTCCGCCGCTAACTGTCTTTTCCACTTATTCCTTCTGTTTTGAAACCAGATCTTCACTTGTGTTTCTGTCAAGTGTAAACTAGCAGCTAAACCAGCACGTTCGGAGCTGCTGAGATATCGTTTCATGTCGAAAGTTGACTCTAATTGAAACACTTGCGAGCGCGAGAAGACAGTTCTTGTCTTTTTCTTTCTCTTTCCTAAATTGGCAGTGGGATCTCTTTTTTCATCTTTATCGAAGTCATCGCTTTCGTCAACATCAGGGTCTGAGTCTTGTGGGTCTTGTTGTTGCGGATATAAAGCGGGGTGAAGTCGCGGGGAGCGGGGTGAGGATCGAGAGGGGGAGGGGGGTGTGGGGGCGCGAGGGGGGCTCCGCGTGCGCGGGGATCCACCAGCTGAACCATCCTCGTTTGTTGTGGAGTCTTCTGTAACAAGTAAAAAATTGGTTAGAGAATTGATACATCTTACACTGGTATCTAAAAAGAGAACTTCAAAAATATTGTACTTAAACCATGACTAAAATCACCAGACCAATTAGAAAAGCATAACTCCATTCCTAAATGCCGTCTTTATGACATTATTGTTACATTGGTCGGGTAATATTTTGTACGGTTCTCAGCATGGTATTAATAGTTTGGTAATAAGCGAGAGATATTCCTTTCTTGTACCTACTTGCGCACAAATATATGAATCGTCAATAAATCTGATCTGAAGTTAGGGAATTGATAGCATAATATTCATCGTAGCTTCAATAGTGTTTGATATTGGCGCCCAACATGGTGCGCGTGATAAACCTTATGCATATTTTAACAATTGTTGAATAAAGTAGTAAATAAATAAATAAATAAATATGCGCCAGACAACACACCAATCGGCTGGTTTCGTGGTAAGGAATTTTCTTCCTTATGTTACGCAGTACCAGACAACGATTATGACAAGGGCGTCTCTCATTATACTTCCATATCTATACATCCATGAAAAAATAGGTGAGTGCTCGCTCATCATATAAACTTTGCCCCTTGCGGGATTCGAACCCGCGTGGCGTACGCTGACATAGTAGTCAGGAGCGCTAACCACTATACTAAACATGTCGTCGTATTAATATATGGTATAGCATAGCTCTAATCGATGGTATTTCACTACAATGGTTCACGTTCCTCCAATAAATACTCGTAACTCAATTAACGCTCAAATAAATCCGTAAATCGGGCTAATCCCCATACACATAAATACATTTCCTCCACTATCACATACGTGTCAAGTCACAGAGCATTCGAATAAACCGAATCAACTAGATTAGCATTTAGCAGGGTTCGCTGTTAACGCCTATCTCTATCCAATTACAATCAGCACATCGGGTCATACATTTTTGTTGAAAACCAACCCTTATTACAACTGGATAAGATACTGCAGTGTTTACCTTGACGTGCTCTTGTCAGTACATTGGAACATTTCTCGCTTACGAATGGGCAACTTGACGGATTTATTTTTAATGACGTTCGTTTTTCAAATCAAGTTAGTAAGTCCGTTTAGATGGTAGTAGATGGCGGTGTGGGTACATTATATTGCGATTGGTTTTATTATGATATCAGATATGCAGAACTTTTGAAAAGCTTAAAGGAGGCGGTCGGCGCGCCATACATTGCTTGCCCCAAAAGTAAAAATCCATGCGTCACGACCAAAACTAATTTTATGGGTTCGTTTCTTCGCCTTTTAAAATAATATAAAGTAATATAAGCCGTAAATAGCGGGGTTTTCACATAAAACGAAATAAATCATGTGGGTTCAATCTCTTGCACAGGTCTTTCTAGATCATAGCGCCATCTGTGTCGAAAACCCGCAATCTAGGCCACCAAAACTCAAACATAGAAAACTGCCCCGCTAGGCTTAGACATAATCTAAGCCGCTAGGGTGCGTGACGCGTGAAAATTACGATGACGCAAACAATAGCCAACGAAAAGAAGTTCCTTGTCACAGTTTTTTTTCAAGTTTTAGGAAGAGGTTGGTAGGTTTAAAGGTTAGTACCCATGGGAGGCAAACGTCATCTTCCTTCTTAAAATAGCGATTGCGAGCGCTTACTTATTTAACTAACTGCCACATGACACAGTATGACACAATATGCCATTTCGTTAAGCGGTCGTCAGTTTGCTTATAAGTGCTCGAAACCGCTATTTTCTGCCAAACAACAATTGTTGGGGACAGGAAATTGTATTCAATAGTTGTCCTATTTTTTTTGTAGATTTATATGCCGCTAGATAAAAGCAAAGTAAATTAACAATATTGTATTAAAAATTCAATATATTTTTTGCAAAATGATATAGTCAAGTCTCTTAATGCTTTTCTTTAATCAAACATTAAACGACTCTGGGGCAATTTACGAACGTGTCCTTTAGTTTTATTTATTTATTTAATTTAAGCCTTAGAAGCTCTAGCCACGACTTATACTGAGCGGGGACCTTTTTGGCACACAATTTTTTAATCTATGTTTTTTTTCTGTCTCCTTCTGTCTTTGTAATTTTTAATCTTTGTGTGTGTCAAATAAATAATTATTCTATTCTATTCTATTCTAGCCAAAGCTTTTGATTCTCAATTTTTGCGTCAAACTGCCTGTTCAATTAAAATAGTCGTACGTAGAGAACTTATTGTGCAAATATTCGGCGAACGCGAGGGTAAGTACCTATGGCGAATGATATCACATGGATAAGTACATGTTTTTATGCAATTAATTTTCTGACATCAATCTTTGATTAAAGTAAAATAGCGGAAGATAGGTGACGCGCCACTCGAACGTGGACCGCTAAAATCAGGCCCCCGTCGCCTAATTGCCTCCAGTTGCAATCGGGATTGCGTGCGCGGATGACATTACGTGAGACGTGTGACGTGAGGAGAAAATAATTATTTTTCGGGTTAAACGTAACCAAAATGCCTTCGAGTGCTTTCATACGTTGCCCAAACCATTCTTAAAGGAAAAACTAATAGCATGGAATCACATTTCACTCGTAAGTACACGAAAACTTTAATTTCTAAATTTATTTGTAAATTCAGTCTTTTTTGACGGCCCTTTTTCAGGGCGAGATAGAAATATACGATTCATTGATGTGCGACCAGTTAGGAATGATGATGATTGATGACACATAACGCAACATGTACTGCTTGTTGAGATTTGTCTACGCGGTACCGTTAGCATAAAATGTAGATCATAATAAATTTATTTTATTTTACCTGATATTGACTGTTGCTTCTTTATTAATGTTTTGTAAAATTGTGTTCAACTTCAATAATGTAAACAATAAAATAATTATCTACTCAAGTTTTTTACAAAAATGACTGTATTAAAGTGAAGTTTTTTTAAATTCACTCGCACCTAATCTGTATAATTGCAGGTCTCTTAAGGATACATCTTTGTGTGACGTCAGCGCCATCTACTCATCATGTCAACTGCAGCGGGCCAAGTAGTTATTCATTACAAAATAAATTAAACTTGGAAATCAATCATTGGAAGGAAATCATGTTTTAACAATAAATATTAAAAAATAAACTTATATTTTGTTTTATTTCTGGTAACCCTACTCACGCCAAACATCGCTCGACATTTCAAAATAAGTAAAGTAATAATAACAAGTAATTTATTAGTTTTCACAAAAAACATGGTACACAATTTCGATCCGATTTGTCTGCTGACGCTTCTTGATTCTTATTGCAAGGATACATCAACGTGACAAGAGACATCTCAAAGTGCGCGTTTGTTTCGCTCGCACTACCGTCGTAAGAAATGGGTTTGTCTCTGTCGTCAGTAGCGTAAAGCTACACAGCTGTGTGGGTCATCTTGTATGTAGTGGTGTGTAGTGCCATTTTTTAGCTGACAATTAGTATGACATGCCGTATCTTCCGCTATTTTACTTTAATCAAAGACATCAATTCATAAAGTTTTCTTCATAGCTGTTGTAGAACTTTGAAAGGCGATTCGAAATTCAAAGTTGAATGGAACATGAGCTCAAACCGTGTCATCGACGCGAAGCATGAATCACTACAATCAAATCAATTTGCATCATACCACCGCAAGAACCTTACCCCTTTCGTCATAAAGTTGAATTTAGAATGCACCGATTCCAATTTTGAACTCACGCATGTTTCAAAGACCAGCATTACTTGACCCGTAGTTAGATAGAGGGTTGTGGATAATAGAGGTCTAGCCATTTGGAAAAGAGCCGTGATTCCAATTGATTTTAGAAGCCAAGTAGGTAATCCTTTGTTGCCACTCGTTTGCTGTTTACACAAACGCTTACTAGATAAGTAGTTTAGGAGTTTGCATAAATATGCATTTTGTAATATTACGCAGCATTTCTTATGATTCTTTATAGGGATTTATACACGAGTAACTTAAGCTCGTCACCTTTACACGCGCTTCAGGAATTGAGGCAGATACATTAATTACAATTTTAGAAGTCTGAATAGATAAGAGAAAAGGGTAGAAAAAATATCAAACTTTTTGTTGTGTCAACGAAAAGAAACTTCGTCGCAAATACAATTTACTTGACATTGTGATTTATTTTGATTTATGGAGTCAGCACATGCAATAAGATTAAAAAACCAAAATCCAACGTCCATAGTTCGTCAATAGAATTAATTCAATTGCTCTCCCATTAGTAACGTTCTGGCTGAATGTCAATTTAATTTTAAAAAAGATCCCCTGCAATCCCAGCAGCCACATTCGAAAATTAAAACCGCGCGTTTCAAACTGGCAACACGCTTTTTGGCGCGAAGACACGCGAGACGTTTCCCACAATGGGTCTGAGAGGGATGCATATACGTTTGACATTTCTGCGGCGTGCGGTGTTGCTACACGCGAATAATCGTGGGCGGATGGTAGAAAAGTATTGTACGGTCGGTTTAGGCCGTGTGAAATGGCATGCTCTTTGTTCGTAGAGATGGGTTTTGGAAAATTAAAACGGGGCTGGAGTGATGACGATTGCTTGTTTAGCCATGTGTGTTTTATAGCGAGGTGGGCAACTGCTTTGTTTGTACCCATTGCACTGTTATGCTTGTAATGTTTATTTCGATTTAGTTCATGCTAGCTTTTATTTGTGCCGCTTAGAAGTTTTGATGGCTATGAAAATGCACGTAGCTCATTTATTAAAGGTATTTTTATTATATTCGTTTATTAAAAAATCTATTCATTTTTATTATTATAGCAATATTATTACCTACATCTTCTGAATATCATTCTGTTTAACTCTTGTTTCTCGCATATCTCGTCTTTTATGACATATATTAGCTATACTGATTATTTTTCATCTCATAACGTTCATTTTCTTTCTTTAGTTAACAGAGTTTACAAATAATTATAATTTTGCCGTTTTGAAAATGATATTTTGCCGTTTTCAATTTTAACACAAAATTTATGGAACGAATATCCAACTTGCAGTCGACAAATTATTTATATTTTTTTTGACAAAATTAAATATTAAGCTATAGTTTTTACACTTACACCAAAGCGCAGGTGTGACGAACCCAACACGGGTACGAACACGGCTGTCTCATAAGACCAGTTACATGGGAGTAATGTGGACGTGAAATTTCGATGCATGTCTAAAATAAAATCTCAAAAAAAAACATACACTTACACAAATCCTTAAATTCAACATAAAACTGTGGAACCTAGTCGGAGGCCTGCCACCGAAGCTAGGCATAAATAGATAGCTCTGTATTTAATGAGATAGATACCCATTATTGAGGCGGTCTTGACGCTAAGAACCATATGTGATTGAACAGCTCAGATTAAATTGTTTCTCGTACTAAGTATACAAGTGATAATTAAAATAGCTTGACGTGGGATCTCTCCTATGTATTTTTTAATATATCATGACGTGAAATAACTAGGTGCGAGAGGGCAAACAAATAATTATGACGAAACTGACAAACCATATCATTCACAATGCTAACTTAACTAATTAATTCTTATAAATTGCACTTCTAAAAAGCAACGCTGTTTTATTTTCAGTTTTTATAGTGACAAAACATTAAAAAAAAGAAAATCATATTTTTTTGTTGGCCTACGTATACCCTCTTTTTTGAAGTCGGCTAAGGAGAAGCTACTTTCGGTCCACATTGCTCCCATGTCACAGGTCCAATCACAGCAGTAACGCGATACGAGCCCGTACCAGTGCGAGTAATCCCGCCGGCGATGACATGTGTTGCCGACGATTTTGTAATGAATGCATTCACGTAACTTGTGTGCTTTTTAAAGCACAAGCATTAAAGGTCCAGGCCCACTACATCGTGTCATACCATGTCCGTGTTAGGAGCTTATCAGACACGATACGCTCTACTATGCCTACTAAACGGATTTACAGAGTTATGTCCCACCGTTATATGGATTATGGAGCGATTGCGAAGCGTACTTTGCCGGTGCTAACACGCTCAGTGCATGACACGCGACGGTGTTGGTCGGTGACGAAACGGTCTAGTGGGAACAGTGTCATAGTTTTCAATCAGTTATCAATACAAATAATATTTTTTTGCTTAACACGTTCCTAGTACGGCCCTGGGACTCTATTTTTGAATCACTCGTATGGATATGGCGAGTGATTTTTTGAAATTTTTTGTTGACTTTTACTTCATCTTCTAACGAAAATCACACGCCATCTTGAAGCGAGTGATTCAAAAATAGGGCCCATGGTATGCTACGGTGTAGTATATTTAAAAATATTTTAATATTTTATTCTATGAATATGAATTAACTTGTGTCTTAATATTGATCCTAACTAAAACATCCGTTTTAGTAAGCCTACCCTGATCATCCGCCTATCGTCATGTTTTTTTTTAAATAAATATTGGACACCAATCACATACATTACTCTGATCCCAAAGTATTTAGTTAATGCACTTGTGTTATGGAAATCAGGCACAACGGTGGCACCACAACACCCAGACCTGGGACAATATAGAAAATTTTGATTTTTACATTGGCCCGACCAGGAATCAAACCCGGGACCTCGGAGCGGCGACGCCTTGGAACCCAGCGTGCTTAGCCACTACACCACGGACGTTGTGATTTTTACTTTTGTTGAATAATAATATTATATAATAATTATTGTAAAAATATTACTTCAATTTTTGAAATTATTCAATGTACCTAAGTACGTCTTATACACTTACTACTCACTGAAGCCTTAAAACATTATAGATAAATTATTAAGCGCAATTTATAATATTTATTAACCTACCCCGAGGCGGCGAGGTTCTTTCCTGCGGTCGTTGCCAGTACCACGGCGCGGGAACCAAACCCCCGTACCGGCCGGCGAGCGCGCTCCACTGGGATATTAAGCCCAACCTGGAACAATGATAATGATTTTAGTATCATAGATTAAATTAGGAGGTAAGTTTAAAGATTGATGGTTTTTTTATGTGAAAGTATAACATACAAAACATGTATTTTTTAAGAATAGATTAGGTCAGAGAATTAGCTGGAGAATCTCATTGTGTTTTTGTCACTATACAAACATAACAATATAAATTGTGGCACTTGTAAAAAGCAACTGTGTTAGACAAGGAATCAAACCCTGTGTCTTACAACTATCCGTACGCATGCCCATACCACTCGTCCACCGACATTTTGGCAAGTCTGTTGAATTTTGCAAGTGCTTTCTTTAACTCGTTGGCTGCGTCACCTCATCAATACTAAAAGATTGCTTTTTCAACATCCGAAAGAAACATTTTTACAAATATTTTTCAATGCAATTGCTAGGATGCATTTTTGTTAGGTTACAATTTAGCTCATAATTTCTAGTCAAGTATTATTATAATCATTATTAATTGTAACCTGTTATGCGTCTTTATTAAATAAAATAAATGCCCACGATGAAGGAAGCCAACTTATATGTATACAAGGTGTTTCAGAACAACGAGTAAAGAGAGATGGGAGTCACTCAGAATCAGTAACTAAACAACTTTCTCCTAGATAAATGGGTCGAAATATGACAAAAAATAATTTACTCTCCATAGAAATCAGACGGGTCCCATGACCGATTTAGTATGGGAAGTCAAATTATTTTTGTCAGTCAGTAACTGAACATATTTTTCGTAGTAGATTCTGAGTAGGTCCCTTCATTCTTTACTCGTTGTTTTCAAACACCTTGTACAGATGTCAGAGTGTCAAGATTATAAAAGCAATTAATTTATTATTTACCAATTACTTGTTAATATTTACACGTCTGCTTGCAGGCTAAATACGTTTACTTTGTACTTAATTACCTTACTACTTACTCGTAAATACCTTATTTTATGTATGCATTCTTGCAAATAAATTTCTGATTTCTGAACGTAGTGATTATATTCTCTTTGCTGTAGACTTTTGTATCACCCTGAATAAAAGCCTCCACAATTTTAAACTATCAAAACAAAGCCGTAGGAAAAGTTTTCAGTAAATACACCGTATAAGGTAAAGGCGCGATTTATCGGCTTCGCTCTAACAATCGGAAGAAAGAAGTAATAAATCAATTTAGGTGGGACGAAACACGCTTCTACACTTAACAGCTGATCGGGATTGCGATATATTTTGTTTAGTAAAACCGTGTAAAACCGTGTTTTAGGCAAATAAATTTCATTTCATTTCATTTCATTTAGAGGTATAATCGATACAATGCTGGTGAATTGTTTCAGTGATTTCAAATTCTACGTCAACTATCAACATCATCATCATCAGCCAAAGGACGTCCACTGTTGTACACAGGGCTTCACCACAGTTTACCACAGTGACCGGTTGTGAGCGGTCTGCATCCAGTGTGATCCTGCGATCTTTACAAGGTCGTCTGTGCATCTTGTCGGTGGACATCCTACGCTGCGCTTTTGCCGAAGATACGAGTACTTTACTTTATGCTCTTAAAAATAAAAAAATAATGTTTTTGACAGATTTGATAATTTGTGCTGATAATCGTGTGCTCATGGTCTTGCTGGAGAATGGTTTACTTATGTAGTTAGTTAATAACAAGATAAGGTGACATGTTTCGGCCCTTTCAGGGCACATTACGGTATATTATTTGACGTTCATAAATGACACTTAAGAACGTCAAATTTATGACCTAAATTGAAATAAAGATTTTGAATTTTGAATGTTTCAAGTATTTTCGATGCAAGCATCATGTAGAATTTTTTTGTTTTAACTATTCAGAGTTTAAATATTGCATGAGCGCCTGATCTCTCATCGGTTTTGTTGGACGGCCGTCACACCGGATTTATGAGAGTAAAGAAACAATAATTCATTAAATTTATTTATTTCGACATAATTAAAAGTCATACAAAGTCATAATATCTCCTGCGTACCTGGCTTATCTCTCTTGAGAAGGGCCGCCATTACCGAAAATCGGTAGAAGAATTATCTATACTAATATTATAAAGCTGAAGAGTTGTTTGTTTGTTTGTTTGTTTGAACGCGCTAATCTCCGAAACTACTGGTTCGAATTGAATAATTCTTTTTGTGTTGGATAGTCCAGTTATCGAGGAAGGCTATAGGCTATATAACATCACGCTACGACCAATAGGAGCAAAGATATAGTGGTAAATGTGTAAAAAACGGGAGAAAGAAGTCACTATTCCACGCGGACGAAGTCGCGGGCAAAAGCTAGTATCGAAATAATAATAAGAACATAGCATCAATTAATGTGTTAGCAAATAAACTAGTAGGTATCCTAGTGATCTGTAACAGGAACGTAATTGCAAGTTGCAGTAGTATTTTCATAGTATCTCGAAACCGAATCTGAGTGTTTATTCTCGAACAATCTAAAGGAAGGAGTGATAAATCAATTTGTGTGAAAAACAGGCTTCCACACTTACCGCCGTATCGTATCGATTGTTCAGAGGGGATTGCCGCGCTCTCGGGAGCGACGCTTGTGGCTAGGGGTGGGACAATATCGATAATAATATTATTATTAATTGATAAAAAAGCAAAAATGGGTGGTTCTTAGCTAAAATAGCTATCCGACGCGGCAACGCAGCCAGAATCATAGCGTTCTTGCCACAACGAAACGGTTTGGTTTTTGAATAAGTAGGTTTTAAGTTTTTTTTAGTGATGCATGGCTTAGTTTTATATATTTTTATTTGTGTAAATAAAACAAAAGTAGGCTCAATAGTTTGATACCGGGTTGACGTACTTATGGGTTAAATGTCTGACATTTTAATTGGAAAGGGCAGGAAGAAGATTACACTCCAAATCGATATGCTTATTCTGGGTTACGCAAACTGGGCCTTGCTCAATTAAAGTATAGTAAAAGGGATTTTTTTACATTTTAGTTTCAATTTAATGGTGTTATTTTATAGGATGTGTCATTGAACTACTATTACTAGCGTATGGTACTGACACCACGAACAAATTTCGTGCAACATAAATTGACGCCACTTGTCATCAACTCATACAAATGTTTTATATTTGAAGTAAGAAATACGTCACAATCTTATCGTCGTATATGCAACACATATTTTGCTTGGCATAGCTTTTCTATACGTAGTAATAACAAGTCACTGTGATTATTTATTAATTACTAACTCTATCAATAGTGATTTTGAGACCACATTCGTTTTATTAACAAAAATCCCGGCGCTCTATGCTTCTACAGCTCGTAGTCAAATGTCGTATCTTCGTAGCTCTCGTAGCACGTAAGTAGTCGCGTTCGTAGTCGTGCGCCTACGCAGCTCCACGCATTCGCTACGAACTACGAAAAGAGAAAAGGTTAAGAAGCATGAAAATTTTGATCGAGCCGCTGATGTCTTATTTTAGTCTTGGTTTATTGAATGGGAAGTCTTTCTAGTTTTAACTATTAATAAAAATAGTCCAGTAAATTTGTCAGCGATGGACGCCTTGCGTTAAATCCGGTAGTACTTGCAGTAATCATTGGTCCATCTTCATCGAGTGAGCAAAAAATCTGATTTTACTTTACTAAAACTGAGTGTAAATATCATCGTAAAAGCTGTCCTTTATAATGACAATGTAAGACTGTTATTCTTAAATGACACGTTTGAAACATTTTGCAATTTTCATATCAACTATTGACTTGTGGGAAGTTAACCAATGGTAGATTCTAACAACCAATTTAATAAATTAATGGAAAGCATCACATTCAATTCCCCATTTAGTTAAGCTTAAAACAATTCTAGGAATATGCACTCACTATTGTATGAACGCAATATTTATTAATTGCTCTGTATCAATTATGCATATTCAAATTGAAACTACAGTATTTTACACTATTTCGATCAAATTAAACACATAGTTATCTAAATCTACTGCAATAAAAATATTGGGTGTTTTCGAAGCTTTAACTTGGTCAGTTTATTTGATGATTTGACGTTAATTTTAGTAACTACAAGAGTCCGCACCTGCCGTCGACATACCGTCGATGCGCCGGTCGATGTGTTGACGGCAATATTTTCAACTTAGTTTTGTTGACATCTGCCGTCGACATGTCAGCGGCTAACTGAATTGTCGTCAAATGCCACATTATGGACATATTTCACAATCTGTATTAAAATCTCCAGTAGTTTTATCTGCCTAATATTTCATACTAAGGGCTGATTTCACCAGCGACAAATAAGCACTGACCTACGAAAAATTAAAATATGGAACGTCATTTTGTATGAATATTTACAAACATTATGACTTAGACCTAAAATGTGTTTTATTTAACTCGTCAAGTATGTGTGAACGAGACACAATAGAAATTCCATTATTATGCGACTCCCGGCAGTCGTTTGATACCTGACTGATTAAATTAATTACAAGTAGGTAGTACCACAAGTTTTTACTTGTTTTTATCGTGAAATAACCTGCTATTTTCACAACAGACGACTAAAAAAACTATCGACAATTCCCATCTCTACAACCGCAGTCTATTCATAAACTGGCACTATTTATTTTTATCGATACCCGACAATAGCTATCGCGGCAATAGGCGAAACCGCGAGCCGAGCCAATAGTTCTTAATGTATGCCGATCGCTTTTATCGTGGTTTAAAGAAATATCAGAGCGTTTGTTATTTATGTTCGAAGTTCAATTGATTTTGTAGCCGTAAAAAAATGAAACAAAATGTGTGTGATGCATTCGTTAGTGAATAGTGTGGAATGATTTCGTAATTCAATGGATCTAATTTAGGTAAGATCTAAAAACATAGAGTGGATTCTAAAGTCTTTCTTCTTTGATTGTTAGATAAGATTGGAAGATCTAAATCGACTAATACAATAATAACAATTATTTTCTTTGCTTGAAAAGATACTAATTGATAAGTGACATACTTTATTTGTAATTTTTCTAGGTAACGGTCTACAAGACCTGATCATCATCAACAAATTTGAGAGCTAGGCTCTTGTCAGTGGAGGTTTTATAAACATTCCAAGTTTGGAAAGATAGTGTGGTGGTCTTCATCTTGCCTTCCTGACCGCAGAACAGGGGGTATCCCACCTCTTAATGCCCAGTCAGAAGCTTTTCCTGAAGTACTATAATAATATCTTCTTAACTGTCTCGGTGTCGCGGTTAGAGGGTCGCATTTTAAAGCGACGGCTGCGCCAGAGGTCCCTGGTTCGATTCCCGGGTCGGGCCAAAAATATATACCAGAGTTTCCTATTCAGAAATTCTCAGGGTATCCCGGAGTTTGGAAGTTGGCGGTGTTTCACCCCCGTGCCTCGGTAAGCACGTAAGCCGTTGGTCCTGCGCCTGATCTCTCTCCGGTCGTGTTAAATTGCTGTCCCATCGGGCTATGAGTATGAAAGGAATAGAGAGTGCACCTGTGTTTGCGCACACACTTGTGCACTATAATATGTCCCGAGCAGTCGGTTAATCGTTATGACTGGCCACCGTAGTCGAAATTGGCTAGGGGGACTATTATTATTATATCTTGAGCCTTCTGCCAGCACTGATGTTGCTGTTACCCAACACCAGGGGAACGCTTATTTAAGAGTAGATAAGTTCCTTTAATAATGTCATTTTGGCTAACCAATATCAAACACTTAGCAAGCTGAAATGATACAATTAATGATGATCATCATATTATTGTACTTAAACAAAATTGAAATCTGCTTCAAAAAAAATATTTTCAAAATGACATTACATGTCACTTATTTCAGAAGTTAATTAAATGGCAATGTACATAGCGAATCAAAAAGAGGAAACTAAACATAAAGAGGAAATAATAGTCATTAAAAACAAAATCAACGCCAAAGCCTATCTAGGACTACAGATGCCCTCAGTTTTGTGGGAGTTTCTACTCCATCTTGAACATATTACATGTAAAGTGTAAACGATTTCAGATAACTATATCATCCAACAATAGGACCAGTTATACTCATTCTCATTACCCACATCGCTACCCTAAAAGGATCCCATCTCAAAACCGCCTAATTATCCGTAAACTCGGGAAAAATCGATATAAAAAGGGCATTACCAATCTGCATTGCCCGCTTAATCCTGTCGCTTTCCCAACGCAAATTCCATTACACAGTGGTTTCCCTCTGAAAAGCAGGAAGCCGCGTGATTGGTCGGCTCGCCGCGTTCTGATTGGTCCATTCGCGACCCCGCCCCACTCTCCGGCTATAAAAATCGATGCTCTGCCGACTCGTGCTCTTTTTGCTCGCCGTCGTCGCACCGACACTCTCTCCGCTAATAATACAGTTCTTTACTGTTTAAAGTGTTTACTTGTATCCGTTGTCGGTGCAAGCGACGCGGGACTCTTTTGTTGGCTATTCTGACCGGTTAAAAGCATCTGAAACGGCTTTGTCGTTATGACACTAGGTTTTCTTAGACGCCATTACTGTGAGCTGGGAATTGTATGGAGCCGCGCGCCTTTTAACGTTTGTTAAGCAGGACATTGATACGGGATACGGTAAATGTCTGAGCTGGATCAAATAAGAATAGAATGTTAGTGAGCTATAACATCACTTTCCTTTTTTAATGCTAGTAAAACATACGATAAGATACAAGTAGGTAATAAAGATGTTTGTCTGAAAGAGTGAGATTTTGTCATATTTAGAGATAAAATTAACTGGTAAAAAGATAGTACAAGATGCAAGAAATTAAAAGATACTCTTCTGTGTTATTTATCGATTAACATTTTACTGTTTGTTATTCCTGAAGTTTTGAATGCTTTACAGCATTCGTGGTAACAACCACGAACGTAAAGCATGCTGCCTGTTGGCAGACTGCCGGTTTGATAGGCACCAAAATATTTTCTTTTTTTTTAATTTTTTCAAATTTCCGGTCGGGCTCGGGGTCATAAACTTGCAGTAATCATTGACCCATCATCATCAACGAGTGTGCAATAAATCAGACCGGATTTTAACACATTCCGGGACAGTCCCGCCTACAGGCGTGAAAACAATAAAACATCTATTGTGTCTGGAGTAGTGTCCCGGAACGTGTTAAGCAAATTCAATGTTAAATTGATAATACTATACTGATTGCTTTGTTGAGTTGTGTAAGCATGAAACGTAACGTCTTAATTAGATGATTTGTGTAGTTTTTTGGGTACAATTGATACTGTTCTGAATTTTCCTTAAGAAGCACATTTATAAAGCTAAATCTACTCAAATCATTTAAATACTTAATAACAAAATCGGCTTAAGTAACCAAATCTCAAAGAAATGCGCTAAGAAAATAATAAAAATGCACCCTCAAAAATACCATTCCACCATAAAGTTAATACCATTAAGTCTTAGAATCAAAGACCCCTCGGTATTCCGTAAAAACGGGAGTGCCCGGGAATCGAACCCCGGGCCTTAAGTACGTAAGTACTTCGCCCCTGTCTTAGTGGTACAGTTGGGGTGAAAAGTGTATTTCTTTTATAAAACAAAACATTTTCCGCTTTACCACAAATAATTTAACTAGCTTGCTTGCTTAAATACAAAACGGCTAGTTTAAAATCAATGCCAAGTCAAAAATAATCATAATAAACTTTTTAACAATACTTTATGGTGGCAATTAAAACTAAATTACATACCTAAGGAGGAGAAAGCTATTTTCCACCCGGCTATCTACACTTTAAAGTTCAATTTTCCGAACAGGAAAGATGAAAAACCATAAACTGGTGTTAATTTATCCTCAGAAATCAAAGACACTATAATAGTAACGAGAAGTATTATAGTTATTTTCTGTAGAACGCACAGAATAACTGTTTGCTTTTCTTTAATTTTAAATCATATTCATTTAGGAACAATGTTCTCGTCTGTAAATTCCAAACATATGCCACCCTGTATTCTTATAATCACTGTCACCATTTACAGTCCTAATAAAATCACAAATCAAATCCAATCGTGTACCCAAAACAAACATTATTAGCACTACCTTATTTCACCGTAATAGGTGTCATTTTGCAATGAAAATGTGAGTACAGTATAATGTACAGTCGCCAGCACATTTTGTTAAACTTTTTTTAAACTAGCGCTTATTACAACTGCATAGGATACCGCAGTGTTTACCATGACGTGCTGTGTTTCGAACAAACAGAAGGCGCGTAAAAATATTTATATCCGAAGGGGGCCGCCCTATTGGCTGAAGACTTGGGCGGGCTGATAATTTGACTATTAGCTGAAACGGAACGCTGAGAAAAAGAAACAGGGAATCGTAATAAGATATACAGGGTGTAATGGTGCTTAAGATTTTGAAGACTATGCAAAATGAAGATATTTTTATTTATTTAAAATCTTTATTGCACAAATAAGTGTAATTTTTTTGAGCACAAAAATATAGGAAATGTTAAATGTACATGTAAATGTAAATGTAAAAACCAGTTAAAAAACAAAAAGCTTTTTATTTTGACAAATCTTGTACACTAATCGGCTGAAGTAGGTTAGGAATTGTCAGTTATTAAGTGCCAATGCTCACTGCAATTATCTCAATATGTATTGTTGAAGCGAACATAAGAAACCTCAAATAAAAAAATACTTAATCTATAGAAAGATAGAGATAGGGCAACTAAGTGTCCATACAAAACACTTCCACTTTAAAACCTCACGAAGTGATAGGATGCCACGCAGTCACGTAAACAAAATAATGTCTTTTTTTAATTTAAACATCCGTGAAAATTCTATGTTCATGCTGCATAAGACCAAATAATTAAAAAAAAATAAGCACATTTTCCGCAGACCTACCAAATTGTCATGTCTGCTTGAGCTCAAGTTACAACGCTGGTTACCAATATTAGCCCAAACGGAAACATGCCTTAGGCTGGCTGGGGGAACCCTTTGTTGGTTGATTTATATTGTGTTGATTATACTTAACGTACTCTGAGAGGGGTGGGAATAAAAATTAACATACGTACTAACTTTGCAAGTTTTTTATAAGAAGATAGATATATTTTTTTATGACCGAAGCACAAATTTTCATAACAAACTGTAGATGTGTTTGCAATCAACAGTAACCATTTAGCTTGGAGCGATAACTAGTAAATAAGCGGTCCCCCTAAGTCCAATTCGAGAAAAACGTAAATGACACAAAGAAAAAAAATATGAAAATCGGTCCATCCGTTCTCGGGTTCTAAGTATAAGTGGTGTTAAATAACACGATTTTATTTTGCGTAAATAAATAAGATAATATGCCTAAACCCAATAATTACTATTTATATCGTAGTGATAGGTTAGGTAGGTACTAGTAAAAAGTTGAATTGGCGTTAATTACTAGTCAGAGCCGATTTATACTCGGCCACATTATCACTCACGATCAGATGTGATAGCTTCCAAATACCAGGCTATTTATAAAAAAAGTACGAACGAATTTCATTGGTTTCACACCATTTCACACACATTCATTTGAAACAATTTATTACACCCTGTATTAAAACAATAAATCAATGAGAATTATTTATCTTTTAAGAAAACAATAAATCAAATAAATGTTTTTTTGTGCTTATGAAACGTTTTTTCTTTCTTTCTTTCTTTCTTACTTTGCTCTACGGTATATATGGATCCGAAGCACTATCCAAAAAAGCCAAAACTGCTTTCAGCAAATATGATCCAACAAACACATACGTTCGCGTATCAAAGAGGGGACTTAAGGGACTCCCGTAAATAACTCAGAGCATATTAAGGGCTCAAGCCACGAAGGGATCTTTATGTTCGGCTCTTATTGAAACACCCTCGCCATACAAATATAATAGAAAATTATTAGGTTCCCGTTTTTGTGGACTACGCATTGTGATTGGAGATTGAATGTATTTTGTTAGCGTAGTTTAGTTCTGGTCATTTGTTTGACACGGCGCTAAAATATAAATATTCTGAAAAGTTTTTCATTGTAATGAAAACTGATATGAGCTAAACCACGTCTATGTGTTATAAGAACGTAGCCAATAAGATTAACAACTAAGTCCAAACCAAAAAAACAAAACAATTGTAAGTCTTTTTTTTAAAGTAAGCCATAAAATAATAATATGTTATATATAATATATGTACACTCATATAATAATTGAAATTGGATTTACTCAAATAACATTCTAATACAACTGACGAAACTTGCTGAAAACATTCATTGTATAATTACTTAAATACTAATTAACAAAAACAAAAAATCCCCGCAATAATTCACCCTAATCTGAAAAGGTTTAATTACAGAGTCCAGATTTGTTTCTTTTTTTCTTTTCAAAACGTCCAATTAGCCATTTAAGAAGCTGGCAACAAAACAAGGATAAACACCGTGAAGAAATAAAAGAAATATAAAAAAGAAAACTCGAGACGTCAAAAAAGGCGGGAGAAATGACAGATCGTTTACATGACAACAAAATGTCCGACCGTAGTTAATTATGAAGGGGACATGAAAAGTTGGAAATTAAGACGCCTTGAGATTGTCTCAAGATTTGTTTGAGAATGCCATTTACAATGATAAACCTAAGTAATCAACTTAGACGATTTTAATTTTATTAACATTATTTTATGCCTTTTGCTACGTACATATTATTTTTTTTAAATAATGATAATGTGTAAGTATGTAAGTATAATGTTAAGGAAGAATATGAGATGGCTTATAATTTAGCCGCTCAAAGATTTTGAAGTTTTTAATTTTGAAAGAAAATGTGGGAAATTGTCAAATTCAGGAAGTATATAGTTCTTTCCGTACAGTTTGTGTCAAAATTGAAAACGTCAAAATATTATTCTCTGATCGGCTAAACTATAATGACGGAAATAACGCTTTGAACCCAACACATATGTGTTGTGTAAAAATAAACAAAAGCAAGTCATGAAAAGAGCAAAGGCATCAACTTAAACAGCCTATCCAACCGTAAATCTTGTTACGCATGTAGCAGTAACAACATCATTCTATCACGCTCCCAACTGTACGAGAAACGCCGAATAAAAACAAAGCTCTCAGATCCGTATAATCCTGTCCGAACATCATTACCCCATCTAATCAACGTCGCAAGAAGTAGTTTTTCCCCTCTTACAGGGCTTTCACGACCCTTTTATCTGGCAACACAAGGCATAAAGTCGGGGAATGGGGTAACCATTCGGGTACAAATTAGGATGGCCGGTTGTCTTGTCTGACAAGCCTCGCGACGTTTGAGGTCGGTTAAGACATGGACACTGTTTGTTTGAATTAAGATACGGCTTGTGGGTTGGTTGAGTTGATGATTTGAATTTAGATTGATTGCCTATATTTACTTCTAAATGTTGTGACAAGAACAGACGCTAAACTTGTTCAAGTCAGTAATCCTGTAGAATGACAATCACAAATGAATAATATATGTATGATGACAATTTGCCTAAAATAAAATGTCTAACTTTATGACAGGTAACAAATAAATGAGTTGTTATAAGTATTGACAACTGGTAACTGTAGTGCGGATTGAATAAAATTGCGTCAAGATACGTCAAACATAGAGCATTATTCTACGTTGACCTCATTTTCAGTCATGAAAACGGTCATATCATGGGTCATCCATCTGTCTAGAGTTAAATAAAGTGAAAGTTCGAGAAGTTTCTGTGATCACCTTTATTCATGTTACGTTAAGTTACACTTGTGCCATCTAAGACACATATCCATTTCCAAGACACAGATATACAAATCGTCGAGCAATTCACAGCAAGACGGTGCAATAATAGGTCGGTATCAAGCTATTCTAGGCCTAAGTGTCCGCTACTTACTAAACTGGTCTTCAAGAAAACCGTGCTGCGTTCACACTTAGGCGAGTAAAAGGCTACAAAGTACAATTTCTGCCTTGTACACCGTAGCAAACCACAACCGTGCTAGGAACGTGTCAGAAGAAAAATATATTTGTATTCAAAACTATGACACTGTGTGACCAACACCCCACGTAGAATAGTATACATTGTATTTGTTTAAATAATTGAAATTTTTTTCTTTTATTTTATTTTATAGATATTGTGAAAATTATGTTTGTATTATTGTGATTTAATTTTATTTCAATGTTAAAATCATGTTTTGTTTTCATTCTAATTTAATTTATAATTTTAATTTCAATTCAAATGTTGATTAATTGCCATAATCGATCTCATTTTTGTATTATATTTTTTTATTGTATTAATCAAGTTGTGAACACTGTTTATAGATTACAGTCCAGCCTTTTGTTTTAACTTAATATTTTAATCATGCGTTGATTGTGATACTGTTTGTGTTCCTGAAATAAATAAATAACTAAATACACGAAGCGTGTCAGCACCGGCAACATACGCTCTCGCTCGTTCTCGCATTTGCTCCATATAACGGTGAGATAGAACGCTACAACATCCGTCCAGTGGGCATAGTAGTGCCGAAGAGCGTATCATGTTGCTTTTCGTGTCTGATACGCTCCTAGCACCGTCATGGTATGATGCCGTGTAGTGGGCCCAGAATTTTAGGAGTAAACTAGTAACGCTTTGACTTGTGTACGTTTAGTGGCTTCCTTTATTAGACAAATAAATGTTTTCGCTACTTAAGGACAGTTTTTAGGGTTCCGTAGCCGAATGGCAAAAAACGGAACCCTTATAGTTTCGTCAAGTCTGTCTGTCTGTCTGTCTGTCTGTCTGTCTGTCTGTCTGTCTGTCTGTCTGTCTGTCCGTCCGTATGTCACAGCCACTTTATTCGGAAACTATTAGTATCACATAGCTGAAACTTGGTAGGTAGATGTATTTTGTTCACCGCTTTCCGATTCAGATACAAAAAGTAAGAAAAATCAATATTTAAGGGGGGGCTCCCATACATGAAACTAAAATCTAAAATTTTTTTTTTACTCAAACCTATGCGTGTGAGGTGTCTATGGATAGGTCTTTTAAAATGATGTTGAGGTTTCTAAAACCATTTTTTCTAAAAGTGTAAGGTTTGAGATATAGACGCTTCCAAAGTGGTAAAATGGGCGTCCCCCCCCATCTAACTTTTAAACTAAGAAAGTGAAAATTTTGAAAAAAATATATGATGTAGATCTCAACAAAAACTTGCAACGAAAATTGGTTTGAAGGAGATCGAACCAGTAGTTTTTGAGATATTGCACATTTTAATCAACCGCAAATATAACTTTGTCTTTCATACAAACACTATGAAAAACAAAGTTATTTTTGCTGTCGCAATATATTGTGATGTTTTCGTTAAGTGAAAGTAAGTGGACCCTGAATTCAGTTAAGGGTGGCACGGAACCCTCAGTGCGCGGGTCCGACACGCACTTAACCGGTTTTTTTGATCTTTAATAATGGTAAAGTTACGGTAGGTACCAGTGGTTGAATATTAAAAAACCTGGGCCTTAAGCAAACTGGGCTACAAGAAACCGTGCTCTGTTTAATCTACACTGTAAAAGTACAGTCCTATCCGAAAATGTATCTTCTATTTAAATAAAGACATCCAGCAATTTTGAAGTGAGGATCTTTTTTTTATGCATTTATTCAATGACTTAGACAAAGACAGATCAGATAAATGTCAGCCAAATTAAATCATATTTATCTGTTATATATATCTAAGTTTAAAAAATGTTAGACTAATTGGTTATCAATATGTTGTAAGAGCAATTCAAGTGCGTCGATCACTTCGCGCCGCAAGCTCGGATCACTGAGCTAAGTGCCCTCGCTACTTAACCAAACTAGGTTTCAAGTGGATTTAAGGAGAATCGTGCCGCGCTTACACGCGGGCAAGTGATTTGGCAAACAATTAAAAAATACATTAATATGTTCACGTAATTTTTAAAAAAATACTGTATAGTGCTGAGTAAACTTTTTTTAATATTTCTAAAGTCATTATTTATACATAAATTACTAATAATCTCCTGTAGGTCTGTAAAAAGTACGGGTAATTGCTAAAATAAATGAATAAAAATATAACGTGTAATGTATCCCCATAGATCTTTATTATCAATCATTGTGGTCACAATAAATGCTGACGGCATTTTGTTTTAAGTTCGTTATCAGTAAGTTTGATCAAGCCACGCGTACAAGCTTTAGGCATAAAATACGCATAAAATTAATATTGACGATTATTTTGTTTTATTTTCCTTAAAGTTTCACGTTTTATTATTTTGAAGTTAGCACTAGTAGGTTATAGGAAATTCATGCTACACCTAGGTTATGTTAACAAGAAATTACAAAACAATGTTCTATCCGCTTAGCTTTTCTCCGCTCTACAGTCAACTTGCCCCATCCGTTCTAGTCCACTTGCCCATAGAGATGGGCAAGTAGTACAGGTACGGGTAGAGACCCGCATTTAAACGGAGCATTGGCGATCTCGAGATTAAGCCAGTAATGACCGCGGTCACCAATCGATCCCGCTATTATCTAGCCTCTGTCTTGTCTGTGCTAACCATAGAGGCGAACCATAGAGTAGATATTGTTGGCCAGCTATAGAGTTGCGTGGCCTTTGAGGGATACATTTACGGCGTTTTACAGGTAATTTAGTAATATTATTAACACTACACGATAGATAATGCCACTGGAGACGTATTGTTATTTTGCTTTAATCCGTTCAAGTTCCAGGCAGTTCAATTCCCACTCAACTCGCTGAGTGGCCAAATTGGTATTGCAATCCAGCTTAAGAAAAAATAAAAGTAACTCTTTCTCACTCACTCTCATGGTCTAAATTTAAGACATGGAAATTGGTCGGAATTGGACATCGTAATACGAAACAAGGAAGGAAGAATTTCAAAAGAATGTCATTTCTGACGGTTTATGTGTTTCAGGCTGTGGAAAGCCTTGAAGGAGGCTTATGTTCAGCAGTGGACGTCATTTGGCTGATAATGATGATGATAATGATATGATTTTTGACACGTAGTTTTGTTAGAGTCCAGTCCATGTGAAATTTTAAGATTCTTAATTCCTAAGTAGAAAAATATTACTCACTAACCTTGAAAGCATAGCATCATTGGCATTCCCAAACTGATTCGCTGCAAGCGCAGCCTCCAGCACATTTTCTCTTCTAGGCTCCGCTCTATTTAGTATCGAACTAATCGAAAAACTGGTATACGGCGCGCTCCCCGTGGCTTTCTCTTCTTTATCTTTCTTCAGCTCATAGAAGGGACTCTTCTGGTCCTTTCTAGAAGGAGACGAGGGGATGTCTGGGCTGCTAGCGCCGGAGACCACGTTGACCTCGATGTCTCGGTCGTCTTGCGAGGATGCAGGGGAATCCATGACTGTCAGCGCATGGTTTTGTACCTGCAATTATAGGAGTTTGATTACTTGGAGGGGCTATAGAATAAAGGAGGTGTCTACTGTGTAAAAGATAGTTCACGTTTGTATTACTAACGTAAAAAATGGAGGTTCTTATTTACCTAAAAACCGGTTAAGTGCGTGTCGGACCCGCGCACTGAGGGTTCCGTGCCACCCTTAACTGAATTCAGGGTCCACTTACTGTCACTTAACGAAAACATTACAATATATTGCGACAGCAAAAATAACTTTGTTTTTCATAGTGTTTGTATGAAAAACAAAGTTATATTTGCGGTTGATAAAAATGTGCAATATCTCAGAAACTACTGGTTCGATCTCCTTCAAACCAATTTTCGTTGCAAGTTTTTGTTGAGATCTACAACATATATTTTTTTTTTAAATTTTCACTTTCTTAGTTCAAAAGTTAGAGGGGGGGGGACGCCCATTTTACCACTTTGGAAGCGTCTATATCTCAAACCTTACACTTTTAGAAAAAATGGTTTTAGAAACCTCAGCATCATTTTAAAAGACCTATCCATAGACACCCCACACGCATAGGTTTGAGTAAAAAAAAATTTTTAGGTTTTAGTTTAATGTATGGGAGCCCCCCCTTAAATATTATTTTTTCTTAATTTTTGTATCTGAATCGGAAAGCGGTGAACAAAATACACCTACCTAACAAGTTTCAGCTATGTGATGCTTATAGTTTCAGAATAAAGTGGCTGTGACATACGGACGGACAGACAGACAGACAGACAGACAGACAGACAGACAGACAGACAGACAGACTTGACGAAACTATAAGGGTTCCGTTTTTTGCCATTCGGCTACGGAACCCTAAAAAGGGAAGAATAGGAGTTTAAAGACTTGTAGGGGCTAGAATAAAGGAGATAGCTGTTGTGTAAAAGATAGTTCTCGTTTGTTATACTGACTAAAACAAATGAGGTAGTTACTGACTTAAAAAGAGAGTATCAATTCGACCTGTATGTATATATTTTTGGAATTTGATATTGAGTATGATGATCTAGTTAAGCTTCCAAAAACGTATGCCAAGTTTCGTTAGCGTACATACGCTTACGAAAAATGTTTTTCTTTGAAACGCTTTTTTGACCTGTACGTTTTTATGCATGCATTTCGCTGAACCGGTTTTGTGAAATATTTGTTGCATTTATGGAAAGGTTGTTACTTACTATTTTGACTTACGAGTAATTCGAAATCAAATGCGTTATCAGAAAGACATAATACATTCAAGTTCTATTTGTATACTCCTAAATATGGCAATTTATAAAACGTGGAACTATAGGTATTTCTTAAGAAAATATCATACTTTAACAAAATCAGATATATGGAAAAACAAAAATAATAGGACCTACATGACATAAAGCCTCTTTGTCATTTACGATAACAATACAAATAAACTGAAAATTGGATACAACAAAAATAATCCACCAAACAGAATCCCTAACGTGCACAATACAATTTATATACCAATATCTAAGATCAGTGACACAAATCCACACAACACGATTACTTATAATCTGAAAGGTTTCCCAAAATACTGGTATAAGTCCTTATTATTTATTCAAAGGACAATAGGGGGGGGGGCTAACTTAATATTAAACTAAAGCCTGGGGGACCCTTAAATAAGGCTGAGAACAATATCGCACTTAAGATTTATGAATAATAAATGCCTTAAACGTCTCTGATGGTAGTAGGAGAGATCGAACTATGTACAGTCACCAGCACATCAATAAAAAAAATGTTGAAAAATAGCCCTTATACCAACAGCATAAGACACCGCAGTGTTTAGCTTGACGTGCTGTCGTCCGTACTTAGTTTGTGGAAGATGGCCGGTTCCCACGCCAGTCCAGTTCTGCGGGGTCACAGCATTACTAGATCCCGCAGAAAGGTTTGGCTTTCACGGCAGTTTTTTGCTGTCGGTTGACCGTCAACTGAATTCTGCCAACGGTCTATCTTGCTTGCACTTACCGATACAGCGGCGAGATGTACCTATTTTCCTATCTTTCACAGCGTCGCCACGGTCACTGTGTTTGTGCCATAAAATTAATATTCCTATCGGAATAGAAGAACATGTAAAAGCTGTCAAACGAAACCGATTTTGGAAGACAATAACCAATTTTAGTAAGTTACATTAGTAATTTAAAATGAGATAACCTTTCGTCCAGGTGATTTATACTTACCTTCCTAGGTTAGATATATTAGTTTACCGCATAATAAACAGTCGACACTAAATATCGAACATGCAGCCTTAGTGTAAAACGAAAAAATATTTATTTGCACAAAATATTCGTAAACATGTATTAAATGTTATTTTATCTTTATGCAAACTACGAACTTTAAATTTAAACCGGATTGGCAAATATAAATCGTAAATTGAGAGGCTTCGATTTGGACTAATTTACCTCTTAAATGAGAAGTTGTACGGGTTATTTTGCTGTAATGAACAATAATCAATCACCGATCAAGTCCCCATGTTTCAGAAGCACAATTTCTCTTAATATACACAATTTCATTTGAAATTATAAAAAATCACATGAAAGAAATTTTCAGCGAGGCGCTTTGGGGCTCTTAACTGTTTGGCAGCCGTCAAAATTGGTTCTGCTGCATCATATCTCGCATCTCTTTTTATCGCACAACTTTATCCTACTGACATCTCGCTTTTGTCGTTCTATTCCGTAAGGGCTAATAATTCTATGGTTTGTGCATACTGTCATTTTTGAAGTGGAACTGGTCCAGTTTAATGACAAAACTGGATCAGTAAAAAACAAGTATCGGTTTTTTGCGCGTCACCGCAAACGGGATGTGCGTGTGTGCACTTGCATTACAAAACTTATGAACGTAAACGGTATCCTGCAAAAAACAGTATCTTAAAATACAGCATATCTCCGTGAAAAACGGCACATAGTTAATAGAGTTACTACTTGACACGTGAAGTGCAGTGGTTAGCGCTCCTGACACTAAACCAGCAAATAATAACTTATCTCCGAAAATAATTTCACCAAACGGAAAATAAATTGATGAAGCGGTCTACATCAGTCAGGTTAATATTAATTCGGTTGAACTATGAAATCGTTTCTGTATTTATAAACCGGGTAGCAAAATTGCACACGAATTAAATAGGACGATACTGCGACTACAAAATGGCATCAACCGACAGTAGGTTGTGTGAGAGCGTGTTAACGAAATACGGGGTATATGAAACAATTTGTATATTAAGTAATAATGTGAGAGCAATCTCACAACATTGATGATGTCACGCAGCCTACGCGTTAAAAAGCGCTTGCAAAATTCAACAGGCTTGTTAGTGTGACGGTGGCCGAGTGGTATAGGCATACGCCCGGATAGCGTAAGACACGGGGTTCAATTCCTCGTCTGTCACAGGTTCACAGTTGCTTTTTACAAGTGCAATTTATATTATTAAGTTTGTATGGTGACAAAACACTATAAATACAAAAATAAACGATAATAATTATTTTAATCAAAGCTAAATTGTTACAAATTAATAAGAAGGTACAGTTATACCAACAAAGTAACTATCTAAGTGGAGGACGTTAGTGTATGGACTTCGCGTGTCAAAAATCAATTTTGTAATTTAGATAAATTAGGTAATAATTCAGAGAATGCTCTTCGTCAAACTCAGGAAGTTTGACATTCCTTCCATTTCGAGCACTCTTCTAACACTTTACTGGCATAAACTCTCATACATAGTAATATAGTATATTCATTCTAGATTTTTTAGCGGCAAAATTTATAATTTTAATTTGTTGCTGCTGTGTTATAGCTTCAAGTGAGTACATTATAGGACACAACTCTCCCACCCCCCCAACCCGCCGCTTCACCCCTCCCCCCCTTGATAAAGGTCCCAAATTTCATATTTCCTCTATTTTCAGGAAAACTATACAAGCTAGGACAAAATGGTCCAGGACTAAATTATTTGTCAATAAATTACCTACAAATAAGTATTAACATTCATTTTGATACGAGTTATAGTTTTTAAGCTATGGAGCATCAAAGAGTACTAAAAATGTGCGCTTAGCAGAAATACAACATTTAACACAAAATAAACAATATAATTTATGATTTTTCACAAGAAATGCGTTTCTGTAGTACTTACCTATCTAAAACAAATCAGTATCTTCATTGTTATCTTCTAAAGGTTTGTCGAATCTACTAAGGCCCCAATGTATGCATATGGTGGAACAACGGAATGCAGCTTTGACATATCCACATACTTTTCTGTAGCCTTTTTTGCAGCTGCATGATACTATTTTCAGTATCTACTGTGGAGCTGGTGCCTTTGTGGTATTTAGGGTACGAAGTTACAATTTTTTTCCAGCTTCAGTTTTCTGGGTTGAATGAATTTGCTCGCCACAATTGAACTTGATGAAAAGTACCTATGTGTTGAATTCTGACAAGCAGCTCCTGAAGATGGAAACCTTGATAATATCACCACTGTATTGTTCTTCAGATCAATGTTTTTGTAAAAGTGGACCTCTCGTATATCGTTTATACTTTTTAGATACCTACTATGATACTATCCGAGAATATATTATCTTTCTCCTGCCTCTTCTATCTGCTTGCGTGAGGCATCTGGGTTATTTTAAACGTTTATTGTATCTTTCAACTCGGTCTTTTTACCAAACAGGAAAGACTAAACCTTTCCTTTGTTGTAGAATGCAGATGTAGTAGAATATATTCTTACGTGGTGGAGTCAGTCCCAGTAAAAGAATCAACAGATCAATGTCTTGCCCAACCACTACGACAATGTCTTTTCGACGTACTACATAATATCGGCATTCTAAGGCACAGGAAAGGTTCAGTCTATTCAATAACATATAAATAACATCGACTTGCAAGATACAATAACTCCTGATGCCTAACGCGAGGAGGTAAAAAGGCAGGAGAAACATATATTCTTGCATAGTATGGAGCTAAGCAAACCTAAAAAAGTATAATCGTGTTACGAAACATTTAGGTACTTCAACTTCACTTCTTGACCAACTCTCAAGAACAATACGGTGTTATTATGAAAAGACCACTTTCTTCAGCTTGTCAGCATTCAATGCATACTTTGATCAAGCTCTACAGTTGATACTGAAAACAATATCATGCAGCTGCAAAAATGGCTACAGAAAAATATGTGAATGTGTTAAAGGTGCATTCCGTTTTCCACCATATGCAGACATTGGGGCCTTAGTAGATTCGATAAACCTTAGAAGATAACAATGACGATACTGATTTGTTTTAGATAGGTATGTCCTACAGAAACGCATTTCTTGTGAAAATTTATAAATTATATTGTTTATTTTGTGTTAAATGTTGTATTTCTGCTAAGCGATCATTTTTAGTACTCTTTGATGCTCCATAGCTTAAAAACTATAACTCGTATCAAAATGAATGTTAATACTTATTTGTAGGTAATTTATTGACAAATGATTTAGTCCTGGACCATTTTGTCCTAGCTTGTATAGTTTTCCTGAAAATAGAGAAAATATGAAATTTGGGACCTTTATCAAGGGGGGGAGGGGTGAAGCGGCGGGTTGGGGGGGTGGGAGAGTTGTGTTCTATAATGTACTCACTTGGAGCTATAACACAGCAGCAACAAACTAAAATTATAAATTTTGCCGTTTCGCCCATACATTGAAATCTAGAATGAATACACTAATAACAATGTTTTTTCACGGAAAATTTTAATTATATTCGTACAAAGTTTGGACTGCGAGTACCAACTATGTAAGTACTATTTAATACTTAGATAATAGGTACTTTACAGTGTTGCCCTCACATTTAAAAATATTACCAGCCCTTGTGAGCCTATAAAAATGGTTTATGATCGCATAATTAGCAGAACGTGCTTAAAGTAGTTAATTTAACCACCGCCGCGCCTCACAGTCAAAGTTAAGTCAATTTTTATGGGTCACCATCGGTGTTCCGTGAAAACGGCTTTTGTGCTAGCAACATTTTACGGTAATAATGAATTGTTAAGTGGAAGACGACACCTACTTTTGTCTTTGTCTTTTAAAATTCTATCTCTATCTCTAAATGGTACAATTGTTTGCAGTCACAGTATTCGTAGCTTCACTAATTTTACGAGACTCATGTTAGATCTACTTATATGACAGCTATCCAGAAAGAAATCAAGAGCTCTATTTTTTAATCATTCGTGTCAATATTCCGAATGATGTTCGTTCGAAAACGAGTTATTTTCATTGACTAAATTCATATTCTAATGAAAAAAATTCGGTTCACTCGCTTCAAGATAGCGAGTGATTCAAAATAGACCTCCAGGCGCAGGACCAACGCCTAGAAACGATACTTCAAGAGATTTAAGTAGGTAAAATACGGTCTATTTCATGACTTTGAATTGCTAAATAAGTAAAGTCCGTTTATCTGTGTTTGTTGAATATTGATAGCATACTTTCTATCTTTTAAAGTAATATCAGTGAATAAAATTTATAAACTATTTGATTTAAAATGATGAAGATCTCAGTTTTCAACGATGAATAACCTATTTTGACCTATTTTGACCGGGGACCTGGCTTATGCTGAGTGAGGTCCTCTTGATTTGGACATCACCGACACACGGCACACCGTGGCTGGCACGCACTGCATGGTTGTTTTTTTGACTGTTTTTGTTTTTTGATTGTTTTTTTTTTGTTGTTTTGTAATATGTTAATTTGTCATGTGATTGTGTATGTTTTTTTTTTGTGAACTCGTTCAAATTTGTGTGTGTGTTTGTGATGTCCTAAATTAATAAATTCATTTTATTTCTTTCTTTCTTCTTTCTTTTGGTTGTGAGTTTATCTTGTTTTAAAATAGATAATTTCGTTAAAAAGGGATATAAACATGTTTACATTACTCGACTAGCAAAGAAAACGGACGGGTTTACGAACTTAAGAATGAAATTCTGAGTTTATTTACAACCTTTAAGAATGTCAACTTATCGCTTAAACAAATCATACCGAATTCACAGTGTCAAATCGTGAATTTCCCCGAATTTACTAAATGTTGCTAATACGAAGTGTAAACAACTCTATTTAAAACTCCTAAAACTGAACAGTAATCAATTAAGCGAACGTTAAGTTATCTCTATTGAGCTATAAAAAAAACTATCAAATAATTGGCCCGAAACAGTCATAGCGTTGTTTGCGTGACTGATTAAATAAAATGCTAGGTACGGCCTAATACCTAGGCTATTCAAAGTCACATAAATTATACTATAATACACGCTAACGCTGTAAAAGTAATATAATTATCATCAATTTATAACCCGCGGCGTCATTGTAGTGAGGTAGTTTTTATAACGTAAGCACGTTTATAAAAGACACGTTGAAAACGATTTTACTGTTGAGTGGGATTTAACTGTAAAACTTTGAAATTTGAAAAAGTTCTTTGGAGTATCTCTTCTCATCATTATCTAAGAGGCTCTTGTCGGTAGAGCTTTTTTCATATAAACTCCAAATTAAGGAATATAGTGTGGTGGTTTCTCTCTTGCCTTCTACACTGCAGTTAAGAACCGGATTTTTCCGGCCTTTTAATGCTCAGTCAAAAGCTTTTCCTGATATACTACATCTTCAGCATTCTGCCAGTACTGTTTTTGGTGCTACCCAACACCAGGGGAACAAACACACTCTTAAACACTGTACAAGCACTATACAACATTACTAGTACTACAACATACAATATTTTACTCGCTATAAATATATCCGGTCCAGTTACGATGATTTCCTTTCCGTAACTCATGATGATATTATAATATTAGGTATTTACAACGCTGACTAAACTACAACATATTTTGGTGAACTCAAATGTATTTACTCAGACCTTTATTGTAACACCCAAAGTACGCAAATAAACGCTTTGTATTTGCATTCCTTTTTCAAAATAAGTGCAGTTTGGACGTCACATTAAAATCACTCATAATCCTGAAAGCGTTCGTTTTACAAAACATCACCTTTTTAAGGGGTTGGTATGTAAATTTTTAAGTATTCTTTCACACGCACTGACCTAACATTGGTTCATACTAATTTAATATTTCATAGAAGTGAAGTATCAGAAGTGTGAAACCCGATGCGTTTACATCCGTTCTACCGTGAGAAAGGTTAATTATTCCCAAAAAAAAATATTTTGACAGACCCAAAACCATAGAGAAATTAAAAAGGCGGTGTGATAGCGATGGTTAATCGATGGAAAAGTATTGATTTCGGCGATCGATTACGCGTGGCTGATTCCACAACACCCGGCGTGATTCTATATGCCGTATTCGGTTACAATATTGATTGGTTACGGTTAGCGATTTCCTGTGGCTTTGCTTGAGTAAGGTTAAACAACTTGCTAATTAAATTGACAATTGTCATATTGTAAGAAAGGACAGGAATGGTTTAAACAATGCTATGCAAAAAATATTTTTTTAATAAGTTAGTATCTTAAACAACTTGGACGCTTCCATGCTTCATAACACTTGGTATTGTCTATATCTATTTAATAATTAATTCATGTAATACTTTATGTAAAACAGCCATATTTTACTGCAAATTCATTTACTCTACTCATTCTTCATCAATGGCTGCTAACAGTAGGATTCACTCTTTTCTTGAGAATGTTTTTAAATCATAGAGTTTGGAGAACACTTCACTATAATTAACTACTTTACAATAAAATACATAGATTTACCCATTACAATTTCTTCACATGCTTTTGTAAAGAAGTTCTGGTCTTATTTTTCATTGAACTAACCAATACATTTTTTTCAGCATGCGCAATGCCTTAACACCAAACACCTACAAAATGCAACAAAAAGCTCCAGTCCAGCCGTCAGGAGAGTGGGCCGAGGCAGATGGCCACTTGCCGATAAGATCAGCTGTAAACTTGCGACGTTACTCGCTAATCAGCGGTCTGAGCCGACAGTTACACGGAGGTGTAAGGTTGCAGGGAGGTTTTGTGGAGTTATATGATGGGTTAAATATTTTTAGTTATGCCTTTGCAATGCTTCGTCATTTTAAATTTTATTTTGATTTATTGTAGACATGAAACATTCATAAATAACGACCATAGCGTGTGGGCTATGACAACTAAGTTATAGTACGTAGTTTGGTATAAAGCCTGCGACTACTGTTATTTCAACAACCTATAAATCCAACTCAAGACTACCAATTTACACAGGAGCTCTATTATTGAATCACTCGCGTCAATATCCCGAGTGATTTTCGAACGAGAATTAATTAAATAAAAGTTACTCACGAAGTTACAAACGATAATCACGTTAAATGTAGAGACTTACGAAATTGTGTTATCTTTTTAGATCACTGTCATGTGGATTTCAGCTGTTTTTATTTAAAAATCTTACAATAATCATACGCCAAATGCATGCGAGTGATTCAAAAATAGGGCCCTAAGTGGTCGGTTGAGAATTACTTTATTTATTTTCAGCTATTTCAGGAAAGTCGTGCCAAGATAACATTACTATGTAACAGAGTTTTGGTGGCGGCCAAACAATATTAATGTTATATACAAATTTATATATCATTCGCTCCGGTGTAAAAGCGGCCGCCTAAACACCAAAGCTCATCTTAGTTGCAACAGGAACGTAAAGGGTTATTAAAATTTGACTTTGTAATTTTACGGAGCTGTTAAAACCCCATTTGAAATAGTCGGGGGTGAGCTTCGACCATCGGAAGTGCTAATTAATTATGTTCGAATCCTTTTCTTTCCCCTAATTAAAGGTATGGAAATGGACTTTAGTTTTTTGAAGGGTCAACATTTTATTAGCCTAATTTCACACATAATTGCACTAAAAACTAATGGATTTTTTTTAAACAAATAGCAAGACATTTGATTGCAATCTATTGTTAGGTTAAAAGTTTGATATTGGTCATTGAACTACTATTACTAGCGTATGAAACTGACATCACGAATAAATTTTGTGCTCCATGAATTGATGACACGGTCATCAACTCGTAGTACAAATCGTAATTCGAAATTCAAATTTTCAAAGAAAACGTCAGAATCTTGTCGTCGTTTTTGCGACACATTTTTTGCTTGGCATAGCTTCTCTATACGTAGTAGTAACAACTCACTGGCATTGGTATGTACTGTCAATATGTACATAAGTTATTTACCTATGATCTAATATTTATAAAGAAAATTCGTGTTAGTTACACTAGTTATAACTCAATAACGGCTAAACTGATTTGGCTCTAAATAGGAGAGGAGGTAGCTAAGAACCAGGAGACGGACACAGGATACTTTTTATGTCTTTTTTTTGTTTTTATGCCTGATCTCTCTCCGGTCGTGTCAGATTGCTGTCCCATCGGGCTATGAGAGTGAAAGGAATAGAGAGTGCACCTGTGTTTGCGCACACACTTGTGCACTATAATATGTCCCGCGCAGTCGGTTAGTCGTTGTGACTGGCCACCGTAGTCGAAATCGGCTAGGGGGACTACTACTACTTTTTATGTATAAACGGGACCAGGGCGGGATTAGACGGAGCCGGGGCGAAACGAAGTGTGCAAGGACCGCTATTTAGTAACATTATAAATAAGCCTCCACAACGTCTATTAAAAAATATTTTTTTATATTTTTTCATGCATTTTAAATAGAGTGATTTTTAACTAAGGTATAAGGTATAATGTCTCGGAAAATCTTAGTTTTTCTTCGCTAGTTTAGCATCCCACTAATATTATAAACACTAAAGTTTGTGGTTGTTTGTTTGTTACTCCTTCACGCTCAAACTACTGGATGGATTTTGATAAAAATTTACAATAATATAGCTTATACATAAGAATAGCACATAGGCAATAAAGAATATTGTAATATTTTTTGAGATCCGACATTTACGCGACTGAAGCCACGGGCAGCCGCTAGTGTTTAAATAAATTGTGCAAAGGTAGTGTTAACCTATTGTGATAATTGTAAGCCGTTGTTAACCCATGTTGGATTAACGACGCCTTAAAAACACCATCGCTAATCCAAGATCAAAGATAAGCGACCTCTATCCGAATGTAATGCAGAGATCGCTTTTAGCGATAACGCCGCCTACTTTCAACATTATAAGAACCCTATGGTTAAGGAACCTACGGCGTATAAGAAAAAATTTAATAAAAATTTAACCGGCTTCAGAACATCCGACGACCCAAAGGAATAAAATGACGATAATAAAACAAACAAATTCATTAATACGTGCGTGCGTAGACTGTTGAAGTTTTCAGTTATGCCTAACATAGTCACCTGATTAAACTAAAATAGCAACTAAAACCTTCTTCTAAATGTACCAAATACTTTACTGTAAACCACATTTAAATCGGTCAGTCGGTTCAGTCTAACGCGAAATAATCGTTAACAAACACATACATACAAAAATAATATAGGTACATGTCAATCTGAGAAACTCCTATTTTAGAAGTTGTTTAAAAACTAATAAAGTTGGTAGGATTATAGGTACTAATTCGAGTGAGTCCTATAGAAAGTGCCAGCCATGAAGGCGCTCGCCTTTCGTCCTAATCGTTTATAATATTTGATGATATAATATTTATTATTTATTCAATGTTTATTATTTCAAAATTTAATTTTTGTCACAAGCCCCGCACCCCGCACTTTCCTCAATCAAAAATGAACGGCGCGCGCCTTCGTGGATGGCACTATCTGTTAACGTTGGAGAAAATGTTTTGTTTTACATCAACTATCTTAGCAGATAAATAAGTAGTTAAAGTTGCCAAACATATCGTATCACATAATAATTTAAATAAATTCTACGTACCTAATACTAAAAAATCAACAACTCCTTTATCACTAGCACATCATCAACACTTTCACTGCCGAGTCCAATTTCGGAACAAATTCAAAAATCCATTTACAGGTTAGTACCGGGGTCGAAACCGCCCCTGCGTTTAACCACCTCCGATATTCCTCTAAGACTGCCAACAACCCTTAATGCTTTGGGGCGTAACACTTACGGAGAACCACCCCTAAAATATCTGCACCCCCATATCTGTCTCTTTCTCTCGCAAGCCTAACGTCAAGTTGTCAGAGAAAAGTGAACTCTATAACGTTATGATACCTCTCAGGGTAAATTTAACATTGTAAAGGAAGATCGATACTGAATTTCGTGAGTTTGAGTTAAAAGAATTAAGCCTGTTTAGTAGCTGGCTGCGGCTGTTTTAGGTTAAATTTCGTGGACACTGATTAAGGGTTTTAGGGTTGAATACGCACGTTTTTTCCCGTGATTACTTTTGGGTTAAGTTTGTTGTGGGAAGTGGTTGTTTAATAGGGGTAACGGTATTTTAGATTGCGACGTTTGGGGTACGGGGCTCGTGTTTGGAATCCAGCTCTAGACAATATTATTATTGGTTTGTTTTGTTATTAGTTTCATTTTTAAGGTTCCGTAGTCCAACACGGAACCCTTATAGTTTCACTATGTCCATCTGTGCGCGGTTATATCGGAGACCTTAGGTACTGGAAAACTGTAGTTAGGCATGGGTATGTATTCTCATTTCCTCGGCAAAGTGGTAAAATAATGGATGTAAAGTTAAACCATCGAGATTATTTGATTAAGGCCTGATTTTATAATAGCCAGATAGGAAACTTTCGTCGAATAAAATACAATTTGGTAAATTTGAAAGTGTCATCTATTTGTCAGCAATAATTTATGTTAATGATGTTTTAAAATATGTCGTTTTATACTTACAGTCTGATAGTTTTATCAGACGTTTGAAAAATCGACCCTTAAAAAAACTGAGATCAATAATTACTGCTGTTTTTGTATCCAAAGCTCCTGAATCTCATGATGATTTTTATTGTTGTTATATTTAATAGAAAATACCTACTTACTTAAAATTAAAATAGCCATTCTGACATTTGGGTATCAATCGTAAATATTCATCCCCTGGTAACGACCGTTAAACCATAAGTTGAGTTAACTATCGCACACGCAATCGGGCCCTAAGAGACCTTTATTTTATTGAAATGTACTTATTCACTGCTGATTGATTAGTGTGTGTGCCAAAATTTATTTATTTTCTTATATAATTGTGTGCAACCGGTTTTAGCTATCATCAAATGTTGCTTAGCTAGCTTGTATTTCGAAGTTAAGATAGCTTCAAGGCATTCATGCTCCATTAGGTATCCGTACTTTTAAACAAGCAGTTTTTAACACGTTCCGGGACAATGAACGCCTACAGGCGTGAAAACAATAAAACATCTATTGTGTCTGGAATAGTGTCCCGGAACGTGTTAAGCTCTCTATCTGACAATGTGATTAAATCGATTTTATCGATACTAAGGCCCAGTTGCGTGATCGATAGTTAACTCATATAATTGTTAAATGTCGTTACCAGCGGTAAAATATTTACGATTGTGCTTGTTTAAAGAAAAATACCATAAGCAAATGTCAGAATGGCTATTTTTAATGACGGCATCTCTTAATCAGTCTTATTAATTTGCACACTAGTTGTTTCCCGTGGCTCCACTCACGTAAATATCGATAGCCGATGGGTTATTCTGATGTATGAGCTATCATATTATTTTATTTTTATTTATTTAAGAACTTTATTGCCCATGTAACAGTGTACAAAAGGTGGACTTAATGCTAAAAGCATTCTCTCCCAGTCATACCTTTAGGTCATGCAGAAAGATTATAAGTGGGTGCAGGAGCGTAATGTTGTAAAAATTTAGGAAAACGCATCAAAATTATCATTATGAAGCATAACAATATTATATTATTACATACTATAATGTATATTTAATACAATTAACTAAATAAACATAAGTATAATATAAGGTATATATTATATGTATAACTACCAAATACTGTAATACATAAATATATTTAAAAATATACATACATACATATTAATAAGTTTATACATATTATAAAGTTTCAGCAAAATCCATCCAGTAGGTTTTGTGTGAAGAATTAAAAAACACACATCCACCCTCACAAACTTTCGCGTTTTAAATATTAGTAGGATCAAACAATAATAAATTCTTACTTTAAAATTAAATTATAAAGTCTTCGTGCTTCGGAGGGCACGTAGAGCAGTTGGTCCCGGCTAATATCGGTTGATATTAGTCGTAAAGCCTAGTCAGAGGCCCTATGGGCGGCTTGATAAAATCTGACAGCAAGGCTGGTCGCTTGCCTTGCAAACACCCCTCCGCCAATCCGCACTCAGCCCGCGTGGTGGAGTATGGCTCATACTGTCTCATATTTGAGGTAAGGCCTTTGCCCAGCAGTGGGATGCTTACAGGCTAACTTAACTTTTTAACTAAAGTCTTACATGCTTCAAATGGATTTAGCATCTTCATAAATACTTACCAAACCTCGTTTCTCTAAATTCATCTCTCCGTATACCCACCGAAATGATCTCCATCCATTTATCCGTGAAAAGTCGCACACAACAAAAGGTGTGAGCTAATTTGGTATAATTGCGACGAGTCTCAACAGCCGAGTCGTCGGTTAAGCCTGCCCGCCCGCCCTCGGGCAGCCGCCCTAGTGTAGGGGATAGACTACATGAAAATTGTCTGTTAGCTATCATGGGGATCGATGGAAAATAAAACTAGTATTCTTCCATACGTTGTAAAATCAGCCACCACAATTCATGAGTTTAACCTATGCGTAAATGGCGAATGATATAAAATATCTTAATGAAAAAAGTTACTTTGAAATAGATATTCCTGAAAATATTTAACTATCCATCACTATTTTAGAATCACTCGCGTCATTTGGCGAGTGATTTTATTTAATATACTTTTTTTGAATGAAAATCAGTTGAGATCAACATGGCAATAATTTAACAGAAGATTACTTAATTTTATTAGTACTTGTATCTATATGTGGCATGATTTTGATGTCTTTTAATTGATTTTCAAACGAAAACCACTCGGAATATTGACGCGAGTGATTCAAAAATAGAGCTCCAGTAACTATAGATAGGGTGACGACTAAAGTCACATATCTTGAGAACTGTCACTGCAAATTTCGTCTCTTCTGTATCTCCGCCGCCCGCACCCCTCACAATCCCCGCTCTCGTCGTTCCCCCCGCACCCCTGTACCCCGCAGGCGAAATCTCAATGAAGCGGTTTACCTATAGTTGGTGGTGCCCAGGAGACAAGCTTCACGTTAGGTTATGTTATAAGATGCCATTGTCATAAACCTTTCGTCTTTTAGTTACAGAATAAGAAGCACTAATGTTCATAAATCATGAAAAAATGTCTATCTCTTGGCCTTTAAATAGCTGTTACCCGCCAGCGTTTCCGGGCGGTGTGGCTGCGCCCTAACGACTAATTTGCCTCTAATTGGTCTTGTAGGCTGCGAAGCCTTCCGGTGACTCCCGGTGAGGAACTGAATCTGCTCCGAAGCGCGTTTTTGAAAGATAGCGGACTCTATTGTGAGTAAACTCTATGGTATGCGGGGTGATATGATTTAAGGTTGGGTTATATTAATGTAGCCTATATTAATATTTATTGTAATATAATACGTATTGTATATTAATGTTGGCCTCTTTAAGGCAAGAGTGAATAGGTTGCTACTAAGCAGATAATAATGCACCCACCACTAGACCTCATTTATACACCTGACATCAAGTGCGATCGAGGTCAAATATCTGCTTAGCTTCAAATAAAAAATAATAAAAAAAGTATAGTAATAGATCCAATAATAATAGGCTCGATGTAATATAAAAGAACAGTCACTAACTTCCTTATGCCCTTAAACTATGAGGAAACAGAGGACATCCTCAAACACACACACACACACACACACACACACACACACACACACACACACACGCACACACAACTGCTCTTGAAGAAAGACATATTATGTATTATTTTGGGTTGATCTCTAAAATAACGGCCACTTGATTATGTTTATAGTTTGTAACTTTTAATTTGTATAAATTCAACTAATTTCTGCTACTAGCCACTTAGAATAAAACCATATATTGTAACTGTAGCTATGGAAGAGCGAAGTCACCTGTCACAGGCATATTTTGCTTAAAAGGTGACCTCGATCACTTTGAATGGTGTAATATTTTTTGTTGAAGAATAAACTAATTTAAAAACTAATTTGAATTTGAATATCTCACTTTTACTGTAGAGTTCTCGATATAACAATGGGTTAGCATGCCTTAGGCCTAAGTAGGTACTTGCTCAATTCTGGAAATTCTGATGATGTGTATTTCTTTGATATTGACAGAGAAATACATGGTGTATTTCTTCGTGATCCTCATACATCGAACATAAGCCTCCCCCAATATTTTCCACAGCGACCGATCGCAAGCGGCTGCCAATAGTCAGCACTGGCAGGGTCGCAATGCAGTGATGGGCGTTGGGAGAGCGTTTAACGAAAGACTGACTGCAATCAAAAAGCCTGTTTATTATTTATATTAACACTTACGTTTATACTATTGGAGGAAGTGAGCGTGCGGGTAAATATTGTAGGTGACGCGCACACTACATTGCGATCTTTACAAAGTCGTCTTGTCGATGGACGTCGTACTACGCGGAGTCTTTGGTCAAAGAGTCTCCAATCTAGACCTTTTCTGCCACAACGGCCATCAGTTCTTTACGTTTCGCGAGAAATATTAGATGTCATTTTAACACCGAGGCTCGCTAATCCTGGATTCCGCAAGTGGGCCATATGAAACGTAAAATAGCTGTCAACGTACAAAAAACATATGAGTGGCGGTTGTGTAAAGTTAAAAGGTGCAACCGATCTTATTTGGTAGTTTAGTTATGCGATATGTTATTCCGTGACCATGGCACTTGTAACAGTGCCGAAATATCGGGAACTAACATTCAGGGGCTATTTATGAATCACTCGCATCAATATGACGAGTAGTTTTCGTTCGAAAATCGAATATTAATGAAAGCAAATAACGCGCCAATGGCATATTGATGCGAGTGATTCAAAAAATAGGGCCCCAGGTAGTAATATTACATGACCAAGGTAGCCATCCCGTTTGACCATAAAAAAATACAGCAATATAGTGTAAGAATAGGTCATAGAACCTTAAGCCTCCCCCCCTCTCAATAAATTCTTCGAAATCATGTAGCTGTACAGTTTCCTTACATTTTATGGCTGGCAGCGACATCTATCGTAGGGTAGTGTAATTATTGAACTCAAGCTATTTCCGTCACCATCTCGTGTTATGCACGTTTTATAGTTTAAACTTTTTCGACATTTCACTAGATGTCGCTTTCTAACGTTTCATTTTTCGTTATTATTTTTAAAGAATGTTTATGCAAAATTTGAAGTAGATTGGACCAAGGAATCACGTTGTCCCATACAAACTTTGCTCCCCTTTTTCACCCCCTTAGGGGTAGAATTTCGAAAAATCCTTTCTTATCGGATCCCTACGTCATACAAAGATCACACCCTCCCAGTTTCAGGTTTCTACGATCAGCGGTTTAGGCTGTGCGTTGATCCATCAGTCAGTCAGTCAGTCATTCAGGACAAAGCATTTTATTGGTATAGATAATTTTATAAATAACTGGGTATTGACCTAACACCTATTACAGACTATTAAATATTCTCGAAGAGATCGTTTCCTATATATAAAATATTGTTTTAAGTTAAAATGTAAATACCTACTTCATATACCTGAAAAGGTGAAGCATAGAGTTCGTTTTTTAAACAACCCACAACCTTTGTATGTACCTATGTTTAAGAAGGAATAAATGATTATGATTATGATTCCTTCTAAATCGCGCGTACCTACTTTAATATGTGGTGGGGTGGTATGTCATGTATTATCATCATTATCAGCCGAAGGACGTCCACTGCTGAACATAGGCCTCCCCCATGGCTTTCCACAACGACCGGTTGTGAGCGGTCTGCATCCAGTGCGATCCTGCGATCTTCACAAGGTCGTCTGTCCATCTTGTCGGCGGACGTCCTACATGTTCATGTATTATGGTCAAAAGTATATGGTAAATAAAACATGTTGCATGTTCAAAATACTTTATTTTCAACAACTTTATGTAAAAACATTCTCACTGTAGTATGTACTAGATTGTAAACACTAAGTGGGCTGCGCCAGTGTGCTACTACCCATAATTTGAGTTTAGACTTTACCACTAGTTTATAGGGGAAATATCCACCAAAGAAAATAACATAGCATCCAAAAAAAGTACTCATTTAACCGACTATATAGCTTCGTCTCTATTTTCTGTTAAGAAATAACAGAGACAGACTTAAAAGCGACAGTCGAATGAGTACTTTATTTTTTATAATCTGTGCGTATTTTTAAATTGTCAACTACAACGTATGTTTCCCAGGTTTTTGGGTATGCCAATGTTTTTATTATTATTGTTTTATACATTGTATGTTTTTATTTTGGCCCGAGAAAATCTCTATAAGATCAATTTCGATCTCCTAATAAATGTTTTTCAATTATATCGAAGCAACAATTACAAGCAAAATATAAATTCGTTCGTTCGTATATAAGTTTTATATACTAATTGTACAGTTTTAGGCCTACGATACATAAGTCCATTGGATAGTGTTTAATTTTGCTTAGTTTATAGACGATTCTGATAATCATTTTGCACAATTTCCACCTTATAATCTAAGAAAATAGACGTTAACAACCAAGGTCATAATTATCACTTAATATTAACACATTTCAAGTGAGAATGTCTTCTATACTATACAGGGTGAGATAGAAAAACTTTGAAAAATATTAAAGGGGTCTTTACTCTAGATGGTTCCTTCAATGCTGTTTTTAAACGCTCAGGGATAGATAGGCCGCCGGCGGTTGTGTAGACATAATGACAAAATAATGTTAATAAAAACATCGGTGAGGGTTTAAGAACATGTCACATAAGTAGCAGGTTGATTTAACCTGCTAGTCGTCAAGAGTTGTGGTTTGTTGGTTTATTATCGCCTTAAAAACAACAGTTAATAGCATATTTAGTCTGGCAACTACGTTACTAGGACGCAGCGTAGGACGTCCACCGACAAGATGGACAGATGACCTTGTTAAGATCGCAGGATCACACTGGATGCGGACCGCTTGCGGTCGCTGTGGAAAACCGTGGGGAGGCTTATGTTCAGCGGTGGACGTCCTTTGGCTAATAATGATAATGAATACGTGAACTATGTACGAGAAACTGGAGGTAATTATATTTTATTCACAAATTACAGTTGTTCAGTTCATATGCCACGAAGACACCCGGTATATTCGCAAAATAATGCCAACTCACCCTATACGAGCAATACAGATTATACACGATTCAAGTCCAGCGAACATTGATTTATATTATTCATGCACCAAAAGCGTTTTTTTATTACAATTAAAAAAACATGTCTTTTAAATATCATTCTAAATCTTGCAATGAGATGTAAACGCGAGGGCTATGTATAAAATGTTTTTTAACACTTTTAGATGTTATACGATGAAACATGAAAATTACTGTTTTTGATGGCGAAACCTAAAATAATATAAATCAATGCAAATAATATAGACAAATAAAATTCACTATGTTACTCTTTCACTATTAACAACTAACACAATATTTGACTGAAAAATACTTAACTAAAAAGCCCGTGAATATTTTTTTTATTTTACTTTTTCGTTACAATTGCGAGTATTTTCGTTTTTTTACCGTTTTGTCTTACCGTACAGTCAGCGTGATAAATCTATCAATTATTTTACAAAATATACAACAGTATGTTTATAAATAGTAAATAGTACTTCTGTAGGTCTTGGTGATATTTGAATTATTGCTGGCTGTATAGTAGACAAAGCTGCCTTATAAAACCTTGATATTCAAATTGACAAGTCATAATGTACTTTTTAAAGTACATAATTTTCATTTTTACGGGAAGGGTTTATTTCGCTTGAGTAAGAAGATAAGTACAGAATGAAAACAGTTAATATTATTACTGTATTAAGCATGTGGCGTTTTTTTTTATTGTTTTCTTGTCAGAAGAAATGATAACTTTAGCCCCTTGGTGTAACTACGTAACATTTGGTTTGAAATCATCGAATATTTTGCATTGTCTGTGAATAATGTACACTGAATATAAAAAGAAAATTATATTTACTGAAAAATAAGTACAAATACGAAAGAAAAAACATATTCACAAAAACTGGTATTTTTAGTGACTATCTGGCTTTGCATGGATGACGTTGTTATCTTTATAATGTAAGGTGTTGTATTTTCTGACAAAAAAATATTTTATCAATTTTATTCTAACATTAATGCGGCTATAAACTTAAATTCATCAAAATCTGATGAATGAGAAATGATGTTGCAATGAAATAATATCAGTGTAATACGTCAGAAAATACAAAACTTGTATAACTATGGTATTTTTATTAATAGTCAAATCCTTTGGCGGACTGCTTAATAGTTCTATGATCAAAAAAGTGACATCTACTTAAAATTTTACAAACTTAAAGTCATTTAATTACGCAAAAAATAAATATCATCACAAAAGAAAACAATATCATCTAGTAACGTTGACTAGGTATTCAATTATGAACTTAAAAATGAACTAAATAGAGTTTATATTTCTGCATTAGCCTACTTGTAGGTCAACTGGAAAAGCGTAATACACACTGATTTCACCAATGAAGAACGTCAGAGAAAATGTTCTTTTTAAAGTACAAAATCAAGGGTTATATTTTTGACAGTTCTGGTGATACTAATACTATTGTATGGACAGCTATTTATTGACTGACATAATGTTCACAACTTAGGATAACATTTTTAAGTTAGTAAGTACAAGTCTTGGCTTGAAATTTACGAGCTAAACAACATCAATACATACATACAACTTACATGCGTGAACTATGTACAGTCACCGGCACATCAGGTGAAACTCACCCTTATTAGAACTGCATAAGATACCGAAATATTTATCATGACGTGTTGTTGTCTGTACATATCACAATGCTTCGAGGATGACCGCAAATTTGAGGTTGGTAACAATTTGAACTTTTTTTTTTCTATTTTCTGTGGCATTGAATGGATACCAATCGTATATTATTTATTTTGGTTAGAGTACTCGTAGTAAGTAGTAAGTAATATTCCGACTATACAGTTGACCTATATTTACAACTAGAAGTGAGTTAAACATTTAATAAAAGACGAGTAGATAGGAACGGAGTCAAACCGATTTGGCACGTAATCTCAATGGAAGCTTATTTTTAGTTTCGTCGATTTTATATTTCCTTTAACTTTATAAAATCGTCGGATTATGACAATGGAAAACCAATTGGATGCAACATGACTTTTTTAACGAAAATAAATCATGTTTTGTTAAAGTTACTTTGTGCTTTTAACAGGACGAACTTTATGTCATTTAAAAAGGACAATATACATTTTAGTGCCTACGTAAGTTTGGAGAACAATAGTTGCTTAAGAAACCCTAATATCAAAAAGAGTTGAGGCAAATACAGTACTTTTTAGGATGAATGTAGTTATGTACATACTTTTGCTGGTCTGATAACAATATACGAATCATTGAGTTCACAAAAGATACAATTTCATTGAATACATTATTATTTTTCTGCACCCCATCCTAAGATTTTGGCATATTATATTTTTATAAAAATTACGAAACATTACGTAAACAATTTTGCTGTCAACAATTTTGTGCAAAAAAATTGCATAAGAATCTATCTATCACTAAATAAAACACTCGCTTCTTACATATAATAATGACCAATACATATAGAAAGTAATAATGGTATCTTATATTGCGTTAAAAATATTAACACTTTCCAGCGCGGTATACCAGACACACAAGAACTTCTATTGTTTAACGGCTATAGCCGTTCACCGCCCTGGAAAGTGTTAATAGGTTTATGTTTATATGCAAGGAAAATGGCAGTTTACTGAGCAAATCATCTAGCAAAAAGTTAAAAGAACCATTTTTTAATTATTTTCAAAATCAGTGTTGCCACTATTGAAAAAGAAATATAAATGAATTCACTGTTAAAACATCTATAACCGTTCTAAATTTTTTGTTTTTCTTTATTTTTCTCTTAGCTTACATACAAAATATTTACATATTGCCATAATATTAGTACAACGAAATGTTTAAGTATTGAAACTTGGTAACATAGCGGTCAGAATTTGACTAAAATATAGATTAGACCAGAGACAGAAATATATATTTTTTCAATACTAAAGAAGGTATAAATCAAAACAGATTGAATGCACCTACATGATTCTAAATGTACGATTTTAAATTCCTTCTAAAGTCTTTCGAGCACCATCATTTCTCTGGTCAATTTTTCACGCAATATACAGCCACTTAAATACAATAAAGCCTCATTTTCATTATCCTCACATATTTTTAAGACATAGGATCTCTTTAGAATATTCTATATTCATATAAAATATCAAGTTTGTTCCATTTTGTTACTTTCAAATGAAAACAAAGGCATGGCCCGCCTTAGATATACTGTCGAAACGAATTCACATCTACTGTCCGAAAAAAATCATAAGAGGTAGTATTATTAGTTACAAAGACCTATGTACGAAAAAAGATACATAAACTATACAAACTAAGTCTAATATTTACAGTGAGGTAATTCGACTAAGCTAAAAAGGGGAGACTACTCAAATAATTCTAAAGGAATCAACGAAGGTACACGGTGTGAGCAAAAAATCTCGAAGTCGGCGTCTTTTCGATTGCACGCTTGACAGTGACAGCTGTCAGTTTGACAGTGACAGCTGTCAGTTTGTCAGTGACAGCTGTCAGTTAGACAGTGGCGGCCGTCAGTCTGACAGTGACAGCTGTCAGTTAGACAGTGGCGGCTGTCAGTCTGACAGTGACAGCTGTCATTGCACTTACCCGAGCGCGCGTCGGCGTGCGGCGGCGTCCAAGATGGCGACGAGCGCGACGTGTGAGCGGCGCGGTCGGCGTCAAGGCTTGTCGTCCCGCTTCTTGTCGCCTTTGCGCTGGCTGAGCTTCTTCTTCATCTCGAGGAGCATCTGCTCGAAGGACATGTCTTCGGTGCGGCGGGCTGGCAACGCCGCTTGCCCGTGGAACGCGCTCTCGGTGTATTTTGCTTCGAGGCCGTCTGCGGGGAAATCGTTTTGGTAAGTAGACCATTGGGAATGTTCAGTGTTATTCAAGGCAAGTACTTTTGCATTTGGCACAGTATGCATTGTAAAAGCAGCGCCGAAAGTTACACATATTTTATTATTTGAAGTAAGATAGATAACACGCGTCCATAGTGAATATGCCATAACACTGATTATACCTGCCTGCAGCTAGCCCTTGTTCTTTAAAAGCGACATACCCAAAGTAAGCTGTGTAACCAAACTTAAATGGAGTCTATTGCAAGATACTTAAGGTTGATGATAATCCCTTACCAAGATCGGCATAGCTCTGCCTGCAGAAAGCCCTGCGCCCTCCGAAGCCAACGTCGTACTGCGGGAAGGTGCCGGCCGCCTCCACCGCCGTCCACGCGTCGCGGGCGCGCTGGTACGTCACGAACCCGTAGCGTGAGCTGTGAAGAACGAGGAAATATATTCGTTATTTCAATGAAATACTGTGACTATAGGTAAACCGCTTCATTGAGACCTCGCCTGCGGGGTACAGGGGCGCGGGGGGAGGCGATAGCGGGTCGCGCGCGGGGAGTGGGGCGTGGTCTCAACAAAGCGGTCTACCTATAGCGTATGGACTGACACCACGAACAAATTTAGCTTTAATTTCAGCTCTCTCGGAAACCATAAATCACAAGTGTTTAACATATGAAACACTACTCATAACAATATTCTTTGATGCTTCCAAATTCAAAGCTTATTAAAAGGATTTCTTATTGTCCGTTCATAGACCAACAAGAGACCTAACTAACCTAACACATGTCCTAGCTAGCTAGCTTGTCTAAGCTGAAATGACGCGCCGCCCCACTACTTAATTAGTTGATGTTCGATGTGTGAGTGCAAATATTAATAACGACACTTCATCTGTGTGGGAGTGTAGCCTGCTCCGCGAATCAAAATCTGTATGCCTACATCACAGTCGACTAATTTTGTAGATAGTGCCATCCACGAAGGCGCGCGCCATCTCTCATCCTTATCGTTTATTGTACATGTGGGCAAAATTTTGCCAATATTTAATGATATTATAATGAATACAATTATTAAATGTATATTATTTGATATTTTAATATTTGCCACACACCTCGCACCCCGTGCTTTCCTCAATCAAAAATAAAATGCGCGCGCCTTCGTGGATGGCACTATCTATAAGTGTGCTTGTGTGCGTTAAATACGTTAATGATTTAAGTTATTTAAGACCATATGCGACCTTACCATGATAAATAGCCTAGGTTTGATGCACTGATTAAAAAAATAAATATAATACGGTTAAATTGTAACATTTATTTAAACAGTGGTCCAAATCTAGTCTATTTATCTGTGGCAAATGTTTACAAAGTACAGGAAATTACTTACCCGTCCTCTTTACTATGCAGCCGAACCTCCATAACATGTCCGAACTTTGAAAACAGCGAACGCAGCGCCAACTTAGTGATGTCCTTCTCCAACTTGCCGACAAACACTATCCGTCTCTCTTCCACTGGGGTGCTGCTCTCTCTGCAAGAAGGAGATGAAGGGATCTATGAATGGTGGGTGCGCGTCAAATAGCTATGAAGGATGTAGTCAGTCGTGTGACACTTGTGACAAGTAATCTGCAGATACAGTGCGACACGGATCTTCTGGCCAACGGTGACAGTAGGAACTAACGCTGTCAAATTCAAGAATGCACTTGCCAGGCCGAGTGTAGCGAAAGGGAAATTCGAAAAATCTCTTGTAAGATTGGGGAGATTTCGCTACACATGGTCTGGCAACTGCATTCTTGAATTTGACAGCGTTAGTTCCGACTGTCACCGTTGGCCAGAAGATTGTTTCTTTCGTTACTCTTTTCCTTTAAAATAGGTAAAATAATTATTTTTGAATGATTTAAGTTAAAATTCTGAAATAAACTTTCAATGCTTGTTAAGGTTTATACAACAGTTTTGCATTTAGAATCGGTGGAAAATACTTACATGATACAAACATACATGCCTATACCGCTATAAATTACCCTTCTCTTTGACTATTAGTAGTAACACTGAATAGATAAATAAGGTTAGAAACGTTCTGACAGTTCGTTTGTATGAGAACCTGTGTCGCCGGTGGGCGGTACGGCGTTGTTGCTGCAGTGCCAAAAGCACCAATCAATGAATCAACGCATCAATATCACAAACCAATCACACTTTCCGCTGGGAGCTCTGTGATTGGTGTGATTAGTACGTAAAACCAACTACCAATCACGGAGCTGTTAGCTGTGGAAACATCAATCATCATTCCGCTACGTTCATTCTTTAATGTCAAAATACTACGTTGTGGTAAAAGTCGATATTTTAGGTCGATCGATATCGATAACTTCAATTACCGGTGTAATGTATTTTTTCAATATGAATTGAAAAAAAAACCATAAGATTTTAGTTTTGCGTATATAATTTTACGGCACATTTGATCGCATCAAAGGGTTGTACAATTACCTTCCGATAGAAAAAAATAAGAAAAATAATTGTATTGCTATACTTTACTTGAAATAGAGAAAATTAATACTTTTACGTATTGCTTAACATTAATAATTTGATTAAAACAATATTAATATAATTTAAAATAAATTAATATTAACATATTTTTTATTTTATTTTTGACAATAATTTGACATGTCTGAAAACAAATGTTTTGACACGTGTTTGTGATTGATGTTGCTCTCAAGAAGAGAGCTTATAAATATATTTTTTTGTTTCAACAGAATAGTTACATAGAATCGACCCCACAGTTTTCCACAGCGACCTGTCGCAAGCGGTCTACTGTGTCCAATGCAATCCTGCAATCTTCAGAAGGTCATATTGCCGGTGGAAATCCACGTTCTGATGTTGTATATCTACATGGCACAATAGCAATAGCCTACTCTTTCTAGCATCCGAAAGAATTACATATAATTGACAATAGGCGTAGATAGTATTTCCATTTTGTTGTTTAATAAAAAGATTATATCCCCGTATAAGTTTAAAAAACTTTATTTTATTAATAGCAAACAAGAAAAATTAAAACTAAGACATGCAACATAAAAATAAGAAAAAAAATCAGACCCGATTTAAGTAAGGTCTACGTGTTGTGTCAAAGGACGTAAAATACATATAACATTTATCTATAATATATAAATATAATAATTAAAAAGCTGGATGTTTTTGTTTGTTTGTTTGAACGCGCTAATACCTATCAGAAACTATTCGTCTGGTTATAAAATATGTCGGATAAATTTTTAGATAGCATATTTATAGGGGAAGACTATAGAAGTAGTACTGCGTTTGGGCTTATAAAAAATTCTACGATTTATGGGAACGGTAAAACTTAGACGCGCGAACGAAGTCGCGGGATGGCGCTAGTTTGTTATAAATAAATACTAAACAATATTTATTTTAACTAATTAATCATGTTTTATTCTCCTAAAATGTCAGTAGGGAAATTACCATTTATCGATATTTTTACTGTGCCGTGAGCTACATCCCTATCGTTGTGTACGCAAGCGAACCAAGCAAATTGGGTGCGATACATTGCGTGCTAAGGTAGCAATTTTGTTAGTAATGTGCGTGCACAGTCATCAATGAGTATTTTTTTAAATACTTGGTGCAACAAAATCGCTGTTCTTGCAGAATATTACTGCAACGCTCTTGTCACGCGACTAACGTACTGCTCATGCAGATGCTCACAACTAGCGCACCTCTGCTGCACTGACCGGGGCATTTCTAACCTTATTTATCTATTCAGTGAGTAGTAATAACAATAAGAACATAACAAAATAACTATTATATTTAATAATAATAGTCCCCCTAGCCGATTTCGACTATGGTGGCCAGTCACAACGACTAGCCGACTGCGCGGTACATATTATAGTGCACAAATATGTGCGCAAACACAGGTGCACTCTCTATTCCTTTTACTCTCATAACCCGATGGGACAGCAATCTGACACGACCGGAGAGATCAGGCGCAGGACCGACGGCTTTACGAGTGTGAAACACCGCCAACTTCCAAACTCCGGGCCTCCCTGAGAGTTTCTGAACAGAAAAACCAGGTATACATTTTTGGCCCGACCCGGGAATCGAACCCGGGACCTCTGGCGTAGCCGATATATTTAATAACAGATGTGCCAAAGAGACTCAGCGGCGTATATTCTGCGGGAACCCGAATTTAATAGTATAAACCTAAGTAATTACCTGTCTTCCGAGCTGAAACTCCTGTACTTCTTCCTAAAATCATCTCGTTGGTACGGGCTGCAGGAACGGCGTGAGCTCCTGGAGTCGTCTGAGCTGGAAGACGAAGACGACGACGATGATGATGAGCTGGAATAGTAGAGGGGTGATGTTAGACCCTTGAGTTACACCCTGGTAACTAGAAGTGAATATAAATTTTTGAAATTTTTTTACCATTTTCAGAGTTAACTATTGAATTGTTGACTAAAAATTTTATAATACACAATTTTTTTTAAATATAAATCTCTAAACAGTACTGTCAGATGCGGAACGAAAAATTACCATAATTTGGGTTTAGCTATTATTCTAAAATCAACTGAACAAAAACATATTTTATAACAAGTGCTGACATACACTACACCAATGTTTATTTATTTTGGCAAGGATATTAATTCAAATTATTTTATTAATGCTTTTACTTTAGTAGATTTGTTACATTAGCACTTGTTTACACTCATATTTATTGCACAACAATTATTATTTTACCTTCTCAATGAAAACAATGAACTTGAATCATTGTTATTGTCAAATTATGTGGTAAATCCACCAATAACATCATGCCTACAATATTATAACTTAGTTGCACAATCATAATCCAACATAAGTCATCCCTGAATGAACCTATAAACTTTCACACAGGATGGCTGAGTGACGATTTCACAATTTCATTCAAATTTAGAACATATCATGAATACTGTTATCACTGAAGAAGTCAGGGTGACAGGTTCTTACAGTGAGATCGGCACTAACATGCTTCGAAAGAATAAAATTACCTCGTAGAAGAGTCCGAGCTTTCAGACACCGTCGGTTTCCTTAGCGGAGGGGTCATGGACTTAATGACCTTCCTGTCATTCCCATTCACTTTTTCTATCGATTTCTGAGGACTGATTTTAGTTTTTTTCACTATAGGGCTTTTAGATCTTGGCGGGGAGTGTCTAGACCGAGAACGCGAGCGTCGGTGATCACGTCTGGATGGCGGCGAGCGACGTATAGATGGGGACCGACGTACAGGCGACCGACGGTCGTTAGCTGATCTACGACCGGACGGCGAGCGACGCGGCGTTGGCGAACGACGGCGGTACGGCGATCGAGATCGCCTTTTCCTCTTGTAAGGCGAATGCGAACGCCTGTACCTCCTATAACGTCCACGTGACCTCGATCTACTCCGAGAATGCGATCTCCGTCGTCTCCTACTATGTGATCGAGAACGTCTTCTGTATTTAGATTCGTAACGATCTTTAGATCTCGAACGTGTCTCTTTAGATTCCACACGCTTTTCCGTACGCACTTCTTTGGGTTTGACCGCTTTTTCTTCGGCTTTAGTAACTTTGCTCGGTCTAACTGGACTGCCATCGCTCGACATTGACATGTCACTGTCGTTGCGTTTTCTGCTCTGTTTAGGTTTCGGCAACTGTTTTGGTATGCTCATATTCGCAGTCACGGCCGATAATTCTGCGCATACAGTTTGTTCGGTTTGAGTTACAATATTGCAGGAGACAGGCTTGTTTCGGTTTTTACCGAGGTGTAAGATCACTTTGTCTTCACCATGTTCAACATTTGGATCGTATTCTCGCACAATAGTAGTCTTGCCGTATTTTATCGGAGCCTTTTTCTCAGTAGGAGACGCAACTTTCGCATGTCTCGGTTCTTTTTCTTCTGGCGCTTTCTTCATTACTACATCTTGGATGCTGGCGAAGAGTGAATTACTGGTAAGCTTAGTATCCACCTGTTTCTCAACGCTTTTTAAGGCAGCTGTTATGCCTTTGAATCTTTCTTTGTCGATTTTATTCTTTTTGTCATCTGTTGGACTACGTTTATCACGTTTTACTGCGTCGAAGACGTTTTGTTTCAGTACATGGTCAGATTTCTTTATTTTAAAGTTTATCGTCGACTTAGGATCGCACGGGGGCGTTGGTGATTTTCTCTTAACTGGTGGAGGAAGTAATTTTTGGAAGACTTTTTCGTCTGTGTTGACGCCCACACTAACTAGTATGATTTCTTCGTGATCAGCCATTGGTTGAGGTTTATCGGGGACCATTGGAACAGGCATGTCTTCCGCCGGTGCCATGCCGACAATTTTCATCATTTCCGCATCACTGATCAAAGGTTGCAGTTGCAAATTCTCCACCTTTGGTATTTTACTCATAACGATATCTTCATCGCGCTTCCTCATTGCCTCTGCTTTTTGTTTTTTTGTGTTCATCAATATTTTTCTAGACGCTTCAAATATTGGATCGAACATCTTCTTAGGTGTTTCTTGCTCTATAACATTTGGTTTGCCATTGTGCATTTGTGGGACTTTCAGGTTTTTGTCCAAAAGTGGGGCATAGTCCGGGAATATTGATTCTGGGCTAACTGTCGTCGAACTGTTGTTTGAGCTCACACCTCTCCTCAATTTATATTCTTGGAGGTTTAATTTCTTCTTCTTTACAGGCAGTTCCTCCTTCTTGCAAGTTATCTCTGATATTCGTTGCAATTCTTCATCGAACGGCCTCTTTTCCGTCTTCACCATCGTATGCGGAATCTGGACGTCTTGTTTATTCGGAAAGAGAGCTGTATAAAAGTTTTCATCTTTTGGACGGGGCTCTTCCTTAACTACAATAGAACTCACAATTTCCTTACTATTTACACTCTTAGATTTATTACTATCTACTTCTTTGTCTTTGACTTCCTTAACCGACTTAGATTTCGCACTGGGCTTATCACTCGCGTTACTTTTATGTTTTTCACTATGTTTATCATCTTTCTGAGAGTCTTTAACATCACAGTTGTTTAAGATTACAGCTGATTTATTAATAATAGTTAACTTAATGCTACCGTTAGAATTTTGACTACAGGGAGTATCACTTGCTTTACAAGCACTTTTATCAATCACAGTATTTGCTTTAAGGCTATCGTTCGTCGCACTGTGAGGGGGCGAAAGTTTTTTGCGGCACGTAGACTGTGCCGGAGGTTTCACAGGTTGTTTTAAGCACTTCTTTAGTTTAGCGTCACTGTCGTCTTTGTTCACTTTTTTGTTCTTGGAACACTTATCACTTTCGTCGTCACTACTGAGGTTGTAGTCAATTTTTTTGTTTTTGCACGACCTATGCCTCGAGCTGAGGATCCTATTGTTGCTCGAAAGCACTTCGGGCTTTAAGAGGCTCTGTCCCCCTTTAAGGTTCGGAAGGCTGTGGCGCTTCTTGGAAGTGCAGTAGTCGTGGTCGGAGTGAACGGGGCTTGGCGAGCGTCTGACCGCCGTGTTAGCAGTCGACGGCATCTGCAATAATGTATTATGGTATCAATGTGTTCGTCTGTTGGTGTTGAACACATTAGAATAAGGAGTTGTACTTACCAGTATCTGCCGCATCTTCGTCTTGTTGAGTTGAACCCCTGCATCTTGCTGCCTCATGCCATTTGTCAGGCTGTTCTTAGTAGCACTTTTGAGCTTTGGATCTTCAACTTTTATCGATGGCTTCTTGGTTTTGGTGTTGAGTTTCTCAGACGCTTCAAACTGCTCTAAAAGGGAACTCAAGTTGTTTGCCGCCAAAACGGGTATCACGGTGTCATTGCAGGATTCGACATCGACGAAATCGTCAGCCTCAGTCTTGATCTCATTGACTTCTTTCTTCACTGCAGGTTTTTCAACACAGAAGTCTAGGACGTTTGGTTTGGGTATAGGCGTGGATGTGCCTTTCGGCGGAGTGCTATCAATATTTGCTATAACAGGCTGCTGGACCGTATCTATCGAAGACTCCACCGGCCGCTCCATATCCATATCAAGAGGGCTTAAATCATCCTCGGTCTTGACTTCTATTTTGTCAGGCTTTTCGGGTTTGCTTGTTATTAAAAAGCTGTTGACATCTTCTTCAGTCAGCGTGCGTGGAATGTCATCACTTTTGGCAGCACTGACGTCGGATTTGTCTTTATCATCAAATGCCAGATCAGACAGATCCAGGTTCAGATCTTCGAAGCTCAAGCATGTTTTTGCATCGTCTATATCCATGCATATGTTCATAGGCGAATGCGGGACTGAGCAAGATCTTTGTGCGTTTTTCAGTTTAGAATAATGCATGTCTTCTAGCAGAAACTTTTTAAGCTCCTCAATGTTCGGAAGCACTTCTAGATCCGATTCGTTGATCGGATCATGTTCTGTTTCTGGGACAGTTTCTTCCTTCTTAACGACTGGTTCAAAGATTTCCATTGGTTTCGGATCTGGTTTGTCAATACGAAATGCAGGTTCTTCTTCGGGAAGTTTGTGTTTTATGAAGAAATCGTCGACGTTCGGTATTTTCGCCGGTTGTTTTATGAAATACTCGTCGACATCTTGAACCACTGGTTCATCTTTGACTTCTAGTATGTTTTTATCATCTTTGATGAAATATTCATCGACATTTGAAACTACTGGGCCGTCCATATCGATGTTGAGGCCTTCTTGATAACTTTCATTTTCTTTGTGTTCATTATCCTGTTTGTATTCTTCAGTAACGTAGTCGTCTATGTCTGAGGATTGTTCATCTATGACGTATTTGTCTTCTTCCTCGTCTGATGAGACTTCTAGATCGAGGTCTGGGTGGACCGCGTATACTTGGATGACGTCATAGTCCGCTCCTTCGACTAACGAGTTGTCTGCTTCGGACAGCGGATGTTCATACACTGGGTCCGATTGGTTTTCTTCTATGTGGATCTCCTCGACTTCTATTTGTTCGTCTTCTTCGTCAGAACTCGAGTCTTGACTTGATTGGGTGGCATTCACCTGAAATAAGGCAAGTAAAATATGAAATTTTGTAAGAGTACTATTCTTGTTAATAGAATCTCCATGACTCAGGACTTCTTAGTTTTATGATTGGTTTATGTAGACAATAGTAACAATCACCAGTAACAGTTGCATTTTATAATTTGTCATTTACTTAGCTTATACTGAATACTAGTGTTTCATATTACATAAAGGGTAATAAAGGGGCTTTGGGCTTTGCCGGCGTCAAGTAAACATCAAGTGAATCACTAGATGGTTTGTATAAGAGAGTTAAATTATGTGCGAGTTTGATTACTTACGGCCGGGTTATCTATGCTCCAGTCAGGCTCTTGCTCCTCATAATGTCCCCGGTCAAACTCCGGCTGCGGCTGGGTATATTCCGGACTGTTTTGCGTGCAACTGCTCTCCGATGAGAGTGACTCGCTTGTGGCTCGCATGATCTTGTGCCCAATGGGCCTGTATCGAGTGGTGTGGTACGGCACATTCATAATGTGTGATTCCATAGCTGAAACAATATTTAATGATATTCAAGTGACAATTATTTTATGAATATTGTCATATAATTAGTTTTAATTCATAGGTTCTTATTCTTAGGGTAACCTACTTATATTTTTGATGAACAGGCTATTCCAGACAACTTTTATAAGTTTTCTACCTGAATCTTTTATGAACAGGTCAACACCTTAACATAAATCAATTGTCAAAATATTGTACAACTTACAGTACAATCAATGATAAATAAATCCTAATGCATACCTTGTTTTTTAACTAAGAAGCACTGTAAACTCCTTTCTAAGCCAGTCATAAAAGATACAACAGTGTCCAAATAAATATTAAAAAAGAAAAATATTTACAACTAACGGTCCCAGCGAACTTCGTTTCGCCCCTAGCCCCGTCTCGTCCCGGCCCCGTTTTATGGGAATTTTCTTTGCTATAAACCTCACGGAGCCCGAGACCTTTCCAACGAATGCAAAACCGTGGAAATCGGTCCTTGCGTTCTGGAGTTATAGCGTAAGGGAGTAAACCTTTTTTTAATTCGTAATATCTTTTGAATGGAAAGTCCAATTTAAATAATTTAAAAACTATTTTATAGGTAGTTGGTCTTGACCATAAAATAATTTATTTGGATAAGGATTAATATAAACACATAAATAGCATGGTTTGAATTTGGTTAGCATTTTCATTAATGTTTAAAATGAAAAAAGTTGTTGTAGTGACATAACTACTATAGTTGGACATATGCTACCGCAGAGTTTTTTGTAGACATTATGATGTTCTTCAATATTTTTGTTCATTATTTTGTTCTATCGCTAATGGTTTCGGCAGCGCATTCGACGAAAGACATTTTAAGACTAATTTTTTTACACCTTCGGTTACATTGTTCAAATTTTACCAAGGATCCCTAATTTTTTTCAGAATGAAATGTAGCCTATGTCAAATTGGAAGAATGTAGCATTCTATTGGTGAAAGATTTTTTTAAATCGGCCCAGTACTTTTTGAGCCTATTCATTACAAACATACAAAAATAGGTACAAATCTTTCCTCTATAAAATATTAGTGTAGATACAAAATTATAATTATAATGCCAACACCATGAACAGTTTCTCTAACTAAAAATAGTTTAATGTACATGTAGTTAGTTTAGTTTGGCTAGGCTGATTTCCGCACTTAGCCTCACCACTGCCATTTGGCCATTGTATGTATGTACATGTAATTGAATGGATTTTATTAAATCTCAGTGTGATTTAATATTAATATGTAACTTTAATTGGAATAAAATTTATTTTTTATAGCTAGGCAGACCTTGCTATCTTTACTAGTTCAAAAAACAAGTGTCTGAGACTGGAAACTTATAAATAAAACAAAATCATTAATCATAAATGTTGTTGACCATCAGAGGGCGTAGAAGGAGTTAACAGACCTACCTCATCTTCATCTTTTCCAAACAAAATGCAATCAAATATGAGTAGAAACAAAAAAATACTAGGGGAATAAGTTGATTATTTGGCAGCTATTTGCTAAATTATCGGATATCATGAAAAATTGCTAAACTTATGTTATTATTTTTAAAGCTTATTATCTGTTTACAGTACATTTATTCAAAGAAATCATTGTAAAAGCATATGGTTTATGATATTTTTAATATTGTTTACAAGGTGTTTGGCATTTTCCCCATACAAACAGAACCATGTCCATTGGCAAACTTCACGACAAATACAATACTGGCAGAAAAAAAAATACTTTTACTAATCAATCTGACACTTTTATAAAATGTCAAAGAGACACAAAACTTCAAACATTCCAAACATAAACAAAGCCTAAAAGTTCTCAAAAAAATTGAAAAAGTGTTTAAAAATTTATAAAAATAATATTTTAGAATTTTTAAGTTGTACCTTCCTTCAAGTTGTATTACATTTTATGGTCATTTTCTTTGAAATTATAATGCAAAGGTAAAGTAATTTAGTTATAGGCATAGGCTTATATGTAATAGGTTCTTTTTCAGTTGTGATAATGTTTATATACCACCACTTTTCTGCCAATCGTCCTTAACTTGGTAAAGTACAGTCTGGAACCAATAAAATCATTAAAAAAAGATCCAGTAGGGAATTGGTTTAACTGACTGCTTTCTTGAAAGTGCTTTGTGTTTGAAGATTTTACTCTAAAAAATTTAAATACTAAAAGCTTTAAATACTAAACCTTACTTTTGCTTATCAACAGTTCTAATTCCATCAAGTCTTATGCATTATGCATCTTGATGCATAAGACTTGTCTTATATCATCAAATTTTATTTGTTTACCTATCACAGTCAGAGCTACAATGAATTTTAAAAAATACCCGTTAAGCTCCAGTTTGCCATGGCAATAAATAATCAATTGTTGCATATGGCTCAGGTCTGACAGATTAAGGTACCTCGAAATTTAATAAATATAATATGTATGCTTCCACTTAATGCAGATAATTCTTCAGAAATAAGAACTTTACAGGCATAAAAAAACAATAACTGAGCATTATTAGATAAGAATATTTATCTAAAATCTCATTAAATAGATGATTTTCCATAAATATTAATTTCATAATAAACCTTTATTTGCTACATATTAAAACACGAAGATAAGCAAAAAACAGTAATCACAGAAGCAACAGGTTCTATCTCAAACTGTTACCATGCTTTTAGTAAGGTTATGTTTTGATTCAAACAAAATGTGACTAATTTGGATTTCTTCCACCAAAAGTTTACATAATTTGCATGTAACCAATTGAAACAGTTACAATCACACCTTGCCACCTGCTTGATAACCTTTCCTAATCTATCAATAACAAAAAAGTATAACCTACATTTTAAACTGTGCACATATTTCTTGGTGAAATGGTCAAGTTTAAATGTAATCACTCTTTATCAGTGATACTGCATCACTCTCGGGCCGATAGTCGCCGTGTTGATAAGAACCAAAATCCCATCTTGACATACCCTCACAGATCTGTCAACATGGAAAACAAGACGGTATCACGTGATTTACAATAAATTACGCTAAGCCAGCGTGCCGGGCGCACGGAACGACCACTATTGCACGCCTCGCACCTCAGCGATAACGGTTTCACTGTTCGCTCACTTTTCCCCGCAAAAAAGTGCACCAAATAATGTGCACGTTTAGAGGTTATGTTCACAGACCTTACGCTTTCTCACCATAATAAACGCTTTAGATGACCAAATTACACATTTCTTTAACTAATAATAACAGTTCTCTTTATTTTTATGTTAATTTATCACCAAATACGGTCAAAATAAACAATAGTGCGATGACATAAATCGCCCGCGCTAACCTAACCTTGGTGGCGGAAAAAAGGTTCTCCAAGATTTCTAGTTCAAGGTCTCATGAAAAACTGAAAAGTCACATGAAGGCGTTACACAAACAAAACTGAAATATCATTGCGACCCGCACAGGAATCTATTTTAAGACAAACAACAGACGAAAAAAGCACTAACCTTTTACAACCTCAAGTGACGGCTTTATCCATGTAATTTTTATTCGGGAACTTTTACGGATTTGCCACTATTCACTACACACGCCACTCTCACGGATAGTTTTTTCAACACATATTAACATAGCACAGTCCATTTATAATTGTTTTTCGTAAAAAATTAACACTTTACGAAACATCACATGTTACGAACTTCACGACAGCAAAATTCCGATTCACGAAGTGTTGCCATTCAATCAATTTCTTACGTCAAACTAAGTGGTTGGACGCGGGACGTCATTTTCTACCTTTCTACCAAAATTCCGCCTCGAAAATGCGAGACTTCGTAGCATTTTGCTGCCGTCGTGTCTCAATCAACACTGAGCACTGTTTATAGATAAATTCCAACAAAACAAAGATGCTTCCATAAACCATTGCACTCACATTACCGCTCGTACCTTACCCGGCTAACAATCATATTTCTTCTTGTATTTTTGGCTCACGCTCACCCTCCTACCCGTCTACCTGGCTGGTAATTACAAAAGATTTGGTAGTAGAACAATAGCGGGGGCCATTTCTATGAATTTGCGGGTGTAGATAAAGGAGATCTTCTTACAGATAACATCGACCAAATATTGTTTTATTTTCAAACAAAAACATGGCCAGCTGTTGCTATTATCTAAAGTTCCATTCATATTTTAGTAGGCTAGTCACATATACTTACTTTCATAATAGGAAAAGCAAGTATCTTTTACTTGAGTTATCTATAAACTACTTAAATAAGTAACCACCTATCTTCGAGTAAGGCAGCTCAACATAATAGTCTTAAATTAAAAGAGTAATTTTTAAACTTTTGACCGCATTTAGATGTCTCGCCATTCAAGTCATTCAAGTCACGCGCCTTCGGAAAGCGCTGAAGTTCTAGAAGTCATAAGAGAGGAACAATGTTCGCCTGCTTTATCATCAGTAAACATGGATGCCGTTACCAAAGCGGCCGACGAATCCCCGAAAACGTGCACTGACTGTGCATGTACACATTGTCAGGATCTTGAAAAAATAAATAAACTCAAAGTGGATCCTTCAGAAATAGAAAAAATTGTGATGGAAAAAGAAGAAGCTTTGCGGCGTGAATTTCATGAGGAGATGGAGGAAGAAATGAATACACTGAAAAATAGATTTGACTATATTCTGCAGTAAGTATTGCATACTGTGATATTTTTGACCTTTAAGTTAAACAAATCACAACACAGCGCAACTGCCGACTGTGGTTGTGAGGTTCTTATATCTAAAGGATATTGACCAAAGCCGAGCCCAGGTTGCGACTTTGTAGTTTATATTTCAAAAATATTGCTTTGAATTATAATTGCAATGGTATTTTTGAAATAATTTATCGAATAGCGGTTCCAAGTAACACTTAAATAGTTTAGGTAACTTTTAATAGGTGCATTAACCTGCAATCTCAAAAGATAACCTCAAAATGCCTAATCAGCCATGGAATTCCTCGTGGGATTACATTAAAAAAAAAATTTTTTGTGTATTCTTTCAAATATTTATATATTTTATCCAAACATTTTGTAAAGACGCATGCTGGTTGATGCAAAAGTGGGCCCAGTTTCTATAGAGTTTTGGTCAACATCCTTTCTTTCCTCCTTCATTGGAGGTCCTACAAGCATTGGACAGCGTCGGCATCGGCATCGTTTTCGACGATTTAAGTCGACGACACTTGCGCGGTAGGCCTACAGGACCAACTGTTATAGTCACCCACTGCTATTGAGTCCATTTTGGCCTACGAACCTGCTTGCACCATAGGTACTTACATATTTATGTAAGGATAATACTGGGTAGTTGATTAATTATACTAGCTTTAAATTAAAATAAGCTTTTTAATTTACCATTACAAGAAATGAGCAAATCCGAGCATCGTACATGCTTCGCGAAGCACACAGAGAACGTCAAGAGAAAATCGGAGCGCTTCAAACTCAACTTGAATGCAAAAATCTCGCCGGACTCATGTATGTGATGTGCACGGAAAGAAGAAAAAGCCATCTTGAACGGTTGAGGCTCAAAGAAGGTAAACAATTCTACTATTTTATTACCACAACAACATCACACAAATGGCAACATTGATTGTTTTTGACGTTCCACTTGGCTCAGTGGTTAAGGTCAACGGTATTGCTCTGCAGAAAAAATCAATGAACGTTGGTTCAAATCTCAACAAAAATGTAATTGAAAAAAATCCTTTTTATTGAACTTATAGTATATATATAAATATATATATATAAATATAAATATATATATATATATATTTTATAATTTTTACATTTTTTATTTTATATTTTATACTTTTATAATTTTGTATTCTAGTAAAACATCATTTTTTAACGTAGCAGACTTATTTTTGCAATTCATTCAATAAATTCTCATATCTTACCTACCAGCAGACCTCATATAGTAAAATTGACATAATCTCATGAGAAAAGCTAATCCTTATCTTACTACATAGGAATGTTTTAACACGTAATAGGAGTAGATAGATAAGAGACTTTAAAGACAATAATAGCTAGCTAAGTAGGCACAAAGCTTTTTAACAACTGTTTGATAATTTTTCAGTTTTATTGTTATTTATTGGTTGTAAATCAAACAAACAGACGATATTAGGACTAGACAGATACTTGACTCACAGAAGTGTACTAACTGTTCGCAAATCGTACTTATTAAACACTGCACTGCGACACTTTCTCTTGTTTTCTATACAATAATAGGAGGCTTATCTTAATCTTACGATAACTTTCAAGAATCTTACGTTTTAAACAATTGATTTGCAAAAGTTTTCTCACGTTCTACTTTTGCAGTGTATTTACTACTTACAAATGAATGCTTAACAAAATTTTTAAGATTTTATTTTCAAAACTATTTTTAGGGACTTAATTATTCCAGAATAAATTATTTTTTACATAATCATAATGATATCAACTTTAAATGTATTGGTAGAAAATTAGAAATGCACGGATAGATGTTTTTTTCACGTATGACGTGTCGCTTCGTATAAAATATTGCTACAAACATTCTCACAGGCGTATCTAAAGCGAATGTGAAAATTAAATGTAATTATGTTCATGTGCATCAAAAAGGCTAAGATTATAAGTCTTTCTATCTCTTATCTATATTCTCAAAAACTCAAATCGGTTAATTGGTTATGAAGCTACTATACAATAGACTTATACGTTTAACTTTAAACACATCTCTCTTTTTGGTTCGAGGTTTAAAAAGGACTCTATTACCCTACCTACAAACAATCCGCTTTTTACTGAAGTAGAGTAAGTATTCTTGCTACAACAAGGGTGTGGCCGTTATATCAAGACCCTTGATATAACGGCAATTCTAGGATACAGTCAGCAGGCCATCTTGCACCTTTTATGTCTAAACAAAAAGCAACTTTATCCCACTGACAAACAGTCCACTTTTGATTTCAGAGTACACCCGCTACATCAGGGCTCTCCAGACAATTCTTGAAGAAAGTCAGGAGGTGATTCTGAAACTGTCTCGAGGGTACAAAACAGCTGCTAGGGTGGACCACGAATGGCGGGAAAAGATGAAGAAAGTCGTCAAAGAGGTGAGTGCGAAAGAGATAAAGTATGAGTGAGTTCTGTCAAAATTACGTACATTTTATAGCGAAAGAAGTAATTAAATAATTAACACAGTGTCGACCGCACAAATGAAACAAATCTGATAACCACCACCAAAGTTTGGGATAGCAACGTTTCTTCGTACAAGAAATAAGTCTCAAATAAGTGCGTATTTTGTATTTTAACTGCCTCGGTGGCGCAGCGGTTAGAGGGTCGCATTTTAAAGCGACGGCTGCGCCAGAGGTCCCGGGTTCGATTCCCGGGTCGGGCCAAAAATATGTACCTGGGTTTTTCTGTTCAGAAGTTCTCAGGGAAGCCCGGAGTTTGGAAGTTGACGGTATTTCACCCCCGTGCCTCAGCGCGCACGTTGCGCTGTTGGTCCTGCGCCTGATCTCTCTCCGGTCGTGTCAGATTGCTGTCCCATCGGGCTATGAGAGTGAAAGGAATAGAGAGTGCACCTGTGTTTGCGCACACACTTGTTCACTATAATATGTCCCGCGCAGTTAGTTAGTCGTTGTGACTGACACCGTAGTCGAAATCGGCTAGGGGGACTATTTTGTATGCCAACAATGTGGATTTAAACTTATAAGCTAAGTACGTCTCGGCTTACCTACTAAAATTTTCATTCGATAAAGGGGCAGGTAAAAAATATTATTTGTATTGAAAACTATAACAACTTGCCCACTAGATCGTTCCGTCACTGACCAGGGGCGCTATTTTTGAATCACTCGCATCAAAATGGCGTGTGATTTTCGTTCGAAAATGAATTAAAAGTCAACGAAAATAACTTGTTTTCGAACGAAAATCACTCGGAATATTAACATGAGTGATTCAAAAATAGAGCTGAGCGTGTCAGCAGTCAGCACAGATAAAATACCCTCTCGCTCTCTCTCGATCCATATAAAGGTGAGACAGAAGGCTGTGAATCCATACAGTGGGCAAGGTAGAGCGTATCATTGGAATCATGTTGCTTTTCGTACCTAACATGTCCTTGCACGGTCATGATGGTGCCTTTGCCCAGCAGTGGGATGTTTACAGGCTAACTTTTTTTTATAAAGTAATGCGCTCACTCTCAGACGGATCACTAACAAGACACTAGCGGTCCCAGCGAACTTCGTTTCGCCCCCAGCCCCGTCCCGCCCCGGCCCCGTTTTATGGGAATTTTCTTTGCTATAAACCTCACGGAGCCCGAGACCTTTCCAACGAATGCAAAACCGTGGAAATCGGTTCGTGCGTTCTGGAGTTATAGCGTCAGGAAGGATAACCAGCCTTATTTTTATATAGTAGACTATACAGGGTGTAATTGTAAGATGCCGAGGTAAATTCACACAGTGGTCTAATCTTACTTTATTTGCCCGTCAGTTCCAAGCCTACGTATGCCACTTCAGTGGAGGTACTCCAGATACGAACCAGTTCCTGTTCGACATGCCCCAACTGTTGAAGGTCGATGCACCAACCGAGGACGACCCTATGGAAGACCCCATTGAAGACCTTATTGAAGAGGAGGATGAGAAGAAGGATCTGAACGGTAGGATAAATAAATAATAAATTATTTAATGTTAAAATAGACATATTCTCATACATAACTAAGAAGCATAAGGAAGTTAGAGATCATCTTCCTATGATCATGAAGTGTTTATCGTATATACACCTACAATCAAAAACCTATACAGGATGTTATTGCAAGGGGGTGCCAAATTTTTGGAGGTGGTAGGGACCATCAATATGAACAACTTTTACTATTGGACCATCGTTCAATTATTAATTTTATTTTCTGCCTCTCCATACATTATTGTCAATGTAGGTGACTGATTTTGTATGGGAAACCTGAAATTTTATTTAAGATTTCGACCATGACCCCATAGTAAAATATGTTCATATTGACGGTCTCATTCACCTCCAAAAATTTGGCACCCCCTTGCAATAACACCCTGTATACTTACAATCTTCTATAATTTGAACTCTGATCTCCAGCTCCACATGTCGAGAAGACGTGGTGGGAGCAGCTGGAAGGCGACTGTAAACCGTTCGTGATGATGGGGGACATGGCCGAGTTTGGACCCCAGCAGAGACGAGAGGTGCTAACCACTGTCAAGGCGGCGAAGACTGCGCCTAAGAAGTGGAAGGAGTATGGTTAGTTAGACTAAGATATTTTAGTTAGAAGCATAGTAACTACTAGCTACATTCTTGCTATCCATCCACCACGTACCTATAGCAAAACAATTGACACGCAGACACGCGCGCGAGCGCGCACACACACACTCACACACACACACACACACACACACACCATCAAATAATACGTATTATCTATTATCTAATTAATAGCTAAAAAACTGAAACCACTAACTTTGAGAAGCCGTTTTCTTCGTGCCGATTCTCTTGCAGTTCGCATTCGAACAAAGTCACGATTTCTATGCATTTACCTATGTGTGCATGCATATTACTTGAATTTTTCGTTAAAGCAGTGAAAAAGGTTTGATTGACAATGTATGGTATTTGAATTTATACGCTGCGTGAAAATGTGTCTCAGTTGAAACTACACCCTCAGACTCATCTCGGTCACCCATCATATTCTTTGCAACTCGTTAATGAACCTTTATTTGTTCGATCAGTGTTCAACGAGATGTTCCTACGGGCCGACTGCTCCAATTTAGACATGATCAAAGATGAGTACCTCAAGAAAGTCCCTCAGCCAAGCAGATGGGAGTGTCAGGCTGTGCAGACCGACAGACAATGGTCTAAAACGGTAGGGTTATAGCTTGATCATTAGAGATTTACTTCTCAGTACTTCATCATGAGCTAGGCTCTGGTCAGTGGAGTTTTTTTTTCACAAAACTCCAAATTACATAAGTGTGGTGGTGTTCTCGCCTCTTAATACCCAGTCAAAAAATCCTGAGATATCAAACCTACATACGTTTTTGCGGTCAAAAACTTTTACACAGTTTACAGAGATCTGGCTCAAGCAAGAATAAAAAGGTACTATGAAACTTATAAACTACCTATGTTAATGAAAAATAAAACTTGTTTATTGTTATTTGAAATTTCAGTCATTTTCAAGCCGACGAGTCACAACAGCTAGCGTAGACATCCGAGGCAACATGGGGTCTATTCTTAAAATTATGTAAGTTCTCATAAGTTCATCTATAAAGAGGTAAAAGTTTGTAGCACAGCACATCAACCGTAACATAAAGGCCGTAGCACATTATTCAAAGCTGAAAATATCCACACACATTATATCACACATTGTCTCTCTGTGACTTGACCATTTTGTATACAAAAACTATAACAGAAAAGTAATGAACAGTGAATACAATTTTTACCATCAACCCATGTGGAGATAAAAAACGGTGACACTTATTATGACTGAATCTATACAGGGTGTAGATTTTAATCTGAGCAGTACTTACAGAGGTAGTAGAGTTTTTTTTTTTATGTTTGTTGAGTTAGATAATGGATACAGTCTCTTATTTTACATGTATGTTCTTATAGCACTTCAACTGTAGGAGAACCACCACAGAAGGGCAACATACTAGCGGCCAGGGACTCCATGGAGATCGCTTCCACAACTAAACTGGTAACAAATTGCTATAAAAGAGTGAAACTTTACGAAAACTAATTTTCAGGGCAATTGAGTGACTGCAGTACCTACTTATGAGATGCTTCTTTTGAATTTCTTGCTTCTTAATTCAAATATCGCACCAAGTCGTGATTGATTATGCTGATGTTGAGTTGTATCCTCGGTTTATAGTTAGGATAGCCACGTTGTTGTGGGAATGTAGAAAATAAAATTAATATTTTTGTGTGCCGCTATCTGGCACATTGATTTTAATTTCCTTCAAGTAGGTGAAATCAATTTTTTCGATTTTTTTTTTCGACCAAGTGAAGGAGAAAATTAATGTCATGTCGTATCAAGAAGTCAAGATAAAAGCAGGCAGGAGAAAAGAATGGAGATTACTCCACCGACAAGAGCGCGGCTCTTAAATTGAAGAAGAAGAAGGTGAAATCAAGTGACCTGTTTTTCATTTAATTCTCTTGCTCTAATTAAAGGAAAATATAAATTAAAGTTTGCCTATCCCAAACCCCAAACATTCCACTGCTGGGCAAAGGCCTTGCCTCAAGTAAAAGTTATTATGATGAGCCGTACTCCAAGGCCGTACTCCACCACGCGGGCTCAGTGCGTATTGCCGGAGGGGTGTTTGCAAAGCAACGACAAACCTTGCTGTTAGATTTATTAAGCCGCCCAATTAGGGCCTCTGACTAGGCTTAAAACGACTAATATCAACAGATACAAGCATGGAAAGTCTAAAGGACTAGATATGCTTATTATTCATATTTTACATTCATTTATATATTGAAACTTACAGAAAGAAAGACACCAGCGCAAAGATATGGACCACAGCAAAGTTGTCTTGAACATCGGCAGCAGAAGGGTAAATACTTACGGAATGTTGGAATAGTTAGACGGGATTCCTACCATGTACTTTATATTACGGAGTAACTCCGTGATCGTGGCGCTTGCAAGTTGCTTGCAACGGTGCCGAAATATCGGAAGCTCTTAGATAATAATAATTAATAAGGTATCTACATGGTAGTAATTCCGTAGCTAACTATTCTAATGTTAGTGACTATACAAGTTTACGGAACGTTTATTGAATATGTAAAGTAGACAGATAAACAATAATGATTGCTTTAAAACATGCACTTTATTATCAATTCCGAAAAAAAGAACACGTTTTCAATTAGTTCTTTTCTAAATGAGCCATCGATGTCTAGACTGTTCGTAATACTAAAAATAATACCAGTTAATTAATAGTAAGTGTTGTTAACAGATTAACTACAGTACCTAGTATGTATTGCTGTGAAATGTCTTCAAAGTTAACCGCAATTGATTACTGTGAAACGAATAAAGGAATAAGGGCAAACTCGCAATAGTGATGTTCTTTTATATTATTTATTTACAGCAGACTCAACACTATTGATCACTCTCAAAGACTCTCCAAGACTCACCCTCTTCTCACATGACACATGACATCCACTTCTACATTCCTCTTTCAAATTCAAACGTTCTTCTCCTTTCTCACTCTCTTTCGTCTGTCATCTCTTAAGTACTTCTTACGTTCCGTTCCACGTCCATATCCCACAGTAATGTAAAGGGATAGGTACGTAGTTAGAACAAATGAGGCTATATATTTTATAAAAGACAGTGTTATAAAGTTAGTTACGTACGCAGGCCTTTTTATGATAGCGTAAGTCACAGGATTCGATTCCTTGCCTGACGCTGTTGCTTTTTTCAAGTGCAATTTATAATATATAAAGGATGCTTCAAGTTCGCCGCGTCCAAGTGCTGGAACGATCTTCCGCCTCCATTAAGGTGCCTAGAAAAAACCAGTACTACGTTTAAAAAAGCCTACAGAGAACAATATGAAGGTTTAGGTTGTAGATTGTTTATAAAAAACTAATTTTATTAACTCAAACAGTCTTTCAATAATGCATTGTTTCATTTTACATTAACATCTTTACTAAATAGATAAATAAAGATTTCATCTATTCAGTGAACACCTTGTATTGCAATAACATGAGAGATTTATAAACAAGGTTGTTTTTTTTTTCTTCTTACAGACTTCAATGTATGATCAGGCTGTATTAGAAGAGGAAAGCGAAGAATCAACTCTGGACCGCAGCTATGAGCAGTAACTATTCAATATACAATGAACGTTTATAGTAGCAGTGGCAATGACTATAGGTAGACCGCGATATTTATACCTCGCCTGCGGGGCAAAGGGGTGCGGGGGGGGGGGGGGGACGAGAGCGCGGTTAGTGAGCGGCGCGGGCGGTTGTTTCTGCGCCGCCCGCACCTCTCGCGCGATCCGCTATCTCCTTCCCCCGCGCCCCTGTGCCCCGCAGGCGAAGTTTCAATGAAGCAGTATACCTATAGTGGCTACCACTAAGACATTAGTGGCTGCGACTGTCATCCGCTGGCCGCATCTAGTGGCTTGTCTGAGCAAATAGTAGCCGCGTTCTGTGGTCGCGATTAGAGGCTTTATTTTATTTTTCCTACTTAAAACTAAAGTGTATAAGTACAGATAGAGGTATAATGTGGGTTTGCTCATATAATATTTGGTAAACGTGTATTAAAAAATAAATAATAATTTATTTATTAAAAAGGACAACCGTTGATCCAAATAGAATTAGTAAAACGAAGTATCTTACATACTATGTTAGTACCTTATAACTAATTTGGTGCAAGTACATTGCCTAAGGTGCCACATTAAGGGACAAACATGTTGTCGCCCAGCAATGACTTTCAGAATACCGTTGGAGCTGTCACGCACCCTGAATAACAGGGATGCTTGTTTTTTTCTGAGGATGGCCGCGAAGCTGTCTGTATGCGCCTCTGCGAACATGGCGGACGCACTACAAAAACGAGGCAGCCCCAGCAATATCCTGAAAGCATTGTTAAATTGGACTCGCAGAGCGCTGTACGATCTTTGAGTATATCTGACCCAAAGACTGCCAGTGTATAGTGAAGTGCAGTATGCTTTAAAAAGCGTTATTTTGACTGCATTTGTACTCTTAGCAAATCTTCGAGCCAGCATATTCGCTCTTATCGACAGCGCTCTGCGCTCCCGTTCGATGTCGACGTCGTCTTTCAAGTCTTCGGTGACCCAGTGCCCGAGGTATTTAAATTGGGAAACTCTGTCCATTTCACCGCCATTTAAAATAATGGGTGGTATAAAAGATGGGCACTTGGTACCAGCCTTGAAGACCATGTACTGGCTTTTTTTAACATTATAAATAAGGCCGTGTGAGGCGGCATATGACTCGCAGGTCTTGAGGAGCTCCCGGAGCGCACCAACCGAGGGGGCAAGCAGCACCATGTCGTCAGCGTAGTTGATGTTATTAATGCAAACCCCATCAACATAGCATCCGACAGGCATGCTTCTTAGGCGCTCTATTAGTCCATCTACATACAGGCTGAAAATTAAGGGCGAGCTCAAACCACCCTGTCTTACTCCGCACTCCAGCCTGCATGGCTCCGACAGCTCTCCCCTCGAACAGCCCCTCCGACAGCTCTCCCATCTGAACCAAGTGAACCTCACGCGGTTCACTTGGTTCAGTTAGTTAGTTAGTTAGTTTGGCTGGGGTGTTTCCGCACTTAGCCTCACGATTGGGCCATTGTACGTATATCCCTCTTTTTTCATTCTAACCACCCCAGGCTCTCCCAGAAGGCTAGCAAGCTGCCTAGATTGCTAAAGACCTCTGGGAATGTTGCCGGGGATTTGAGAAAGTTTGCCCGTTGTTCCACCACACCCATACACTCCATGAGCACATGCTGTGGTGTTTCTTCTGCCCCCATGCAACCTCTGCATAGGGGACTGTCTGTTACACCTATTGTGAATAGATGTTTGTTTAAGAGACTATGGCCAGTTATAGTGCCTATAACCATGCGCAGTTTGTCTCTTGGTAGCCGGATGAGGTTGCGGGCAAGCCTTTTCGAAGCTTCCGGAATTGCGTTCTTTGTTTGCCTGCAACCTTCACCATTTCTCCACTCTGCTTGGTGTGCTGCTTCGGTTTCTGCACGTAGCCAAGTTCTTATTTGGGCCTGCGGTATAGGTAGTAATGGTTCCGGGCCATATACTGTTGTCGCCGAGCCCCTCTTGGCTAGTTCGTCGGCAGCGTCGTTGCCTAGTGAGTTACTGTGTCCTTTGATCCATTGCAAGGTTACCTTATTTGTGCTTGCTATGGATTGGAGTGCTTTATGGCACTCCCAAATAAGGACAGATTTGATGCTATTGTTTTGTAGGGCCTGGAGCACCGATGCGCTGTCCGAGACGATTTTAATGTGTTGGTCTTTTACGTCTCTGGCTGCAACCGCCTGTGCTGCTCTGGTGATGCCAATACATTCTGCTTGAAAGATTGTATTTAGCTTGTCAAGAGTAGTTGATATATTAATATTTAGGTCATTCGAGAAGACTCCAGCTCCTGTACCCTGTGAGGTTTTGGAACCGTCTGTGTATATCCGAACCTCCTTTATGCCTGAGCTGTCCCTGGGCTCTTCAGTGAGTTGGATATTGTATTTTCTGTCGAAGACATGTTGGCCTAGTATTCTGTCCATAGGTGCGTCCAAAAGCGGCTTTGCTTTCAGAGTCCTATCTAAGATTTTTGAATGTGTAGTCACTGTGTTTTGTTTCCATAATCCGTTCGCTCTGAGTCTAAGGGCAGCTGCCCTTGCTTCCTCCTGGATTACCAGATGAAGCGGTCTTAAATTCAGGAGAAACTCTAGCGCGGCTGATGGTGTGGTTCTCATACAACCTGTGGCTGCGACGCTTGCTAAACGTTGTAGGCTTTGAAGTTTTGATTTGATCGTGATCAGTTGCGTTCTGGGCCACCATACAACCGATCCATAGGTAAGCGAAGGCCTGATAACTGATGTGTATAGCCACAGTGTGATCTTTGGGTTAAGACCCCATTTCTTGCCAACAAGTCGCTTACATTGATAGAAAGCTATACAGGCCTTCTGCATCTTATCATCGATATGGCTCCCCCAATTCAATTTACTATCTAAAGTGATGCCCAGATATTTCACTTGTGATGAGAGAGCTAATTCGGTGTTAAACAGTTTTGGTAGCTGTAGTTCTGGTAACTTCCTTTTGTTGGTGAAAAGGATGAGTTCTGTCTTTTTCGGGTTTACTGACAGCTGGTGCTCGTCACACCATTTTTCTACTATCTGGAAAGCGGCACGCATTATGCTGCATAGGAGGTTTTCCGCGTTTCCGTTTATCAGTATGGCTAAGTCATCCGCATATCCAACAGTAGTATATCCTCTTTCATTTAGTTTGCTCAGGAGGCTATCTACTACTATGTTCCATAGGAGCGGAGATAGGATGCCACCTTGTGGGCATCCCCTAACTACTGTTGCACGCGTGGTAGTGTGTGTGGTTATTTGGACTGCCCTTTTGCTGACCAGCTCGTTTATCCATTTTGCTATTACTGGTTCTACCTTTAGTTTTCTTAGGGCATGGTTGATGCTGTTGTGCATGGTTTTGTCAAAAGCCCCTTCTATATCAATGAAAGCGGCCAGTGTTGATGATTTGTTGTTGATGGCTGACTCGATTTTGTGCACTACCATGTGTAGTGCAGATTCTGTCGATCTGCCTTTCCTGTATGCGTGTTGCTGTGGGTGAAGTGTTATGTTACTAAGCACCTCATCTCTTAGATATCTGTCCACCAGTCTTTCTAGCGTTTTCAGAAGAAATGAGGTGAGGCTGATTGGCCTGAAGGATTTAGCCAGCGTGTAGTCTCCCTTACCGGGCTTAGGTAGGAAGACTATCTTTGCCTCTCTCCATAGCTTTGGTATGTATTTGAATGCTATACAGGCTCTGTATATTGGTAATAGGTAAGTGATGATATCTTGCGAGTTCCATTGCAGAAGGGCTGGGAAAATCCCATCTAGTCCCGCAGATTTGAATGGTTGGAAGCTTTTTAGGGCCCAGGTGATTTTGTCCGCTGTCACGATTTTGGTTGCAACTTCCCATTCCTGTGATGTTGGTGTCTCTTGGAGTTCTTCTGGCCATTCTGGATCTGGCGCGATTTCACACCCTGGGAAGTGGGTTTCTAGTAAAACCGTGCAGGTTTCTTGGTCTGTGTTTGTAAATGTACCGTCTTCTTTTCTTAGGGATCCCAGAAAATTGAGATCACCTTTCGACAGTATTTTCTTTACCCTCGCGGCTTGATTTGTTGAGTCAATGCTGCTACAGAAGTTGTGCCAGGCTTCCGTTCTCCGGTACCTGATACGTTTCTTGTAGTGTTTTTGTGCTGTCTTATACTTTTCCCAATCCTCAGTAGTTCGGGTGTTTTTGGCTCGGTTAAACAGTGTTCTGAGAGCCTTTCTTAGCCTTTCTAGTTCTGGCCCCCACCATTGACTTTTGCCTGAGTTATTCGGTGTAACAGTGGGACAGGCATGCTCATAACTGTTAAGTAGGGTTGTAGTTAGGGATTGTACGGTTTGTTCTATGTTAGTCGTATTGAGGGTTACATCGGCTGTTTTAAGGCCGTTTAATGTTTTTGTTAGTATGTTGCTGTATTTTTTCACGTCTGTTTTCCGAGGATTACGGTATGGAACAGGGTCTGTTAGTTTAAAGTTTAATTGAAAGCATACACGCCTGTGGTCGGCGAAGGATGGTTCTTTGGACACATGCCATCCATCGATGAGGTCCGCCGCCTTGTGTGTGGCTAACGTGATGTCTATAGTGGTTTGGCACCTTGAGGTCACGAACGTTGGTTCCGTGCCCCTGTTCATGATGTTAAGGTTAGTTTGGAATAGGTATTCAGTAAGAAGCTCACCCCTCTTGTTGGTATCCTTACTTCCCCACAGAGGATGATGCGCATTGCAGTCCGCGGCGATGACCAGGTCCCAGTCCATTGCCTCACAGTACAGTACCAGCTCGGCTAGTTCCTTGGCTGGAATGTCGCCTTCGCTCGGCATGTACACCGAAGCCAGGACCAGGGTGGTCTGATTCTCTACGGGGACCTTTACTGCGGTAAGATCTCTGGAACAGAATTGGTTAAGCAAGGTGGTATTTGTGGTTTTGGGCATTATAATGCAGGTTCTCGGTTTTTCTACTGGTGTCTTGAGTAATATCTTACCACTGATGTTGTTGAGGCCGCATATGGTGTTGTTCCTGATCCAGGGTTCCTGGATCAGCGCGACGATCCTGTTGTCTACCTCCAGCACTCTGCGTAGTGTGGCCGTCGCGATCTGTTTGTGCTGGAGGTTGGTTTGAAGGATTTTGAGACTAGGGGGGGGTGGGGCTACGCAAGACGCCATCTTCGTCGCTCGTATCCCCTGCACTCTCTGTGGGCGAGCTCATCATTTCCAGCCAGCTCGGACCCGGTTGGGGAGCTGCTGAGGTAGATGGTCCCGGTGTCTCAATCGGTCCTGCGACGCTGGGTTCGGCCGGCGCAGTTGCCTCCTCATGTGCGAAGAAGCGAATATATCCGCTTCCCGACATGTGGGCAATGCGACGTTCTCGATCCAGGATGGTCTGCCGCTGGTCTTCCGGGATTCCCAGTATGAGGTGGACTACCCTCTCGCTGGACCCTGGTTCGCCTGGTTTGTCGTCGTCCGTCATGTCATACAGCAGCCAGGAGTCAACTCTGTACCAAGGGTTCTGGGCACTGAGGACTCTCTGAAGCATGCTGGAGTCAGTAATACGGGTGTGCAGTAGAAGCCCTGCCTTGAGCCTCTTCTTCATGTCTGACTGTCTAATGACAGTCAGAGTGGTCTGTGGTATCGGTGAGGGTATGTTTCTAACCTCCCTCTCCAGCCAGTTGAGGGCGTTAGCATTCTCACACCACATCGCCAGCACCCCATCCAGAAGGAAGGGGCGTCCGCGGAAAGATGGAGCCTGCGTGCCCGGGGACGGTGGAGACAGAACAGCTTGAAGGATTCTATCGTCGATAGCCTCCCTAAGCTGCACTGCCTGTTCCTGCGAGAGGTCGCGCGGCGGAACGGTGATAACCGCTACCCTCAGATGCGATTGACTCGCATCTGCGTAGCTCTCCGCCCGCCTCTGCCTACCGTCGGTTTTCGGACGTTTGGCTTCCCCCCTGGGGGACCGAGTATCGTCCAGGCGAGCTCGCTTCGTGGAAGCGCGGTCGTCCGGACCATTCCCGGCCCCAGGTTGCTCACCTTCGGGAGCAGTGGGAGCCTCCGTCTCCAACCTTCGGTTGCGGCTACCTTTCGGCTTCCGTCTCCTCTGGCGAAGTTTGGGTGGTCGTGTTGGTTTATTTGGTGGTAGGAGAGTCGCCGTTCCGTGCCGCCCCACTCCCGCAGGGGTCACCCCTGCCGAAGTGGAGGGCACGGGCTCGCTGGGCGTTGCTGCCACTGCGGCCGGCGTCTGCGTTTGGTTGGTAATAGGTTGGTCCGCTTCCCTTCCCGCGTGCCCCCGAGAGGGCATGCGTTCCGTTTGGCTTCCCAACCCTTGGTTGTTGTGTAGTTCAGTGTGCCGCGAGTCTGCGGGCTGGTGGGCCATCCTCGACGCACACGCGGTGGGGTGAACACGTTGGGTATGACCCACCATCCCTCGGTTTGTCGTTGCAGCTTCGGGCTTTCGGGTTCCCACTGTAGCACGGCCGGTATGGCGGTTGCGGTCGGGTCGGCCGTCTTGCCCTCTGCTGCTGGTAGTTGCCGCCGGTTTGGCGGTCCCTTTGCAGGGGCGCTTCCGAGCGACAACAGTCCATTCCGACACCGTTGCAGTGTCGGCGGTGGATGGTATGGCCTCCGCCAGACCTGAAAGGTCAAGGCTCGGGCCGTGTTCTGTGGACAGGGTACTCCCTGTCGGTGTGTCTCGACCAGTAATATTTACCGAAGGAGGGGCCTGGGTCTCCACCCGTCCTTGGTCGTCGGTAGCATTACATCTCCCAGACCCGGGTATCTGGGAGAGCCGGGCGCTAGCCGGATCGCATGGCAAAACTCTATCATTATGCTCAGAACTCATTTTACGAAAAAAAAGGGTTGGGTAATAGTTACAGGGGTTCCCCATGTCCCTGCACCCAGACTTTTTGAGGTTATTTAGGCCTCACGGTTCCTGGTAACCGGGTTTTGATTGGGTTATTTACTGCCGCCCAATATTCGGCATTGACAACTCTTTACGGCTGGTCGGTGTGCGGGTGATGGTGCGCACCGATAGCGTTGTCCGTCAGCCAACCCTCCTCTTTTCGCATCTGGGCTTGGGACCAGCAAGGGCAGAGTTTCACTTGGTTCAGATACCAGTACCTGAATAGATGGACTACCTCTGGCGGTAGACCTGTGCTTAGCATTCTGTCCCACAGCAAGTCATAAGACACGAGATCGAACGCTTTGGACAGGTCCAAAAAACAAGCGTAGACAGGTGTGCTTCTATCGGTGTAGTACCTGACAGTGTGCTTCAAACTGAGAATAGCCGTCTCGGTTGAAAGCCCAGGCCGGAACCCAAACTGAGCGTCATTGAGTTTTATATGCTGGATTAATATTGAGTTGAGCACACTGTCAAGCACCTTCGCCATGATAGTGGCCAGAGAGATAGGCCTATAGTTGGACCTGTCCGACACGTCTCCCGTTTTATTTTTGGTAATAGGCACCACCAGAGTCTCCATCATTCCAGGCGGCAGATACGAGTGATTGATGCAGAGACTGTAGAACATCGCGAGCACACGGGGCAGATGAACGCCAGCGTGGCGCAAATGCTCAATGCTAAGCCCATCTCTACCAGGCGATTTGCCTCTCATCATTTTAGTAATGGCCAACCTCACTTCCTTGGCCGTGATCACGGTTGAGATTGCCAGACCGGGAGTCCCCGCACCTGCCACTCGATTAGGAGGCCCTAACGGCGATTTCACAGAGAAATAATCCCTAAACATGTTAGCAATATCAGTGGGGCTAGAAAAACCACCGACGCTAACCGGGATACCAGGCTTAGCACTCATTTTGTTTGTGGTCTTCCAAAAGTTAGGGAAATCCTTATTGTGGTGATGTTTTGCCATCAGGTCCAATACTATTTGTTCCTGGTGGTTTTGACACCACCTCAACTTAGATTTAAAAAATTTCCGACTTTATTTAAAAAATTTCCGACTTTAAACCGTAATCAGGGCCCCTATTTTTGAATGTGATTTTTGAATGTTTTGAGTGATTTTCGTTCGCAAACGATTTTTTTTCTATGACTTTTGACACTACGTCGAACGAAAATCACTCGCCAACTTGAAGCGTATGAATCAAAAATAGGGGACCTGACACTTAAATTGTTAACTTTAACTTTTTAATACTTTCTAAGCCCTTCAAAACCTTTTCAGGCAAGAAGGTAGTCCTGAAGCTGAAAATAATGAGGAGGATGAATCACTATCGAATCTCGGGTAAGTGTATACATTAATATTTATCAACTCTTCATCAATTTTATCAGCCGCTACTAAACATAAACAAGCAAAACTAGGAGATACCAAATTTGGTTTACACAACCGCTTCAGTTGTTGAGACTGAAGCGGTTTACCTACCTATTATTCCGTTTTCTCAATGAGAAGCGGTTTACCTATAGCATAGTTTTCTACTTTTGACTGCCTAGGTGGCGCAGCGGTGAGAGGGTCGCATTTTAAAGCGACGGCTGCGCCGGAGGTCCCAGGTTCAATTCCCGGGTCGGGCTAAAAATATGTACCGGAGGTTTTCTGTACAGAAATTTCCAGGGTAGCCCGGAGTTTGGAAGTTGGCGGTGTTTCACCCCCGTGCCTCGGAAAGCATGTTAAGCCGTTGGTCCTGCGCCTGATCTCTCTCCGGTCGTGTCAGATTGCTGTTCCATCGGGCTATGAGAGTGAAAAGAATAGAGAGTGCACCTGTGTTTGCGCACACACTTGTGCACTATAATATGTCCCGCGCAGTCGGTTAGTCGTTGTGACTGGCCACCGAGTCGAAATCGGCTAGAGGGACTATTATAGTTTTCTACTTGACTAAAGTTAGCTATTTTTTTCAGGAGTGTACACAATGACAGCTTGCAAGTGATATCTCACAAGCCAGAGAAAGATCACAAGATACATTATGAGAAAGTAAGTGGCCATGGTACTATCTCTTCATTTCCTCGTAAAAAGTAAGTAGGTATTCTATAAATTTTTGATTCTTTTATTTTCTCGTCATCCAATCGGCATAAGACCACAGGCGCGACACTGATCTATCGGTGTAACTCGGGCGTCGGTGACCTTGTAATGCCGCGTCTACGCGTAGGGTTGGCGGTTTAGCTACCGCGGCACAAGGAAATACTTACATAATGAAAGATGTTTACATTGTATTTCAGATTCAAAATATATTTGGTATAATAGTGTTCACATATGTTATAAATTACTTTCTTTAATATATTTTCAGTTTTTGCGACTTACTTTAAACATTTTATTATTTTCTTTAATTATAGCGAAGATTCAAAATCGTACGAACGGTTTTTTTAAAAATATTTATTTATTTATTCTTAGGAAGATTTACAGTTTTAATAATAACTATATCCTAATAACTTTATGCTTAACATCAATACTAATAATAAATCTCCACATATGAGTAGTCAGATATCAAGATACGGTCCGATTGAGGCAACTACAATCCAATGGAAAGAAAAAAATATCTCACAATAAAAAAAGAAATACAAAGGAATTATATCTTAGGAACAGTGATGTTAGTCCAATTTATCTAATTTATCACGAAGTTTGAGAATCTCAAAATATGATTTAGTCATTATTCGCTTAAAAAGAACAGGTCAATTTCGATAGATAATTTGGAAAAACTTCTACAACTACGCATCAGAAATGCGTTCTGCCTGTAAAATTTGCATGGACTAAGGGAACATGTAGTATTGGGCGTCTTATCTTGCTCTGAAGAATAACTGCTCGGTTTGGTTTGGAGACGACGCGTGATTGTAAGTTCATTTTATATCTGCAAGTTTGAAAGAAGTTAAGCACTTACTCCGACCATACATACATAGTCTGTATGTTTATTATCGTATTATTGTCATATTTATCGCTTTACTCTTCTCTTTTCCTCTATAACTTCGTTTGCACTGCCTTTATTTTTTCTGTTCAGACCTATGCTAGACTGGCAATGTACAATGTTATGTTTTGTGCATGAAGTTTTAAATAAATAAATAAATAGATCACGATCATCGCTTTGAATTTCAATTTGCAACGATATTAAATACCCTAGACTGACAGCGCTCAAAAATGTCTCGTAGAACGAGTGCCTAAACACCGATGACCGAACAGTATGCCAAAGTGCTCCGTGGGTATTTACTATTTAAATTCGTGGATAATGTGTCTGAATTTGATTCTCAATAAACCTGACATACAAAATGTCTTCCGTTTTCTTCATTCATTGAGTAAGTAATCACTACATTCTGTTTTCTTGAGTTATTCGTAATTTCCCAGGTGTGTCCAATGGAGAAGTGCCAGCGACTGGAGGTGAACTCATTCATTCGTTCACTCCCAGCGTACATGAGGGCCAGTCCGTTCACTCACTTCGAACAATCCTTTGAAGACTACGAGACCTGCACGCCAGGTATACTTACTGCCTGTTTATAGTCATCGTACTAGGTACTATAGATAATTCTAATAATTTTTAATTTTAATATTCGCAGTGCTATTTTCATCCAAATAAGTTTAAATAACATACCAAAAATCCGCACACGAATACGATTTGAACTCGCCTTTGGCTCACCGCACCAATACCAGTACTATTATATATTCTGTGCCAATGCTTTTCTACTATTCGAGTGATCCAGATGATTCAACAATACGCAATGACGTATACAAAAAGAGATGTGGGCTCCGATTCTCATGCATTTCATTTAACAAATTAAATAATAATGATTTACATCCAGAACAATTGGAGATCCTCCAGCAGCGTATAGAAGCGAAGAAGAAGAAGGAGGCTCACGACCACGCGACCCCGGAGGTCAGTCCCCTGGCGGAGTGGAGTCCCGAGGTGGAGGGGGTGGGGGTCCAGACTTCGGACATGTCGCTCCCACCTTGTACCTGTAAAGTGCCCAGCCCAACCCCTGCGACCAGTACTGGGATGGTGTATGACGGTGAATAGAGATAATTTTATTAGATGTCAAACCTGTATTTATTGGGGTCACTGAAGTCGCTGGCCTGGCATGTTACTACAACTGCAGCGGTTAGAGGGTCGCATTTTAAAGCGATGGCTGCGCCAGAGGTCCCGGGTTCAATCCCCGAATCGGGCCAAAAATATGAAAATATGTACCTGGGTCTTTCTGTTCAGAAATTCACAGGGTAGCCTGGAGTTTGGAAGTTGGCGGCGTTTCACGCCCGTGCCTCGGAAAGCACGTAAAGCCGTTGGTCCTGCGCCTGATCTCTCTCCGGTCGTGTCAGTTTGCTGTCCCATCGGGCTATGAGAGTGAAAGGAATAGAGAGTGCTCCTGTGTTTGCGCAAACACTTGTGTCGATGTGATTAGCAGCCACCGTAGTTGAAAATCGGCTAGGGGGACTATTGCTATTGAGTTAGCACAGAAGCTCTGTGTATGTTTTCTTAATGGCCAATATTTGGCAACGATTCTCTACTTCTGTGATGATGCGATCGAAGTGGATCATGGTTGACCGTCTGAATAGTCAACGCTCTAGCAAGCTTAATGTAGAGTTTAGAGGAATTTCGTCCATTTTTAACTAATCAAGCCTTAATAAAAAAAATCGAAGACGTTCAAGCGTAGTTTAGGAAATAATATAAGAACGAATAAGACCAAAGTTTAATACCATATAGGTTTACGGGTAGTAAAACGTGAACACGTTTTACTACCCGTAAACCTCTAGGGTCCAACCAATGGTCGAAATGTATGAAAATTTGCGCTGCGCTACGCCTGCGATCCTTTAAATTATACGCTGATTAGCAAGATGGATTTTTTCGTCTTCCTTACCATATTATTCCTTCGTTCCAGTGCGAAACCTGATACCCTTAAAGCAGAAACTGGACAACATCCGCAGAGAGTGCTTCTACGATGGAGATATTGAGTTCGATAGGTTCACGGTCATAGGCCAAGAGAGCAGTGACAAAAATATGTGAGTTACATTCAATTTACAATCATTTGTTCATTAATACTTTATTGCACAACTACAATCTGTACAAAAAGTGGACTTCAAGCCATATGGCATTCTCTACCAGTCATAACTTTGGACTTAGCAGAAATTATTGTGGGCGGTGCTGCGACAAAAAAATCATGATTTATACTACTTACTTCCTAATCTATAATGGACATTAAGGCTGAAATATACAAGCAGTTGGTCCCGGCTAATATCGGTTGGTATTAGTCGTTAAGCCTACTCAGAGGCCCTATCGGCGGCTTGATAAAGTCTGACGGCAAGGTTCGTCGCTTGCCTTGCAAACACCCCTCCGCCAATCCGCACTGAGCCCGCGTGGTGGAGTATGGCTCATACTACCTCATATTTGAGGTAAGGCCTTTGCCCAGCAGTAAGATGCTTATAGGCTAACTTTACTTTACTTTTTTACTTTTACACATGCCTGTAGCTGGCACACTTGCATGCCAGCTAAGGTCAAATAATTTTAAGTGATAATATTTTAACAGTGGCTTTGTATTCATCATAGAAACAGGACACTATCATTATTTTTTGGAAAATCGAGATTATTTTTTTTATTATTTTCTTTAACAAAGACAATATATTTTTTTAAAACAGCACCCTGACAATTTAAAAAGTTTATAAGTTATCGGCTTCGCTTCTCTCAATTCAATGCCCGAACCTTCTTTTTCTCTACTCTTAGCCTTAATTAATAAAAAAATAAAATCTGAAAGAAAATATTACCTTAGTCTCCAATTTTCTCAAAAACTAGCGAATAAAAACCCAAAGTGGTATCTACAAAAAATGATCAATTTATTGTGCTGAATCGGCTCTTTAAATATTATCACTTAAAACGAGGTCACCTTGTATGAATACGTATAGGCATGCGAGGACGCAAATTGCTAAACTTGCGCATGCTGATCTGTCATGCAATCTACTGCTCGGTTTTACAGGCATGTGTATTCAGACCTTTTTTCTATATATTATCTTTTTTCTATTTTAATTTTTCAGAATCGAACCACCAAAAGAAGATTTTGGGCAGAAGAGACTGACCGAAATAAAACGAATACTAAAACAACATCCAAGTTTGTGTGAAATATTTCAAGCTAACACGCGATGTTAGTTTCTTCGTATCTAAATCGATGTAACAAAGATTAGCAAATAAAAATGAATTTACCCAATGATGACTTTTGTTTATTAGAATTTTTATGAACTATGATGCTGGTTTATTTATTTATTTTGTGACTTTACTGGTATAGGCAATAAGATATTTTGTTTGTATTTGAACTCATCCCTAAAATTGACAAAACGATTGAGTCCCAAGAATCGAATCTTTTTTCTTCGTCTTTCGTCACAAGTTGAACAAGTTCACAAAAAGATACGTGATCAGTGGCTCACTCACCACAACACAAATCACAGAACATAAATCTTATTTAAAACCTTAAATGAACAGTTAGAATTGATTTGTACTTTGTTTTTCATTCGCGTGTGATCATCTATCTTTCATTCATAGGTGCGTTACTCCTGCAGGAAAGTTGCTCGTAGAGCAAATTGAAATACACCGTTTAATAGTTCTATGTATGCTAGGAACCATAGGTAGGTACCCCCGCGCGCCCCTCTTGTGCCCCGCAGACGAGGTGTTAATAATTTCGCAGCACCAAAATTATCGCCTTCTTTTCGATTTGATTAAAAAACAAAACCCTAAGCGTACTGGCAGTGGTACTGGCCCCCTAGAAAAATCATCGACACAACACGTCAAAAACAAATCACAATGACATTACCGGAAAAACATGCGAAATTCTTATCGTTGAACAATCGTCACTGAATTAAAATTATAAATAAATATAATATAAAAACAAAATGTCAACGTTGGATTCACCTATACCACTATCTGATATTGAAGCGGTCTTGACTTGGGTAGACACTTTTAAGTTGTCAAGACCTACCAAGAAGATAGCCAGGGACTTTTCTGATGCTGGTAAGGAATACCGTCTTGGTGCAGAGGTCTTCAAAACACCAAGACGGTCACAAAATGACAAATTTCATATTGCCAACAGCTAGCAGTTTCACTTCCTCAAAAGGCTAGGTTCTTTCAATTCCAGCGTGTCTATAATGAATGGATATCAAAGTTCCACTCGAGACCCTTAGCATGTCTTGACGATACAGCAAAATTTCGTATTATATTGCGTATTGATATACATATAAATATGCGCCAGACAACACACCAATTGTCTGGTTTCGTGGTAAGGAATTTTCTTCCTTGTGTTACGAAGAACCAGACAACGATTATGACAGGGGTGTCTCCCATAATGTAACATCCATGACTTAGATACAAATGTTCGTGCTCATCACACAAACATTTGCCCTTGCCGGATTCGATCGAATCTGCGACGGCCGGCATAATAGCCAGGAGCGCTAACCACTAGATCAAACGCGTCGTCAAATGATGATTACATAGATAAATTAAAATTACCTTCAGTCATATTCTTAATTAAACGTAGTCCATCATAGGTACACAAAACAACGATGTATCGTCGCAAATTTCTGGGACGTGCGAAATATTTGAAATTTCTGGTCTCTTATGCATACAGGCTGTTTTTGCAAGGGGGTGCCAAATTATTGGAGGTGAATGAGACCATCAATATGAACAACTTTTACTATGGGACCATAGTTCAAATCCTAATTTTATTTTCTGCCTCTCCATACATTATCTTCAATGTAGCGGACTGATTTTGTATGGGGCAAGTGAAATTTTATTTAAGATTTCGACCATGACCCCATAGTAAAAGTTGTTCATATTGATGGTCTCATTCACCTCGTAAAATTTGGCACCCCCTTGCAAAAACACCCTGTATATCATTTAGAATAAAAATAAGACCATATTTTATATTACACTCAGTGTCATATTTATATTCTTAAAGATGAAATAAGAAACCAAAAATTTCACACGGGTGGGACTAGAACCTGCAACTTTCTGGCTAACCGGGCCAAATGCTCTTCCAATTGAGCCTACGTGCGTTTTTTTCCCACAGTTCTCCTAGCAGAAATGCTAAGCGTCCACTACCCGAAACTGGTGGAGATGCACAACTACCCTCCTCGGAACAGCCACGCGATGAAGCTGAACAACTGGATGACCCTCAACCGGAAGGTTCTGAAGAAACTGAGGCTCAACCTGTGCTGTAACACCATGGAACAGCTGGCGAACAGCGCCCCTGGAGTCATTGAGAGGGTGCTGATTATGGGTAAGCATCTTCGTATAAATCAACTTTACTGGGAGTATAATTACATTCGTAATCACCCTTAACGCATACACCTACTCCGATCCGTCGCGGGTAAAAAGGATTTGTGACATAGGGTCGAACTGTGTCTTACCTTCTATCGTAGATAGAGAATAGACGTATTACGTCTAAGATACAGACACTATAGTTTATTTTTCCCAAGAAGATCACTGATACGTTGTCATTTCGTCAATTTCAGTGAAGTAACCCAATAAATAATAAATAAATAAAATAATAAATATGCGCCAGACAACACACCAATTGTCTGGTTTCGTGGTAAGGAATTTTCTTCCTTGTGTTACGAAGCACCAGACAACGATTATGACGGGGGCGTCTCCCATAAATACTTAAATACATATAACATCCATGACAAAGGTACAAATGTTCGTGCTCATCACACAAACATTTGCCCCTTGCGGGATTCGAACCCGCGACGGCCGGCGTAATAGTCAGGAGCGCTAACCAATACACCAAACGCGTCGTCGTCGTCAATAAAATACAACCAGACGTTTTTAGTACAAAGTTCTTACGGTTTTTTTGTAATTTAATGGATTAGGGCCTCACGTTTTTATTACCTACCTAATTTAATATTATATACATATTTTGCCTGAATTTAAATCCTTTTCCATTCTCAGGGCATATAAAAACTTTTTTAACCTTTTTATCCGGCGGCATCTAAACCACTAGCACTAGTAGCTGGGGCCCTATTTTTGAATCATTCGCGTCAATATTACGAGTGATTTTCGTTTGAAAACGAGTTTTTTTCTATGACTTTTAATTCATCTTCGAACGAAAATCACTCGCCATATTGAAGCGAGTGATTAAAAAACCGGTTAAGTGCGTGTCGGACCCGCGCACTGAGGGTTCCGTGCCACCCTTAACTAAATTCAGGGTCCACTTACTTTCACTTAACGAAAACATCACAATATATTGCGACAGCAAAAATAACTTTGTTTTTCATAGTGTTTGTATGAAAGACAAAGTTATATTTGCGGTTGATAAAAATGTGCAATATCTCAAAAACTACTGGTTCTATCTCCTTCAAACCAATTTTCGTTGCAAGTTTTTGTTGAGATCTGCATTATATATTTTTTTCAAAATTTTCACTTTCTTAGTTCAAAAGTTAGATGGGGGGGGGGGACGCCCATTTTACCACTTTGGAAGCGTCTATATCTCAAACCTTACACTTTTAGAAAAAATGGTTTTAGAAACCTCAACATCATTTTAAAAGACCTATCCATAGACACCCCACACGCATAGGTTTGAGTAAAAAAAAAGTTTAGGTTTTAGTTTTATGTATGGGAGCCCCCCCTTAAATATCATTTTTTCTAACTTTTTGTATCTGAATCGGAAAGCGGTGAACAAAATACACCTAACTACCAAGTTACAGCTATGTGATGCTTATAGTTTCAGAATAAAGAGGCTGTGACATACGGACGGACAGACAGGCAGACAGACAGACAGACAGACAGACTTGACGAAACTATAAGGGTTCCGTTTTTTGCCATTTGGCTACGGAACCCTAAAAACCGGTTAGTGCGTGTCGGACCCGCGCACTGAGGGTTCCGTGCCACCCTTAACTGAATTCAGGGTCCACTTACTTTCACTTAACGAAAACATCACAATATATTGTGACAGCAAAAATAACTTTGTTTTTCATAGTGTTTGTATGAAAGACAAAGTTATATTTGCGGTTGATAAAAATGTGCAATATCTCAAAAACTACTGGTTCGATCTCCTTCAAACCAATTTTCCTTGCAAGTTTTTGTTGAGATCTACATTATATATTTTTTTCAAAATTTTCACTTTCTTAGTTCAAAAGTTAGATGGGGGGGACGCCCATTTTACCACTTTGGAAGCGTCTATATCTCAAACCTTACACTTTTAGTAAAAATGGCTTTAGAAACCTCAACATCATTTTCAAAGACCTATCCATAGACACCCCACATGCATAGGTTTGAGTAAAAAAAAAAATTTTTGGTTTTAGTTTCATGTATGGGAGCCCCCCCTTAAATATTATTTTTTCTTACTTTTTGTATCTGAATCGGAAAGCGGTAAACAAGATACACCTACCTACTAAGTTTCAGCTATGTGATGCTTATAGTTTCAGAATAAAGTGGCTGTGACATACGGACGGACAGACAGACAGACAGACAGACAGACAGACAGACAGACAGACAGACAGACAGACTTGACGAAACTATAAGGGTTCCGTTTTTTGCCATTCGGCTACGGAACCCTAAAAAATAGAGCTCCTGTTATTAGTAGCCGCGTGTAGTGGTTTGACAGAGCCACTAGTGATCGCATTTAGCCTAGTGGTTACCACTTCAGATTTATTTTAAAAGCTGTTGTCCAAAACAATAGTGTTTTCTTTTGCTGACAGTCCGCGATAAAATACGCCGTGATGAGGAGCTGAACAGAACCATGAAAGACGCTGAGGCTAACGTGTCCAGTGGTGGCAGCTACTACGAGGCGTGTGGTGATGAAGGTACCTATTTATTAGCCTCAATTTCTTTAGAGGTAGACCACGATATTGATACCTCGCCTGCGGGGCACCGGGGCGCGGGGGGAGGCGAGAGCGGGCAGTGTGAGTGGTGCGGGCGGCGCGGATACTAAAGCCGGCGGCCTTCACGCACCGCGCTCTTGCCTCCCCCCTTCACCCCTGTACCCCCGCAGGCGAAGTCACAATGAAGCGGTTTACCTATAGATCTGTAGCTCTATATCACAATCGTAGCGTCATGTGAAGACTGAAGCCTAGCCTTAAGTGATTGATAAACAGACTATCCAACTGTTGTTCTATTCAACCAAGTTATTCTTTAGATAAGCGAGTTTCTAATTAGCTATTCAACTTTAAAATCTTAACTAAATACTTTTTACATTATAAATCTGAAGAGTTTGTATGTTTGTGTGTTTGAACGCGCGTTCGAACGTTCGTTCGTTCGTTCGAACTCAGGAACTAACTGGCAGTGAGTTGTTACTACTACGTATAGAGAAGCTATGCCAAGCAAAAAATTTGTCACAAAAACGACAGCAAAATTGTGACGTTTTCTTTGAAAATTTGAATTTCGAATCATGATTTGTACTACGAGTTGATGGCCGGGTCATCAATTTAGGGAGCACAAAATTTGTTCGTGATGTCAGTTCCATACGCTAGTAATAGTAGTTCAATGCTAACTGGACCGAAATAATAAAAATTGGGTTGGATAGCTTATTTATCGGGGAAGGCTTTTAGGTTATAAAACATCTCGCTGCAACGAGAGGGGAGGGAGCAAACTCAAAATGGGCGGACGCAGTCGCGGAGGACCGCTAGTATAAGTATAAATCAGAGGTTCGTCTTATTTTGCAACCTGTCGATAAAAAGGCACATCCACCTAATTAGGCCGCCTTCACACATATCCGATATGTTTTAGATTCGAGTATTTCACGGATGAAAAGAAAAACATAAAATTTAGGCATCGATTTCATTTTACTGCGAAAGCACCCCTTATTAACCCCCTTAAAGTACGTTTGCAGCAGCCAATAAAAAGGCTCATGTAATAATCTATCCTTATCTTTCTTTTAGAGCACGTGTTGGTGGTTCCAGTCAAGACGAGGGTGAACGGGGTGCTAGAGACGGTTCAGCAGAAGGTCGTCAGCTACGACTCCTACCTCGCGCTGAAAGAAGAACTAAAGGACGCCCTGGACTCAGCTGAGCTGCTGAAGCAAAAGGTACTATACTCTTAGTAATGTTAAGCCCGACAAAAAAATATGTACCTGGGTTTTTCTGTTCAGAAATTCTCAGGGAAGCCCGGTGTTTGGAAGTTGGCGGTGTTTCACCCCCGTGCCTTGGAAAGCACGCAAAGCTGATGGTCCTGCGCCTGATCTCTCTCCAGTCGTGTCAGATTGCTGTCCCATCGGGTTATGAGAGTGAAAGGAGAGAGTGCACCTGTGTTTGCGCACACACTTGTGCACTATAATATGTCCCGCGCAGTCGGTTAGTCGTTGTGACTGGCCACGGTAGTCGAAATCGGCTAGGGGGACTATTATTAGTATTAAACACTCATTTCTTTTGCAGCATTTAAAAAAAAGTGTAAGTGGTGAGAGATGGTGGGCTCGAATGTAACACGAAATACGTTGCTCGCACTAAAGATAACTGCGCGGATTTACGAACGCAAAAGATAACGAGAAACGTTCAATTGAACGTTAGCGAAAAATATCTGTAATTTGTGTTTTAATCAATGAGTAGTTTTCGCGTTAACTTTGGACACATTTAAATAACTGAACGTTACCCCATTCACTTGTTCAAACTGACCATTAATTGGGTGCTGATAAAATCATTTGCATATATCGTAAAGCGTTACTTTATTTTAACAGGTGGAACATCTGGATAGCCTGCTGAAACTGAAAGAAGAAAGAATCGACGAGCTCCAAAAACAACTAGATCGAAAACAAGCTAGGCGCAAAGAAGTAGAAGCTCTCCAGAACACTCTTTCTGTCCCATTTGAAACTGTACAATCACCTGTTATTGCCGACATTGCACCTAACCTCAGTAGGAAATCATCTGTCAAATCTGTGGAGTCAAACCCTAAAGTTGTCAAACAAGAAGAATCTAAAATACCAGTGCCCAAACCAGAAACAACCCCATCTGTTGTGAAGACAGTTTCTAAGCCCAGTATCACTGAAGTGCCCTCGCTAGATCGGAATAATAAGGATATCAATATCGATCGAATCAAGTCTGATGTTTTCAAGGAGGTTGAAATAGTTGATAACGTCGCTGAAGATCAGGAAAATGTACCCGACAATAATGAGGACAGTGATGTTGGAAGCGTAGACAAAGATCCGATAAACGAAGAAACATTTAAAGAAATGAACGAAAAGAATTCAGAAGATACTCAAGAAATGGAGGAATTTAAAGATAGCGAACAGGATTCGATCATAACAATTGAAGAGACCATACAAAAAGAAATACAGGAAATAGTTACTCCGAAAGGGAGTTATATTTAAGTTTGAGAAAAGGTCAGTTTTGGAAAAGGCTTTACAAAATTTTCTAGTTGCATAATCATTGTTTGTTAGGGTTAAAAGTCATCGTGTTTAATATAATTTATAATAGGTATTAGTTTGTTACTTCGATTTAAATATAAAAGTTTACAACTACCTATTCATTATTTTATTGTATATGCGATTTAAGTAGTTAAAAAATATTTTATACTAAAACAGTATCAAACATTCAATTACTGTAGTACGCAGCTATGCCGGCGACCATGCCGGCGGCACTACTTAGCGCGGCCGCCGATAATATATTTGATATTAGGGAAGCAAATAAATAGTAATAATATTTGATGATCAGTTCAAGAGCTCACCGCCGCCACACCCGTACAGTGCGACAAGGATCTTCTGGCCAACGGATGACATTCTCAGGGGGGCTTTTTCAATAAGGGTAGCCAGAGCAAGAAAATCTCCCTTGATTCAGGAAGTCTATTATTTATTAGGGTATTTTTATTTTTCACCTTTTCTAGATATTTTTTTTACCCAACCACGGCAAAGTCAAAGAAAAGATTACTTGGATGGAAATGTCGTAGAAGGCGTTTTCTACCATAAGAGACATATCAAGTATGTTCCACCGATTTTAGACGCAAAACAACTGTATTATCAATAAAAACCATTGAAAATTCAAATTTTATTTAAGGAGTTTAGCTCTACGGTATTTAAAAACAATCATATTAATACTTTACACAGAACACGTACGAAAATAAAATGAAAGGGAAAATCGGAAAATCTCTTGTAAGATTGGGGAAACTTCCTACACTCGATCTGGCAACCGGATTTTTGAATTTGACAGCGTTAGTTGCGACTGTCACACCTGAAGGTATATGTTGAGAGAGAAATCTACAAAATTAATGAGGTCACGCCTTTGATTAAAGTAAAATAGCGGAAGATAGGTGACGCGCCACTCAAACGTGGACCGCTAAAATCAGGCCCCCGTCGCCTAATTGCCTTCAGTTGCAATCGGGATTGCGTGCGCGGATGACATATGTGAGACGTGTGACGTGAGGAGAAAATAATATTTTTTCGGGTTAAACGTAACCAAAATGCCTTCGTGTGCTTTAATACGTTGCCCAAACCATACTTAAAGGAAAAACTAATCGCATGGAATCACATTTCACTCGTAAGTACACGAAAACTTTAATTTCTAAATTTATTTGTAATGTCAGTCCTTTTTTGACGGCCATTTTTCAGGGCGAGATAGAAATATACAATTCATTGATGTGCGACCAGTTAGGTATGATGATGATTGATGACACATAACGCAACATGTGCTGCTTGTTGAGATTTGTCTACGCGGTACCGTTAGCATAAAATGTCGATCATAATAAATTTATATAATTTAACTTTTACCTGATATTGATTGTTGCTCCATTATTTAAGTTTTGTAAAATGGTATTCAACTTCAATAATGTAAACAATAAAATAATTATCTACTCAAGTTTGTTACAAAAATGACTGTATTAACGTGAAGCTTTTTTTAAATTCACTCGCACCTAATCTGTATAATTGCAGGTCTCTTACGGATACATCATTGCGTGACGTCAGCGCCATCTTCTCATCATGTCAACTGCAGCGGGCCAAGAAGTTATTCATTACAAACTAAATTAAACTTGGAAATCATTCATTGGAAGGAAATCATGTTTTAACAATAAATATTTAAAAATAAACTTATATTTTGTTTTATTTTTGGTAACCCTACTCACGCCAAACATCGCTCGACTTTTCAAAATAGTAAAGTAATAATAACAAGTAATTTATTAGTTTTCACAAAAAACATGGTACACAATTTCACTCCGATTTGTCTGCTGACGCTTCTTGATTCTTATTGCAAGGAAACGTCAACGTGACAAGAGACATCTCAAAGCGCGCGTTTGTTTCGCTCGCACTACCGTCGTAAGAAATGGGTTTGTCTCTGTCGTCAGTAGCGTAAAGTTACACAGCTGTGTCGGTCATCTTGTATGTAGTAGTGAGTAGTGCCACTTTTTAGCTGACAATTAGTATGACATGCCGTATCTTCCGCTATTTTACTTTAATCAAAGGGTCACGCAGTCAACGCGTTAAGGAAAGCACTTACAAAATTCAACAGGCTTGCCAGAGTGTCGGTGGCCGAGTGGTTTGTGCTTGCGCCCTGATAGCGTAAGACATAGGGTTCGATTCCTTGTTTGACACAGTTGGTTTTTACAAGTGCAATTTATAATTTGAGTTTGTATAGTGACAAAACATTACAAAATTAGGTACAAAAATAATTTTATGTTTTATTTTCTTACATCGACAGTCGACAAAAACCTTCAACTCCATCATCTATCATCATCATTAGTTTCTGCAGGACGATTACGAGTGCTTTTGAGAACAGGGGTCCTATTTTTGAATCAGCCTCCGGCCATTTATGATTTACAAAATATGGCGTTCATTATTTATGACAATTGTCACATTTGCAAAATAATGAGTATACCTACATTTAATTTAATTAATGCGAAAATGTCCAATTATAGGAACACATTACATGACAATACATTTCCACATTTATCTTAATCTGAATACAGGCTGTGTTTTTTGCATAGAAATATTATCCCTATATTAATTTTATGTTTTTTTTTATAGTCAGATTATACATGTATTTCATTACATCAAAATACGAATGTGTATGTGTAACAAAAATGTTGTTGTTCGTGTTCGTTCGTGTTAAATAAAATTGAAGCGGCTGTACAATAATAATGTAGATTTTTCAGAAGTGCAGGAAATTCCGGTTTTCAAAGACATTAGCAAACACAAACAAATTTTTAACAAATATATTTATATTGGACAAAAAGAATAGTTAAAATCCCTGCATAGGAAGTTATTATACAGGGTCTGGCCTGCAAAAGGAGTAGGAATTTATGATATAGGCCCTTCAATTAACCAGAAATCAATTCTAAATCCTTTTTTTTTAAATAATTGTTATTTTCTAAGAAAATTAAACTAACCAGCAATGAATTGCAAACAAATTTGTCATAGAACTTGACATTGTCATTAACTACAACGAGTTTGCGATTTTGATATAGATACATTATTGATGAGGGATTATAACTCTGGATTACTATATCTCTGAGTTAAAGCATTTTAGAGAACTATGACCAGGTCACGGTAACTACGTATACTCTGTAGAATCATTGATTAAAATGTTTGCCCCTATTACAGACCACACGCAATATACATAGAAGCTACTAATTCGCCTCCATCTATTAAAAACAATCATATTATAAACTGACCCTGTGTGGTATACATACTGGGTGTCCCAAATTGACCGTGCCTAATTGAAATTGGAGATAGCTTAGCCATAGACCTTTAAAATAAAAAAAACATGACTCTTATAAAAGTCTCATAGTTAGGGAGATAATGCCACTTTTTTGTATTTTATTGTATGAAGAAAACAAGAAAGTGGCATTATCTCCCAAACCATGACACTTATCTTCATAAGATTCATGTTATTTTTATTTTAAAGGTCTTTTGCTAACCTATCTCCAGTGTCAGTCTGGTGTGAAATAAGTGGCATAATTAAAAAAAATATGTAGAGTAGGTATATCTGGAAGGTCCATGACTAAGCTAACTCCAGTGTCAATTTGGCACGGTCTTTTTGGGACATTCTGTATAAGGCTACACTGGTCGACATGTGTAACTCATTTGTGTAAATAGCAAATGTAATTAATATGGTAATAAATAGAGAAGAGGCAGGTTTTATCGATTTTGCTTGTGGTTTTAATAACTATAGAGGTACATATTAGACTTGGCATACCGTTTCGTATGACATAGGTATGACGTATCAATAAGAGACCAATAATTTTGCGCGGACGAGAGCAGTGGGCCCGGTTAGCCAGAAAGATGCTGGTTCGAGTCCCGCCCGTGCACAATTTTTGGTTTCTTATTTCATCTTTTAAGAGGATCGTGTGCACTAGTGTGCAGGCGCGAGTTTTCATACATTTCAAACGCCAACGGTCGAAATATGCTTGCGGGCGAACACTTTCCTACCCTATATGAAATAATCAATCAATCATTTATTTGCGTCAATTATGGTATACAAGTTGTCAAATTACAGTAGGTAAATAAAAGAATCACATATTAAGACAAATTTGTTCTCATTCGTTTTCATACATCCTGAACTACGCTTGTACATCTTCGATTTTTTGAATTAAGGCTTGATTAGTTAAAAATGGACGAAATTCCGAAGACATTTTTTAGTCAAAAAAGTGAATGTTTAGGTTCTTATATTTTCTGGAACGTACAACATTTAAAAAAATACGTACGGCGTATGAGCATAGTTTTTCAAAATATATCTAACATGTAAAAAAAATACAAAATCGGACAACGTTTAAGGGGTGGAAAACGTGTTCTCTTTTTGTATGGAAGCTTGCGTGCACACGATCCTCGTAAGAGTACTTTACAGGTACTGATATAGCCTTGAATATAACGTAATTAGATAATTAATAGAATCAGGCGTTACTTTGCCTAAACTGACACTCAATGCAATTGCGGTTTGTGTTGTTAGTTGCCTGCGCCGGCGTCGCTTAGCGGAAATTTAAAGCAAAATCATTTTATAAAATTCAACTTTACGGCGTGATTTATTTGGATAAGGATTATTATCGAGGTATAAAAACTGTGGCTTACTTTGTACCTGCACTAATATTGCATATTTTGACATAAAAAAGGAGTTATTGTGACATCTACAGGGTGACTTTGAAAACATTGGCAATATTTTAAACTTAGAACCTACTCATGATGCATAGTCCCTTCCACATATTAAAATGAAAATCAATTGATATAAACTATAATTTGATGAAACCGAGAAAAATCATATTAAACACTTTAGAATTGATTATTGTTTCAAATTAAACGAATTAATTAGTTTAGGATTTCCTAAAATTGACAAATAATATTAGAGTATCAAAAAAGTTACTCCGCCTAAACGGATCCCGGAAGTCGGAGTGAAACTTTATGATTTTTCTCGGCTTGATCAAATCAATTGATTTTCATTTTAATATGTGGTAGGGACTATAAATCATGAGTAGGTTCTTAGTTTAAAATATTGCCAATGTTTTCAAAGTCACCCTGTACAATAGATAGGCATATGGTATCAGGGACTTTATTGTAGATTATTATACCCTCTATAAATTCATGGTACATCACTTTGATCTAATGTCTAAAGTTTTCGCAGCGTAAAGAATTTCCTGTCACATCTTCCGTTACATTATTCAAATTTTCATACGAATCCCTAACTTTTATGTAGGTTAGATAATGCAGGATTCCAATTATGAAAGAATTTTTTAAATCAGTCCAGTACTTTCAGAGCCTATGCCATGCAAACAAACAAACAAACCTCTTTACAATATTATAAGTATAGACTGCAAAACCAAGATAATCCGTCTCGACCTTCTCCCTTCCGCAGCGGGTAAAAAAATCCTTAGTGCCTTAGTGCAACGAGGGACTGTAGCACGTCCAAGACGAGGAAACCTTTACTCCTTCGAATAACCTAATATCGACTCTTTATGGATATTTCTAAATCGATATTGTACCCGAGTTAAGAAGATACTACACCTCATCACTAGTAAAATTTTCTTTATAAGAAAACTTCCAAAAACCATTGCATTTCAATTCAAGATGCGTCTACTGAGGGCGATAGTTTTGGTATTTTTATATGTTTCAGGTAAGTGTATTATTTAATTACTTGGATAAAACTGCTTTATTTTACTCTACAATACAATTTAACCAATATACCCGAAATAAGACGCGCTGTAAGCCTCGTTTAAATGCAAATACTCGTAAATGATTCTATTTCGATTGTCACGTCAATCGAACTCTTCCGTGTTCAAAAAGTTTTTAAAAAAACTAACGCACGAACAAATCGAAATGCATAGAAATAAAACTGCTCAGGAGCTCTATTTTTGAATCACTCGCTTGGATGGCGTGTGATTTTCGTTCGAAAACTAAGTAAAAACCAACGAAAATGGCCCGAAATATGAACTTGAGCACTTACAAAATTGAGCTCATTTTTTTCAAATCCCTCCTGTGTGGATTTTAATTTACTGATTACTCATTCCAAAATTGGACTTCAATCAAAGAATTCCACACGCCACCTTGAAACGAGTGATTAAAAAATAGGGCTCCTGGTCTGTCTTTGAAAAATATTAATTATTATTTAAAATAAAAAATAAATTCTATCAGTGCACTTATTTCGTATACAAATTGCACCAGAATTGTTTTATAAACTCACATGTACCTCATTATTTTACGTCTAAATCTCGAAGTGCAGCTTAGCTGGCCTCGTACTCGTGTATAAATTAATTTAATTAGCAAATTGTTTTCGGTCAAAACCAGATCTAGCCGGTATCGCTCCGGCAAAAACTAGATGCAAACACCTCGTGGTAAAAAAATAAATATAATATTATATATATTTTTATAATTTACATCTATTAAGAGTGATGTATGGGTTGTAAGCCAGTTTGTATAAGATTTTGGATACTATTACTATTCTGGCAGTGAATATTGGTGTACCCAAAAGGGTTACATTACATTAAGGGGTACATTAGTTTTTAAGGCCCAGATATTCCATTTTTACGATGTTTCGATTGAGTTTAAACATGGAAACACTAATTATTTAAATCTCGAATCTATATATGTTATAGAAGAAGATTACTAGAAAGCTGGATTGTGGTTGGAAACACGATTGTAATTACTTTGCTCGATAATAATTGCCTCAGAAGTGGGCCCCTTTTTTTTCGTATTTTCTATGTAGTTTTCAAATTATTGGACATATATTTATGAAAATCACATATTTTAGTAGGTAATTCCATTATACACATATACATGTTAAAATGATTTCAAAATGTTTGTTATTTAGATCAGAATAACGAAATATCTAAAAACACTTTATTTGACCTATTTCGACTTTTTTGATCTTGATTTGCTTAAGCTACACAGATGTGAGGAACAGGGGATTATAAGAATATACATTTTGACCACATAAGTGAGATCTCAGCTATGAATCAAATGATTTTTTTTTAGTTTTTATCGGTGTTATGTTCAGGCAAAGAAAGGTCCATTTTTTTCATTAGTCTGTATTCTTTCTTACAAGCAGCAAATTCTTCCAATTGTCTTTTTAAGATTACTTTAGACACCAAAGATGTTTAGGGCGTCCAATCGTTTTTTTCCAGTTTTATTAACATTTTCATTCATAAAACACTGATTTAGTGATTCTCACACTTGTGACGATGGTGATTCGCGCAACGACTTTGACGCAACAGTTGATCGTCGTGTCATCTCTGTTCTATACATGCAAGCAGAAATAGCGCTATCTTTTTATTCAAATGACAAGCACGAGATACCATTTCCTCATTCCCCTTGACGCCACTGCGAACGCTGGACCTATGTCAATTTTTGCAATTTTATTTGCGTACTGTCACCTTTTAGAAGGGTGGACAAACAAGGAAAGATATAAATTAAAGATAACGCATTAAAACAAGAATTTTTATTACTTTTAAATTAAGGGGGGGTAGTTCGGCCAAGGTCAATCCCCGCTCAAGTCGTAGTCCACCTGCAACACTCCCCTGATCTCCCGTCTCCTTCTTCTCCTTCTTCTCCAATCTTCCTCAGTATACGCCTCTCCTCCAATCGACCCCAATCTTCGCCTCTTCTCCAAACGACCCCAGTCTCCCCTTTGCGGCGTCAATCGCCTCGGGTGGGTAGTCCCTCGGACTCCAAAGTCCAGAATGTGTTCCTAGAACCACACGATAATTTAAGAACCCTGTTCTTAAAACCAGGAGGTAGGAAGCGCTAGGATTGTGAAGCTAGCTAGACTATCTACAAATTAGCGTTTGCTAGGTGGGCGAAATAATCATGGTGGTTGATATTTAAAATCCAAAACGGTTATAATTACTTGGCTAGGTGCCATCAACACACATCATTTCTTATATGAAAGGATTAAATCAGCATTTCTAATGAAATAATACTCACTATCTTACATTATAAAAATTACAACTTATATAAGATTACCTAATTCTAAAATAAGAGTGACTATACAATGTACGCAATCAATTCAAGTAAATTGCGATTATCTGAGGTCGTAATGAAGAATAGTAATTATGAGATCTTTGGGAACATATGTGCAACCATTTCATTACGACCGTTATTTTTTTTAAGGCGTAAAAGAAAAGTACATGCTAAAGCACAAACACAAGCGTGGAGTAATCAATTCACAACTCACCCAGTATGGGAACACTATTAAGAGCACACACGAGTATTTAATTATCCAAATAACGATGCGTGGTGATAAATAAGTATGATTCGATAGCTTCGAAGCCGTTACAAATTCAAAGTTCGTTAGAAGAGAACGTACGTCCGCACTCCAAGTGGTGGAATCGGGACTGCCGGCGACTCGAGACGCGAGAATGAATGAAAGGCTGACCGGCGCGCGTGATCCGTTCCTAACCGGTCGGCTGCCAGCTATTTCGTTCGCATCACGAGTTACTACATCAAAAAATGATTTGTTTATTATTCTTTTATTTATACTTTGTTTTATTTTTTGTGAGTATCTTTTTTTTTAAGTGATTTATTGAATTTAGAAGAACATTAGAGTATAATGTTACAGTACTTAATTACGTAAAACACCTAAGAACTAATAATAGCTAATTTCGCCGCGCCGCGTCACGCTCAGTTGGATCAGCACCAGTCTTATACTAATCAAAGGTCGCGAGTTCAAATCGGGGGTATCATGAATCTTTTTCTACATAGTCACAAAATTTTTTTAGAAAACGAAATAAGTATTTATTTTAATTTTTGGACATTTTAACATTTAAAATAAAAAAAATTAAAAATAAAAACTAATTAAATTTTTAGGTTTTTTTTTAAAGTAGCAAATCCTATTAAAAAAACTACATAACAATGAAAATAAATTTCAAAAAGAAAATTAGTATCAAAAACATCATCACCATGCGGATAAATCTCCTCAATGCCATGAGGATGGAACCCCCAACCTCTACGTGTTAAGAGCCATATGACAGTTTGGAGATTCTCAGATTTTATCTAATTTATCAATGTGTGTGTGCGATTTTATATGTCCGGGACACAAAAAAATGTTAACTGTAATTAAACAATTTTGATACTTTATCTCTAGTAGGCTATGCGTATGATGAACACAGAAAATGATGGTCTTAAAAAGTCGATGTGATAAATTAATGTTATACCAGTTTTTTTGTATTTGAAATACCTATTACGAATACAGTGAATACAGTTCGGAATCAGGGCTCGCGTCAATTCCGTTCGCGAACATTTTCCTTTTGATAAGTATATAACTAAATTCACAGATTTAAACACAAACGTACAGTTATAATAACGTAAAAAATTTACAGCATAGAAAAAACGAAATGCATCCAAAGGGTGAAGACATATAGAGGCGGGTAACACGCACTGACCTGCAACGACTAACCAGTGTTGTGCCGTGTTGGCTATTTCATGGAATTGAAATGCTTTATAGAGACTTTTCCGACTCAAGTCTTGATTTGAATCTTGTTTTAATCAGTCAGGTATCAAACGACTGCCGGGAGTCGCATAATAATGGAATTTCTATTGTGTCTCGTTCACACATACTTGACGAGTTAAAACAATTTTCTAGTGTCAGTCGGTCCTTATTTGGATTGTTGTAACGAATTTCTTAAATATTTCGAGATTAAAAATAGATGACTTGGCACATCACTAGTCAGTCGGTACAGGTTGGTACCGGTTATCTGCCTCTTTATGTCTTCACCCAAATCGTGACTTCTCAGAGTAGGTATTTTTTTACGAATGTAAACTCCACGAGAAACGGGGACTAAGGGTTATTGGTGGATGATGCCATTGGTTCTGGGCTTGATCTACCACGTGTCTACCAGCTGGATGCTATGAGGATTTATTTACACATAAATGCTTTTTAGTGTAACGCTGTTCTTTGATATGATTTGTATTTTGATATATGAAATATGTCACAAGTTAATATAGCTAACATTCAGAAAATGTAGTTAAGAAAATTTCGATCAAGATTTCAAGTATTTCATGTATAACAGATGATAAACAAGATAATTTTTATTTAATTATTTGGTTTACACCGGTATTATATCATTTTGTCCATATACATTTTTCAATAATGAAATATTATATGAATATGGACTTGAATAGAACCATAAAACTTCATGGCATTTGCGTACAATTTGAATACAGGTTCATATTAACTACATACACATCACATGAAACGCTTCTATTTAAACAAGCGTTTTACTATACAAGTTTATAGTTAGGTTGTGGTTGTAGATTGTGGTAGAAAGATTAAGTTAAATAAGCAAAATATTGCCCTATTTATTTATGTTTAAACCATTGAAACACTGTTACTAGCGTATGGAATTAATGCCATGAACAAGTCCCACACAGTATGGAATTGACGCCAATGGCCAATGGTATGTACGTACAAGTGCGTTTAGGCAAACCATGTCTTTTTGGAGTCGATGCCTAGATGATGTCGCTTAAGATGGAACTTGAGAGAGCCCATGCGATGGCACTGACTTTAAAAAGAAATGGTTTGCCTGAATTGGAGTCATTTGAAGAGTTTTAGACTTTTTAGTGAAAAAAAAAACTTCGACCACAGAAAACTTTGCTTCATATCCAGCCTCGGCGCGCCCCAGCCCTGTTTTATAATAACTTAAGGGGTAAGAGGTAAATACCAATTCAACAAAGTAAATATCATGATAATCGGTCTACCGTTGTTGAACTATAAAGTAGTGTTATTGATATTACATTATTTTATATAAATAAGGTTATTATTTGCAACCCCATACATATGCAATAGAATTGATACTATTGCCTATTCTTGGCCTTATTAATTCAGTATTTGTCTAAAATTGACATTTAACTGTTTGGTGATAGAAACAGTTTGCTCACCATATACCACAATTTTATTTTGTAGACAATTTTTTATTATTATTATTTTTGTCGATAATTTTGGTCCTAGTATCTGCACATTTTGTTTGATCAAGTTTCGAAAATACAAATTAAAAGATCTTCGTTATAACTCATGAACCTCTTGAAATAGTCGCCATACATATAAATCTTTCTTGTTTATAGTATTAATAAGGATTTCTTTCTATGCAAGTTTACATAACATTGATTAATCATTTAAATACAACTACTAATCGATACAAAAGAACGAATACTTTTTTGTTATAATTAGAGACCATCGACGATCCAAATGCACTATGGCTTTATGCCTGTTGCATAAAGCCTCAAAGCGAATTGGTCGCCGTATAAAAATTGTGCAAAGCGTGATATTTTCAAATTTGGAATTAGTATCATACACGAAATAAAAGAGTAGCAACGAAGACAACGAGAGACACACCCTTCCCCTCCGAGCGCTCGGCGCTGTCTGTCAAACTTCGATCGAAGATGAACGTCCGTGACAGCTCCAAATCTCAAATTTATAGGTTACTTTAGTAAGATATTTTGAATATAGTGCACAAGATAAAATCAAGAATTTAGATGCTAAGTCAAAGATAGGAACCTCTATAACATTGTTTTATCAAATAACACACAATAAGTGCAATGTATCTCAGAGATAATCGCCTGCCTTTAGATGCGTATTTTATGCCAAAACATGGTTTCAATTTTGTCTTCATTTGGAATAACCAGAGCAATAAATAAAAAAAACAGAGTCTACACCTTGTAGACGAACGTAATTCCCTTCAAGTTTATGTTATTTCGATAGCTGATGTCAACAAGTGATCTAGAAGAGTGCACCAGAAAAACCGTCAATTTGGCTTCTATGATTGCAAATTACAGGCATTTTAAAGATTGAATCAAACATTCAGAGCTTACATCTTATGTAGATAGCTTATTTCTACACATATCAGTCAAAAAAAGTTGTCAGTTAAGTCATTTTTGGGTAGAAAACTGCACTTGAACTTTGTTAGAAGGTAGGTCACAGCAGCCTTAAGCAAAATAAAAAGAGAAAGGCTGTAGCGACATATATAATTGTTGTGAATAAATGAACTATATTTTTGTACCAATCGTAGAGATGAATCCGTTTCTATAGTAACAATATAAACAAAAAGCATAAAACACTCATGTCAAATTTTTGTAGTTTTGAACATTTTCTCTATTTGGAAAAATCAGAGCTAAACCATAACTGTAGGTTTAGCAGTAATCTGAAATGCTAAAGCTGTGCCCTGGTGACTCTAGTATATTGGAGACGAGAAAATATTATATGAATTTGAGGGAGGGAGAAAATTATTAGGTGATAGGTCTATATTAATTTTATTTATTTATTTACATCTAGACTCCTGTGACAAAATACAAACATTGGAGGTTAAGTTAAGGTCGGTCTAGCTCTCTTCGTGTATGGAACTCAGGTTTCCATGTTATTTACGTACGTACGTACACATTTTCTGAATCGTGTAGTAATAATGCATTGACTATCTATCTCTTATTTGGTGACATGGACTTGAGCGACGAACATGGAGATTACTCAGTATAATCCAATTATATTTGCATTCAGAAATGTCAAATCTGAATAATTTTTTCAATTTTGTTCTGTCGAAAATGTGTGGAGACTGTCTTAATTTTATTTTTATAACCGTTCCTCAAATTGCTGTTACTGAATATCCAAAACAACTTTGGTGTTTGTGACACATAATAATTCTATTAATCTTGTAGTTAGCGCCAAATGGCGCTTCGGGGTCACGAAGGGTTCCGTACCATTATCTATGAAAATGGCATAAACATCATATCTGTTGTCAGGGAGTCCCATACAAAAGATATGAAGTCCTAATAATGGGGCAGCCCCTCATTATTATCATTATCAGAGTAGATAAGTTGTATGAGAGCAACCTGAAAAAAAAGCTGTTTTTTAAGTTTTTGTTTTTTCAACGGCAACATGAATACATCCTTCCTGAAAATTTCAACTGTCTTACTATCACGATTCATGAGATAAACCCTGGTGTTGCCCTTTCGGTGTAGGAACTCATGCTCATCATAATTCATTCCTTGTAGGGAGGTGTCCCAAAAATATTTTAAAATACATATTTTAGGCGGTGTGATTAGGATATAAAGAAACCCATGCCAAATTACAGTTTTATAGTAAAAAAGGTCTATAAGCTAGACTACCTCTACAAAAAGTCAAACATGGCAAAACCATATATGGTTTATCAAAGTAATTGTGTGGGTGCGGTGCTCTAATTAACAAACCTAGACAGTTGAAATATGGCATCTAGCTAGGTAATAATGTGTAAAAAGGAAAAAATCTGAAAACAAAAGAAAGTTTTTTAATTGTAGGGTCTGAAACCGTTATAATTAAGTGGATGGAAGCTTGCACAAAATATGTATTAATGATTTATGAATAAGCAAATAAATATTTCTATAAAAAGTTATGATATCCCAACAAAAACATCAATGTGAAAAATGATAGCCAAGTTCAATGCTCAGTATATTTGATAGTGAACTTCGCCGAAAAAAGTATTGCATCTAAATGAGAGATTACTACTAACTACTTTTGCCTTACTATTTTCTTACTTTCTAACACATGATAGTCAAGTCATTTTTATAGTTCAGGCTGATATTAAGCGAGTATTTTAAGCGTGGTGTGGGTGACCTCGATAGTAATTACTTTAAACCATTAATTTACTTGAACCATTTCACGGGACATCCAAAATATACGCGGGCGACGTCGCGGGAGACGACTAGTAAATAAAAAACTTTGATATTATTAAAGGATTACTGAAACGATAAAGAAACCTTTGTCTTTAATTTAGCTTTCCATATTTGTAATGTTAAACGGAAGCGTGAAACATACTGCGCAGACCCTAGATAAACTGGGAACAGGGCAAGAGAATGATGATGATGATTTGAAATGTTATGAATTTCTGTGTGTAAAAAAAACCATGACAAAATTCTCGTGATGGGTGAACTTTGACTTATATACCTACTGGTTTGTACGGAACCCTAAATTTGAAGTGCCATATCTGTAATGGTCTTCAGTCATCATCAATTGGAAGACTGATGGAAGATAGTAGTGAGACTATAACTGTGTCGACAAAAAGGATCTTAATATAAACCACCTAAATGTTATTACATTACATTTCCTACACCTATGGGTTGGCTGGAAGAGGTATCTTTTAGGGATAAGCCCACCTTTGTTCACATTGTGACTTCTTGTACCTATTTTCTGTACATCTTATAAGTGCAATAAAGAATATAATAAATGTTATCGGATATTCTTTCTTGTTTTTATAATGGTTACAGGTTGCTGGCATAAAGTGCTGACCAGTCGTGTGAGAATGAAATGCCACTCTTTGCGTTCCTTGTTCTTTCGATAAACGTTTAGACTAAAAAGCATGTATGGTGTACTAAAGAAACCATTTTGTAAAAGTTCTTAGGGGTTCTGCTAGATGGCGTGGGTATGTTACTTACAAAAGCGCATGAAGTATCTTATTCAAGAAAATTTTGTTCCTTAAATAAACACTAGATGGCTTAATTATACACGAGATTTGTAAGACAAAGTTGACAGAAAAAGTTTTGTGCGGGGGTGCTGGTGGGGGAAGCGCCCCGCACTTTTAACAAGGAGGCGGGGCTTATGAGATAATTTGACGGAATAAGACGGCCTTAAGATGAAAAGTAACGAACATTATGCAATAAATAATAATTTGTCTGGAGTGGATAACTGAAATTATTTATCATCTCGCGGACTAAAAATTGCGGAGACCCACGAGTTGGCACTTTTAGATTAATATTTTTTGATGTCATCTCACTGGATTGTGAAATTCTGACGCTTTGCGGTACAGCCAGCTACAAAGTATTATTGGGTTACCTTACCAATTAATGACTGTACCGAAATACGTTTGAATTTTACAATCTCGCAAGTAAACAACAACAAATTAGTGAAATCAGGACTCCGCGATTTTATTGGCCGCGAATTGATGAATAACTCTCTAACTTTACTTAGTCTTGCTGCGCTGCCTCTTTTAGAGTCAAGGGTAAAAAAATCAAAAATATTCTTTATAGCATGCCAGTGTGCCGATCCGGACCTATCGGATTGCGAGGTGGCCGCGAAGACGGAACAGGGCTACGTGTGTGGAAGGATCAGGAAGGCCACCAACGGTGACGACTACGCCAGCTTTAGAGGCATTCCGTACGCCAAACAACCTTTGGGACAACTGCGTTTCCAGGTAAGAAGGAATTGTACTAGTTAATTTGTTATCAACACCAATGAGACGTTATTACCACTCAGGCCTAATCATAGAATGTAGTATAGTAAGATTTTTTTCTTTCTCTATGGGCCTAATCAATAACTTTGCTGATCGCTAAATTCGTGTACCTATATGTGTTCCGCACATTAACACGTTCCGGGACAGTGCCCGCCTACAGGCGTGAAAACAATAATACATCTATTGTGTCTGGAGTAGTGTCCCGGAACGTGTTCACTTACAATTACAGAAAGCAGTAGGCCTACGAAAAACGAAACCCATCAATAACATTTTCGTTTTTCGGATCAAAACCATTTTAAGTATGGAATCCTTATAACGAAATTCTTCGCATCCGTAAAACGATTATCGTATTGACGGATTTCGTTTTTGAAGTAAAAAGAAAAGAAAGAAAGAAAATGGATTTATTCGACCTAAATAAAGTAGGCCTGGCCTGCAGATGCCAAAAAAAAGCACCTGTAGCAATAAGGCGGCGACACTAGGAATACATTGATCATGTAAGGTACTTGTAGCGAAGTATTGGCAGCGCTTGGGTAGTAATTATCGAAGTTATGCAACCTATGGCGCGGTCGTGTTTGGATGGGTGACCATTCCGACCATATAATTTTTGTATATCAGGAGCATCTCCGTGCTTCGGAAGACACATTAAACCGTTGGTCGCGGCTAATATCGGTGGATAATAGTGGGTAGGCCTAGTCAGAGGCCCTATGGGCCGTTTGATAAAATCTGACAGCAAGATTGGTCGCTTGCTTTAAGTTGCCATGCAAATACCCGTCCACCAATCCTCACTGATCCCGCGTGGAGTATGACTCAAACTACAGCTGTTTAGGTAAGGCCTTTGCCCAGCAGTGGGACGTTACAGGGTTACTATACTTAACTACGTTATCTGGTACAACGTAATACAAGAAAGAAAATTCCTTACTTCGAAACCAGACAATTGGTGTATTGTCTGGCGCATATTTATTTATTTTCCTAGGATAACCTGCGAAGTAGTTGGATATAAGTTCAATTACTTAGAACACTACTCTTGGCATTTTCTTTTAGCAGCCATCAGATAAGTCTATAAATCTTTTGAAATTTTAAGGAACTGCAACCAGCCGAGCCTTTCGAAGGTGGAATCTTCAACGCAACGGAGGCAGGTCCAATCTGCGCTCAAGTTGACATTTTTTACCAACCAAACGGCCTAGTATCACCTTTAGCAGTCGGAGAAGACTGCATCAGAATCAACATTCATATACGATCAGAGTACCTTCCAGACCCTGATAGTTCTAGCAGTGGAACTCTCCTACCAGTACTCTTCTGGATTCACGGAGGATCGTTCAGCTATGGCTCGGGAGACGCTGACTTTCACGGTCCTGAGTATCTGATGACTAAAGATATTGTTTTTGTCACTATCAACTACAGGTAAAGATACGGTTGAAATTCACGACTCTACCCTACCTTAACTCGTCAAGTATGTGTAAACGAGACACAATAAAAAATCCATTGTTATGCGACTCTCGGCATTCGTTTGATACCTGACTGATTACGGGCATATTCATTAATTTGCTATTTCGTCTGAAGGATCAAAAACACACATGAATTTTAAAACAATGATTTTAGTGTTTTTAATGTTTTGGACTTTCAAATACCTGTTATGATCTCCTTTGTGATTTTTACTGTGGTTTGCAATGAACAACGTATAGCTTTTGTTGGAAATCGCTGATTAATAAGTAATTTTTAAGTGGTCCCTCAGGACTTTTTCATGACTTTACTGACCATAGAAATAGCACCTTACAGCGTTTGTACGTGTTGTACAAACGCGGTGTAAAATTAGAATAGTTAGATACGGGATTGCTACCATGTACCTTATTATTTATGAGCTTCCGATATTTCGGCACTGTTGCAAGCGCCATGATCACGGAATAAGCGGTGTCAAGTGTCCGAAACGTTAGGATGTAGAATTTAATAAACTTTCACGAAAATAGTATAGTATAGAGTTCTAATAAATAGTAATACTCTTTTAGGCTTAACGCGCTCGGTTTTCTAAGTCTGGACAACGAATACATCCCCGGTAACAACGGGCTGAGAGATGCTATCACAGCTCTCAAGTGGGTGCAGAGGAACATAAAGAACTTCGGAGGGGACCCTGAAAGAGTGACAGTCGCTGGTCAGAGTGCTGGAGGGGTCATGGCTCATATGCTCTCCATCTCTCCTGCTGCTAACGGACTCTTCAAACAGTAAGATTCTGACGTCATAACATAAAGAAGCCAGCAGTCTCAGTCACAAATCTTTGTACCATTGTTACTTATTTAGATACTCTATTATAGGTTGAAAGTTCGGAACGACCTTTCAGTCTAATCGGAAATAAACCTTGGAAGTATTTTGGCAGCTTCTTTTGACATCATAGATGTTTGAAAATCATCTATAATTTTATTGGATAATAAATAATAGCATAGCCTAATTATCAGAATTAAGACAGTGATTTCATTTTCAGAGTTTATGCAGCAAGTGGCCAGTCCATCGCAAGTTTTTACACCTACTCTCCGACTTACGCAAAACTAGTAAATGCCATATTCTTTACTGTGGCCGGAATCAACACTCTTCAGACCCCAAAGAAGGTGTACGAGGATCTAGTTGCTGCTCCCATGGAAGACATACAAAGAGGCAACAAAGCCCTTTTAGATTTATTCGGTCTCGTGTCTTTCGCTCCTGTAATCGAAAAACCACAAGCTAACTTCACAACTGTCCTACCAAAATCTGCAGAAGACCTGTTGAACGAAGGGGCTGGTAAAGACTACCCGATAATCATAGGGTTCTGTAGTAACGAAGCGCAAGCTTTCAAGAAAAGGTTGGCGCAGGTGGCTATAACGCTGAAACTGATGCTATTGCCATCTCTTACACTGCCCCAGAATTTACTGTTCCTGGCAAACGCGCTAACTGTGCCGGTCCTGACAACGAAGCAACTGGCGGAATACTTTAATGTGACATTTATAACTTTGGAAAAGTTCGTGGTAGCGGCCACTGACTCATATTACAAGTATCCCGGTCAAAGGCTGACACAGAAGAGGTTGAATACTCGAGCGGCGAAGACCTATTTGTATCAGTTCGGATATCCAGGAGTGGCAAATCCTATAAAGGAGAGTCAAAACGTAACGTATTCGGGGGCTGGTCACGTGGAAGATATAACGTATTTCTTCAGGCTGAACACATTCCTTGGCCCACAAACTGTTCCTAATGAGCTCGACACTAATCTTGGCGATGACAATAAGATGAAAGTGTTCATGACGAACCTCATCACCAATTACGTGATAAACGGGTATGTTTTGAATTTGATGGTTTAGCATCAATGCCTATCAACCACTTTTTACTTCATCTTATGTATTCGATGCAATAAATATTTTTCTTATAGAAATCAAGCATTCTATACACATTGAGAGCAGACCTTTTTTGACTTGGTAAAAAGCCTCTTTTGAACCAATGTGTTATTTTAGAGGGCTTTCACATTTAGGCGACTTTAGCAGAGCGACGCCGCTGCGACGCGTAAGTCGCGCGGGTCCTTCCCACTATACCCATTACCCATTGCAGTGGTAATACTATCCCCGTATTAGCACTGAGCACTGCAAATGGGTAATGGGTGTAGTGGGAACGACCTAGTCGCGCGACAGACGCGCTGCTAATGTGAAGGCATCCGCTGCTGCCGCGCTGCTGTCGCTCTAATGTGAAGTCACGCTTAAAGTTTAGTTTTTTTTCTTAAAGTTATAACTAAGCAAGGTTGGTCGCTTGCCTGGTTGCAGCCTCTTTAAACGTTGCTGTAGCAATCACCTAACGTTTCATTTTCCTATTGAGTTCAGCACCTACTCGCACCAACATTGACGTTGTACAAGATTTCAGCGGGGTATCTACCTATCCGCACTGTTGAGAAAAGTTTTTGTTCACGGCAGAATATCAAATAGCCACAGCGCGATTTGGCTCAGATGCTTAACTCAAGACTGATTTGCTGTTCTTTTTTCAGCTCGCCGGCATCGGACAGTTACTGGCCGCCCACCGAATCAGACCTTAAGTTTCAGAACATAGAGGTGCCTCTCGTGTACAACTTCACGCCTCCGACGCCATACATGGAAGATAAACTGAAATATTTCAGCGATCTGTACGAAAATGGAGGTCTTGGCGCTCAATAAACAATGAAAGAATTTAATAAGTTTTTTTTCTGATCCCTTTGCAGCGAAAATGACGCTTCTAATATCAATTTATAGAATTTTTTAATTTACTTTTTAATAGAACAAAATTTTATCTATTAATTCTCCCAACAAAGACAGTGGTAACCCTTCATAACGCAAGTTTTATTTGTTTCAGACATACTAATTTATAATGTAGATGTAAATTGGTCTCTACTAATTTATATAGATAGAATTCACACTAGCAAAAAAACTTTAAAAAATTAACAGTACCTATGTATCCGCCTAAATGATTGTACGTCATACGATTCGGCACATCATTCGCGCTACTTCTTAAGGCGCTTACACATTGCGACTTTTTGCAACAATACAAAAGTGCGTTTGACAGTTCGCGACTACATACATCGCGACTCCAGCGATCAACATAAATTATAAAGCACGTTTGTAGCGTGTTTGTAGCGTTTGCATCGTTGCAGTCACGTGTGCGTAGCAATGCGCACGCAGTACGCACGTTTTATCGACTCGGACGCGGGGTAGGTCAAATCAAATCAAATAATATTATTTGTGAAAGCTGTTACAGATAAGGTTACACACTTACCTATGCATATGAACATGAATAAGAGCTAGGCTCTTGCCGCTGGAGCTTTTCCCAAAACTTTAAATTAGGGAAAATAGTGTTGCGGTTTCCCTCTTGCCACACCACAGTTTAAGAACCGGGGGCTTTCCGCCTCTTTATGCCCAGTCCAAAAACCTTTCCTGATATTATACTATATCTTCAGTCTTCTTCCAGTACTGAATGTTGCTGCTACAGAACACCAGATGAAAGCATTTTAATAAAGAAGCCCATTCTACTATAGGCGGATGTTTTCACGCCGCCCGCACCTCTCGCGCGACCCGCTCTCACCTCCCCCCGCGCCCCTGTGCCCCGCAGGCGAAGTCTCATGAAGCGGTTTACCTATAGACTCTAGATGTATGTATGCATTTAGATGTAATAATAGGATTCTAACACACAGCAGTTTTCCGTAACACGATGCCGGTGACACGCCGCCAAACCGCTCCGCCCGGAAAACGCTTGAAAACCGCCCGCCAGTGTAGTAAGCCCTTTAGATGTTACAAAGTTGAACATACCATCCATAATTACGCTACGTAATGGTCTGTTTTAATTACATGCTGATTTTAATAGTAAACTAATTGTTGTACATTGTAATAATATCCTACTCAATCATCTATTATTATAGGCTGTTATTTATAACGACCGACCTTGTTTAGCAGCTGTTTTAAAGTGTAGAAAACTGTATTATAATGTTTCTAAAACCATTTTAATATAAAGATGAAAAAAGTTGGGATTTCTTGTGTGTCACTTAGAGTACTTTGGGTAATTATAAAACATAGAGTTTTTAAAAGGTACTAGTGCCGTATCCACACCGGCCGGCGGCATTGCCGGCGGCCTGCGTCATTACCGGTCAGATACTATGGAAAATGCCGCTGCAACATGACAGCTATGCCGGTGGCATGTTATGGTTCATATATTCTATGGTACGCCCGGCAGCATGTGCCCGCGGCCGTGCCGGCGGCATCGTCGCTCATGACGCAGCGGCAATTTCCATAGTATCTGACAGTTCTTGACGTAAGCCGCTGGCAAAGACGCCGGCTGGTGTGGATACAACATTGTAATACAATAATAATAAAACAAAAACTATGACCTTGTACACCTACATTCCTTTCAAAAACAAGGTTGAATTCATTGACATTTAGGCAAAAAATTTGTAATGTAGTATTTATTATACCTAATCTATGTACGTATGTCAGAGAATACTTTACACTATATTTAGATGAAAAGTAGGAAAGATAATTTGAATGCATGAAAGAGATAGATTTGTACAGAATAAATTATATTTGCACAGATGAAGTTGCTAGTCGTGACAACGACTGGTACCTATTATGTTACAACTGGAATTAGTTATTTCATTTACTTAACTAAAGCCAGGGTTACACTACCGATAGGACAAATATCACAGATAGATATTTCAAGCAAAGTCGCACGACATGTCGCCAAAATGGGTAGCGTTGCGGGACATTTGTTTCCTAGCGTATCCCCAGCTTAGCTCAGCTTTAACTCTCACACTTTCAGAGCTGTTTAGAAACAAAATGGAACCATTAACAAAAATATATTATAAATTTGCTTCCTACATCTTAACCGATTGTTAAATTTTTGTAAACATATTTCCCTCGGATATTATGAGAGCAATCTCCCAACATTGATGAGGTGACGCAGGCCTACGCGACACGCTAACGCGAGGCATTCCGACGAAAAATAGCTCGCAATTACCTTTTTTTATTGCGAAAATGACCTCTACTCGCTATAAAATCTTATTGGAACTTTTACCCCCCATTTTGAGGTGTATGTTAAAGGATACACTGGCCTTAGTACAACTTCCTTTTTTGCCGACCATGTTTCAATGAAGCACACAAGTAGATAAAAGCTTCAATAGTTTAATAAAATCATGTAAATTCATGGTATTACAGTCTTCATCTTTATTAATAACAAACAAGAAAAAATTAAAACTAAGACACGCAACATAAAAAATAAGACTCCCGCTATTCAAAAACAAAACCATTCCCTTGTGGCAAGCAAGGAGGCTATAATGCTGGCTGTGTTGCCGCGTTGGATAGCTATGCCACGGGGTCTCATTCGGAACATAGGTTTCATAGCTTGTAAATTTTCTCGATAGATGGCGCTACCCGTCTGGCCATCGGAGAAACGATTTATTAATTTGGATTAAAAACCTAAAGTACATGAAGATAATATCCAAAAAATATGTAAATAAATATTTTTAGCCGTTTAAAACAGATAAAACTTAATACTACCCAATTTTTTCTCAAAAAGTAAAAATGTTGTAATAATCATAAAAGCACAATTAAAAGCATGCTTAAACGACATAGAGCCCTCTGTCGGTATATGATAGAACTTTGCGGCATATTTATGAGGTGGTAATAGATGGCGCATTTTCATAGAACGTTTTTGTTTGTCCATTGATTATAATGCAACTTTAAAAGCTAAGCAAGTACGAATTAGGTTATGCAATTTATTTTGATAGGTCACTGGGCGGTGGAGTAAACAAAATAATGTTGATAACCGCATCCGTGAGCGTTTAAACATTGGTAGGTTTCATAAAACAATAGGATATAGGTAAAATATTTGAATAGTTTTATAACATTCTAAGATTTCTGAACATCATCACATGAACATAAATAACCAACAAAAAGGCAATTCTAGCACTTAACGTTTTTCTCCGAAACTTTGTTGTCTGTAATTCCACAGATTTCATAAGTAATTGGCGTTGACTGTTTTTAAACGTTTGCAGTTTTCAAAATGTCAAAGGTTATTGCACAATGATAATTGATAATATTGATTGATAATAATAACTGTTTAATCGTCATCACCACGACGTTGGTTTTGTTGTCAATGATGAAGATTTAGGGTGACCATGACTAACAGTTTGGTAGGACTAATTGGATTTTATTTAAGAAATTAAGCATGATAACAATACTAGCAACAAAGACTAACTTGTTAAACATGTGCTTCTACACTAAGATGTCCCTTAGTGCTAACGATTTCATAAAGATATGTATAATCCGTTTTTTATTGCTTGTCAAATATTGTACACATTTTTTTTCTTTTAAAGAATATCAGTTAACGAAATCAGTAAATAAAGTAATATTCATTAACTATTTGATTTAAAAAGATCTCAAGTGTTCAACGATAAATTACCTAATGCAGGTTGTGATTGTTGTGTTAACTCGTCAAGTATGTGTAAACGAGACACAATAAGAATTCCATTGTTATGCGACTCTCGGCATTCGTTTGATACCTGACTGATTAAAAAGAATGATTTCGTTAATAAGAAATTTCAAGATTGTTTACAATATTCGACAAGCAAAGAAAAACTGACGTTTTATCCAAACACTGACCGCGCCGTAAGTTGCTTAGCATCGGTATTAATACTGCCACCACTGCGCTACGATCGAGCACCTCTTCTTTCTATTTTCGTATCATAATATAATCAAAATAAAACATTTAAATAACTCAATGTTAAATATGAATGTTTTCAGATTGATAATAGCAATTACTCTGTCACACTTCCAAGCGTCATCCGGATACCAGATTCGATGAGCATTGAAACAGGTGCATAACCTAAAAAAAATGTTTCTACAGGGATTTTCTATATTTTTCGTTTGAGAATCTCAATTTTTTGTAATTCACTGTAGCAAACGTCTTTCAAGTGACTATTATCACGCGGTCACACATATTGTATTTGCACTGCCTTTAATCACTTTTTCCAGACACGAATTCGCTACTTGACGCCATTTTGTTTTGCTCAGCCGTGGCACGTAAAAGAACTAAATTAAAAAAAATCGGCATTATGCATACTGCGTTTCAATTGTTCCTACATAAATGTTGCGGCATTTCATAAAATTCCGCCACTTTTGATTAACATTTCTATTGCCGCTTATATTATTATGCCGCGGCATGTTGAAGAAATAAGTTCTGGTTTTTGGCACACGTGTCTTATTGTTACGCTGATTATCATAATGTGGGGAGGCCTATGTTCAGCAGTTTTTTTTTTATTTTTTTTTATTGGTAACATGAACAGACATTAATCATTAAAAATAGTACAAAGGATTTAAAAAACTAAGAGAAACTGGACTAATGTCCTAAGATGTTACACCTGTGCGTCACTCAGATTGCGTAGGTAAACGGTGTTAAACTATTATTAACAAATACAAATCAAATTAAAACTAAAGTTAAAACTAAAGAGCAAAAAAAAATATTACTTGTGCGTGGCTTGGCTGAGGTCATCTGCGACTACTTTTACTGCAGCTTTGTTGCAGTTGACGTCTTTTGGCTGATAATGACGATGATGATGTTGAGTGGTGATTATTATATTATATTCTTTCTTTATTGCACTTAAAAGATGTACAAAAAATACAAGAAGTAACAATGTGAACAAAAGTGGGCTTATCCCTAATCCCTAAAAGTGATCTCTTCCAGCCAACCCATAGGTATTTGAAATGAAATAGTTGCGGTTATCGGCAGTAATATAATGCCAAAATAAGATTATTTTTCGTTCAGTTAGTTTAAAAAATATAAACATGTTTATCTGCTTAGTAGGTACCTGGGTGACCTAGCTTTGCTGTATTTTATTTTAGACTAAGAAGACTAAGGTTTTTGATAAAGGGTACCCAATAATAGTTTTTCTCGTTTAGCAGATAATGCGTGTAGATAGATTATTGGCGATGCGGATAATCTTCGCCTTTAGCGGTGAAATTTAGAAGCTGTCAACTTTTTTTAGTCAGTCTTCTATAATACATTCATTACCCGCCCGCCACTAATTAAAGTTAATAGTTTTTAAGAAATGTTTGTCGTGTATACAGTTCTATTAATTACTCTTCCACCATGATCAACACAAGCCCATCACCTCTTTTCAATATACTTGTAAAAATAGAATATTTACTATGCATGAAATAAATAGTAATATTTTTTTACTCCATCGTAGTACCTATTTAACTATACTTGAAATCTGCCATTATAAAATGTTTTATCTAATCGATGATTTTAAGATAGATGCCGTACACCATGACACCCTTAACTAAATTCGGTATCTACTTACTTTCACCTAACGAAAACATTACATTTGTGACAACAAAAATAACTTTGTATTTCTTAGTGTTTGTATGGAAGACAAAGTTATATAATTGCGGTTGATAAAACTGTGCAATATCTCAAAAACTACTTTGAAAGCGTCTATATCTCAAACGTTAAACTATTGTTGCAAAAATCAACAAAATATTTGAGAAACAATAAATGATTTAATGAGTAGGAATAACTTCTTGAATTCGCCAACATAATATATATAACACTTTTGTTACTAATAAATAACATGTTAATTTTGACGTTATAATAATATTAGTCTTGCTGGACTGTTATGCTATTTTACTGGTACTGCAAACAGAAATGTGTTATTTTTATTACTTATCGTCGATCTGATATGTTAACGAATTACTGCAACCAAAAACCTGTCTTACTGCACTGACTTAAAACACAATTTAAAATGTCATGGAAAATGTTATTTTTATAAGTTATCGTCGATCTGTTATAATATCGAATTACTGCAACCAAAAACCTGAAAAATATTCTAACGGTTATTTTTATTAGCTCTATATAGATAGACTAACCGATAGCGGTTATGTTATCGAATTACTGCAACCAAATACCTGTCTTATTGCCATGTTTTAGAACACACTTGAAATTATATTAATTTATTTCATTTCTTAGTCGCACCGTCCACAATCATTTCTGCTTAACCCAAAGGTATGACTGGTAGAGAATGCCATATGGCGTTAAGTCCACCTTTTGTATAAACTGTGGTTGTGCAATAAGGTATAAATTAATAAATGACGGTAGAAATATTGTAATACTTTCATTGAAAATATGTTGTTTCTTTAGGAAAGAAATTATGATATTTTTTAGAAATATCTTAGTGTTCATTAGAACCAAAAAACGTTAAATTTGTGACTATGTGTAAGGTTAGGAAATGACACTAAGTTCGCAAATGATAAGTTGGTAACATAAAATGTGTTACTGCAATTGGGAAGTGAAATCGGCTAAACAATGTTCAACAAGAACAAGAGTAGTTAGTATTATTTTTGGAAGAAGTACTTTTTATTCGTTTTGAATGTTATTTTTGTCACGAGAATATTTAAATGTGAACTTTACGAAAACCAAAACGGATAATTTAATCTTATTAAATATCTTCATTGGTTCTAATTCGTCCTATGCGCAAATCAGACTTTATTTCTGATCTGAGTCTGGTTTTGACGTAAACGTTGTTAAATCATGGTTACCCTAAAACTATAACTAACGTCGAAAATTAACTCGTCAAGTATGTGTGAACGAGACACAATAGAAATTCCATTATTATGCGACTCCCGGCAGTCGTTTGATACCTGACTGATTACACGAGTTGTTATTTTCCTTTGGCATTTTGCAAAGCTGCGAGCGTTTATATATAATTGACAACACCATTAACTTAATGAAAACAATGGAATGATAAGTACAATTTGGTGCGCCATATCCACAACGGCCACACACCGGTTTAGCCGCCGGCTCTTGCTAATCTGTAGCTGCCGGGCGGAATAATAATAAGATTTAAGCTGTCTACTAGAATTAACTCGTCAAGTATGTGTAAACGAGACACAATAAAAATTCCATTGTTATGCGACTCTCGGCATTCGTTTGATACCTGACTGATTACGAAATAAATATATTTTTTTATTAGAAATTATTCCAAAGAAAACTGATTTCCTTCATAGGTAACACCGGCTTAATAACAAACATGAACATGAAACACGAGTCAAAATTGCATGAATGTGAAAATCAACTCAAATATCAATACATAAAACAATACATAAATTACATAGATGATTAATAATAACATTTCTGCTTGCACTGTCGAAATAATAATTCGGCGCGCGGCGTGAGCGAGAGGTCACGCGAGCCGGCCGAGCCGTGCAACAGCCTCGCTCTGTTTCGCTCTTGCAATACCTACTAAACTAACCAATCTATCCGTACTCTTTACTCTCATAATGGGGACTGAAACAGAACTACAGAGAGAGCCGTATTGGACGGTCCTTGTGCTAGTGAACAAAAGATAAGGAGAAACTTGATTTCTGAAGTACTTACAAATTGCATTTATTTAGGAAACCTACTCTACTTTTAATGATGGGTGACGAAACGCGACGTTTTAATTTTTTTATTTACAAATTACACACAACAAATTACTGTCATAAAATTTAGAACATTTTAAATCATTTATATTATAGTAGTTTTAGGACATCTTGTCACATATTATTTTATAATTTCTGGATTTTGTTGAAAAGAAAAGAGAAAAAAGTTCAAAACACTGATAAAAACAAAAACAACATTAAACAAGAAGAACATGAAGTACTGGGATTCGAACCCGCGTGTTTCAAATCCAAGGCCGCCTTACTAATCCACTGCGCCGTCGTGTCATTAACAATAGTAGCGAAATTTACCTTTGTATTTTAGTTACATTATTTTAACCCTATTTTAGTGATACAGCCACTGTCAGCCACTACAGCAATGAGTTTAGCGCCATCTATTGAGATACTAAACACGTAGACTAGTTGCGACCAATCGACATGCTTATCCGTGAATCCAGTCTACGTAGCGCCATTTATTGACGTGCTGAACACATGAACTAATTGCGAGCAATCGACATGCTTTATTTCGTGAAATACAACAGTCTACGTAGCGCCATCTAATCCGTGTTGTAGTATTCCAACGGGTGCCCGCAAATATTGGCCAGTTACGGCGGAACCGTTTTCTTGTATGAGATGAGGTATCTGTACTAGTAGTATTATATTATCTGTGGCTATGCTAATTTTTTGAGCAAGAAACCAGTCAGCTTTATTATTGGCCGCATTGGTATTAAATGATTTTTATCAATAAAATAGTGAAATGAAATAATAATTAAAATGTTTTTTTTTTCATATTAAAAAAAAATATGGTAGATATTCAGACCCCAATTAAAGCGATTTGGGAGGGCCAGCCAGGGCAATATATCGCTCATAAAAAAGGCATGGGTGTGTATACTATATGCCAATGTGTCAGTGGCCGAGTGGTATAGGCATTCGTCCCGATAGCGTAAGACATGGGGTTCGATTTATTGTTTATCACAGTTGGTTTTTACAAGTGCAATTTATAATTTGAGTTTGTATAGTGACAAAACACTATAAAAATAAAAATGTACATATAAGTAATTTTAATTTTATCAAAAAAACGGCCTCTGAATATTCAATCTAATATTCGTATTTATGTTTAGTTCGTGTTTTAGTGATGGCAGCGAAGGACGTCGTGATTGTTGTCTTAGCGGTAACCGGTAAATATGTTTTTATTTATTGTTTTGAAAAAACTACTTACAAAGATATGTATATACGCGATGTTGTACCTTCACTAAAGGTTAACTTATTAGCATTGAAAAACGCATGTGAAGTAGAAGGTCACAATTTTTTTTAATGAAATTGACGATTGCTTAACAATTATCGCACTTATGCCATAAGATACACGTCTTAAAATGATTGCATGTGTCGTATATCGGCCCCAGAAATATCTACATCGTTCCGCCAAAAAACACCCTACATACTATAGGTAATGTGTTTCACAATTTAAATACTTACTAATAGTTATATTAGCTTATTAAAAGACTAGGGACAGGTCCCTACTTCACAAAATAGTTTAAGCATTACGGAACTCTAAAACGCTAAAAATTTTAATGTGTAAAATGACGACATCGTGAATTGTGTGCTTGGATGAAGTAACAGTGTGTGTCGTAGAATCTTGTGCTCTGTTGCCTTGATTTTAGATCACAAAATATTTCAGCATGATTATCTTGGCCCGATGGTGGTGATGAATATTATATTTATCTATTATCATAGTGCTGTTCAAGTGAGTTCATGTCAACATGCGTGCGTGCGTGACATACATCTTAATTATAACGCTAAAGATCTGAGCCCACTACACGTACACCGCACCATACCAACCATGCTAGAAGCGTATCAGACATGAAAAGCAATAGATACGCTCTACTATGCCCACTGAACGGATCTACAGCGGACTCACCGTTATATAGAGCGAGAGAGTATTTTCCGGTGTTCGCCGACTTGCTCCGTGCATGGCACGCGACGGTGTTGGTCGGTGTTTAATAGTGTGTCGGGTCCATCAGTAAGCAAAACTCACTCAATATAATTTAAAACTTATTTATTGTAAAACGGACATACGGGCAGTTACATTGTTCAAAGAGAAGAGAGCAAACATATGATGATGCAACAATTTACTTAAGGTCGCTACAAATAGCGCCATCTACACTAAAACTGTTGAACTACAATGTTTAGAATGTCAATTACCAGCAAGGTTTAGTTCCAAAGGTGTCATAGTTTTCAGTACAAAGAATATTTCTTTGCCTGACACGTACCTATCGGTCATGGTATGCTACGGTGTAGTATACCATGTACCTACGGAGTACTAGGCAGAAACCATAAAGTGGAGTGATCCTTCGGTACCTACGTAGTACTATTGTAGCTGCCTCGGTGGCGCAGCGGTGAGAGGTTCGGATTTTAAAGCGACGGCTGCGCCGGAGGTCCTGGGTTCGAATCCCAGGTTGGGCCAAAAATATGTACCTGGATTTTTCTGTTCAGAAATTCTCAGGGTAGCCCGGAGTTTGGAAGTTGGCGGTGTTTCACCCCCGTTACTCGGAAAGCACGTTAAGCCCTTGGTCCTGCGCCTTATCTCTCTCCGGTCGTGTCAGATTGCTGTCCCATCGGGCTATGAGCTCCCTTTATTTTCCTTTCATGTAATTTAGATACATCTTGTATTTCATCAAATAATGTTTCAGGTTGGGTCTCCACCCTCCAGCTGCCAGATTGCGAGGTATCAGCAAAGACCGAGTCGGGATACGTGTGCGGCAGACGACGACCAGCCGTCAATGGGGACACGTATGCCAGCTTCCGAGGCATACCTTATGCTAGACAGCCTTTGGGGAGGCTGAGGTTTCAGGTAAAGAGTACGCTACTACCAACGTGGAAATATTTTTTTTAAAATAAATATGCGCCAGACAACACACCAACTATCTGGTTTCGTGGTAAGGAATTTTCTTTCTTGTGTTACGAAGTACCAGACAACGATTATGACGGGGGCGTCTCCCATAAATACTTAAATACATATTACAACATCCATGACTTACGTACAAATATTCATGCTCATCACACAAACATTTGCCCCTTGCGGGATTAGAACCCGCGACGGCCGGCGTAACCCAAGTAACACAGATAGCATTATAAGAGACAAATGTTGACTCCATTTACAACTCATGATCCGTATAAACTCGTATATATGTTCACCGTGCAACTTGACGCACGATATTGGCATTTCAAAACCAAAACGATGCTTTACGCTGTATAACGATTATATAATGGCATTTAAAAGTGCTATAATAAAGCTTTTAGCTTTTATAAAGCCAGCTACAATGTCGTTGTACAACTATAAGCAATTTTCAGTGCATTTAAACTTATAACAGCACTTTAAGACGTGGAAAAATGCTTAATGCACTTAAATAGCATCAACGTGAACCATAATAATGCCTAATGCCGTTGAACAGCATGGACGTGAACTAATGAAATGGTTGCATTTTTAAAGGTCACCTCAGTGCTGTTATACTGCTAACAGCCCTTTATTCAAATACAAGTCAGTCATACCAATGCATTTAGCAGTATATTACGTTAGTTTTGCTTTATTCGTAAAACTAAATGATGTTGTCAGCCATTTTGGTGAAATGTCAAAATTAATTTAACAACACAGTAGCATTTTTTCTGGTGAATGGTAAAGGTATATTGCCTAATCGTGTGTGTATTATTTGCAGTGCTGCGAAATTACTTTGAAATAAATAACCGCAGTATGGCATTGTACTTTGTACTCTGTGTTTTTTTTTTAAGTATTCGAACGAAACGAATAATACTTTTTTAAAATGACTTAAAATAATGTTTTTTTTTACATACGAATATAATTAATGGCGCGTATTGAATGATTGACGCCATCTAGTGAAAAAATAAAATGCCCTGAACCAAACAAGACTGCAGTCCAAACTGGGTTTTATTGGTTTGCTAAAGGATCCCTAAACTTGTAAAGTAATGGCACTATATCAGTCTACATCGAGGCTACTGGTGTCTCGGTGAATCTATATAGGGCTTCTTTAATGCCGATGACACTATAATAGTTCACACAAAGTCTTCTAACTGGCCTCTGGCATGATAACTGTTCACATGTGAGTATTTATTTTGCCAGTGGCATTAATAGGGCTCACCGTGCTGCTATAGAAAGACACCATTTTGTTTTCATTTTATAACCTAATAATTATAATGATTCTGGCCTATTAATTACAGCAAGTGTCTTAAATATTATTGGTTAACACAATTTAACAATGCCCATCTAATACTATTATGTTCATTAAACAAAATACACACTTTTCTAGTTATACACTAGTGTTTTGATAACTGCACACATATCATTTTCTTTTATTTTATAACAAAAACACAATATATCGAAAGCGCGTGAAAAATATCAATGAATACTGTATAGACATTTACAGTAAACTTCATTGCGTAGTAATATTTGAAGGTATGAATAAAATAAGAACCAAAAACTTGACGGTATTTAAAATATTTTTGTTGTTGCTTCTCCGTTCCTTCGTTCATATGTCAAAGCTATAATAGTAAAATGGCGAACTTCATAAAAAAATATTTTATTTTTATATTTCTATCATAGTGTCATGGCATTAGAGTTGTTTTTGCAATGATGAAAGGCTTATTCATATACCAACTGTGAACACTTAAAAAGCTCGTATAATGCTTTAAGCATGTTTTCATGCTACTGTAATGCTTTTGTAATGCAATAAACATTTTTCTTATTAAAAGAATGCTAATATAATGCTTATATAATGTGATTGACAGCTTCATTGATCGTAATAAAGCTTCTATAATGCTATTGGCATTTTCGTTGACCATAATAATGTTTTAGTAATGCAATCGACATTTTTTTTGGCTTTAATAATGCTTATTTACGATCTAAAGCCGTATAATTTGTGCCCAAATTAGCACGATATTAGCCCTATATACGTTTACAATGCTACTATAATGCTTCAACGATACATTAATGCTGTTAGTCGGTCGATATACTGCTGTCATGTGTTACTTGGGAATAGTCAGGAGCGCTAACGAATACACCAAACGCCGACAAAGTATTGGAACCTTGCCTGCGGGGCACGGGGCGCGAGGGGAGGCTAGAGCGAGTTGCGTGAGGGCTGCGGGCGGCGCGGATCCACCCGCGCCCCTCACGCACCGCGCGGAAAGACAGCGATGTGATAATAATAGGTTCCCTTTTGGGGATGGAACCCTAAAAAAGCGTCAAAAGCTTGTAGCTAGTTAGCTTTACCTATTTACATATGCCTGCTGGTTTCGTGGACAGGAGACCCCATGATGGAACCCTGGCCTACCCAAAAATAAAGCAGCAAAGCAATCACACGTCTAAAATTACTGTTATTATTACTAACTAGCTGTGCCCGCGACTTCGTCCGCGTGGAATAGTGACTTTGGATAGAATTTTTAATTTATAGGCTTATGATTTTACAAATAAGATACTTAAGTATAAGTACTTATAAGTACGCAAGATATAAAGTATTTATATAGTACATTTTAGTACTCACTTATCATTAAAATTGGCCATATTTACAACAATAAGAAGCAAGTAGTAGGTACATCAAAGGTGATCAATTATTATGACCATACCGATTATTTGGACGTTCACAATTTGTATTTCGATTAGGAATTCCTTTGTTAGATAGGATAATATGGTTACTTTACTTTTAACTACTACTTTGCCACAAAAAAAACTACTACTTTACTAATATTTTACTTTGTTGTGTGGAAAAAATGGATCTAAATATAAATTTTTTCATGGCACTGTTTTGTTATACTTTGGCAAGTACCATAAAGTACCAAATATTCATTTAATTTATACAAACCAATATGGAGGAAACACTACACATTGAATTAAAACACTTTACAGATTCATTTCCACCCACATTTATTTTAAATTGTTTCGCCTCGGCCCCGTCCCGCCTTAGCCCCGGCCCCATCGAACGGGATAAAAAGTATCCTATGTCCTTCTCCTGGTACTAAGCTACCTCCCCACCGTTTCGTCCCGGTCCCGTGCTACCCCAGCCCCGGCCCCGTCTAGCGGGACAAAAAGTATCCTATATGCAGTATCTTATGTCCTTCTCCTGGTACTAAGCTACCTCCCCACCGTTTCGTCCCGGTCCCGTGCTACCCCAGCCCCGGCCCCGTCTAGCGGGACAAAAAGTATCCTATATGCTTTTCCTGATTCTAAGCTACCACCCCACCAACTTTCAGCCAAATCGGTTAAGCCGTTCTCAAGTTATAAGTGTTGTAACAAACACGACTTTCTTTTATATATATATATTTTCTGCCTACCCCCTAAGTCTATTGGCGTGATTATTTCTATCCTAGTTTACTCTCCAAGTGATGCTGAGTCAAATAAAAAAAGCCCCATCAAAATCGGTCCAGTAGATTCTGAGATTAGCCCGGACAAACAGACAGACAGACAGACAGACAAAAATTTTAAAAATTGTTGTTTTGGCTTCTATTACGGTAATTAAGACCCCCTGTAACAATTTTTCATAAAAATCTTCAATGTACAGAAATCGATCTTTTACAGTCTTATTATATGTAATAAGATTAATTTGGTAATAAACTGGTGGTATGATAAATATAATATTAAAATTTTACTTTTTTTATTGCGGAGACAAAATAATTTTACTTTTAACATACATTTTTTTTTTATTCTACAGCAGTTGTGTAAATAAGGACTCACAATATGTCTGTGTATTTAGCACAATTTTATTTAATCAAGTTTGGAAATGTTTAAATTATGACGTTATGGGCGACCTTGAATGTATTATTCATTATTATTCATTACCTACAGTCGCCACCACATCAAATTTTTGTTCAAAAAACGTTGGTAAAGAAAGTTTTTGCAATAAATACTCGTACAACATGTGGTCTGTAATAGGAAACAAAACTAAATCAATATTTCTACAGTATATCCTTAGTTACCTTGACCTGGTCATAGTGCTTCAAAATGATTTAACTCAGAGATATAGTAATCCTAAGTTATAATTCTAATCAAGTTATCAATGTATATCAAAATCGCTAACGCGTCGTAGTAAATATCAATGTCAAGTTCTACGACTGGACACATTAGTTTGCAATGCATTGCTGGTTTGATTTATTTTGTTAGAAAATAACATTAAATTAAATCCATTTAAAATTGATAACTGATTACTCAGTAGGCCAAAATTTAAAATTTTTGTTCCTATTACAGGCCACATCCTGTATAACATTTGTATCGTGGCAACCAAATTGATAAAAAAATATAATTTAGCAAACTTAATAAAATAATATAAATTGCACTTGTATCAGACGAGGAATCGAACCCCGTGTCTTACACTATGCGGGCGCATGCCTATGCCACTCGGCCACCGACACCTTGGTAACGCCTGTTGTCAATGTGTCGGTCGTGTGGTATAACTTTTTACAAGTGCAATTTATATGATTATTAATTTAACAGGAACTACAACCACCAGAGGCATTTGAAGGTGTCTTCGACGCCACAGAAGCGGGGCCTATCTGTCCTCAAGTAGACGTAATATACGGCCCACTCCTGCAACCGCGTTCCATGAGCGAGGACTGCATCAGAATCAACGTACATGTCCCTTCATACGCGTTGCCTGACCTTGAGGAGTACGGCCGGAAGCCCCTCCTGCCTATATTGATGTGGGTCCATGGTGGATCGTTCTCGTATGGGTCAGGAGATACTGACTTGCAAGGGCCGGAGTATCTGGTGTCCAAAGGAGTGATACTTGTCACTTTTAATTATAGGTGAGTCACCTATCTGTAGTACAGTAGACAGCACATCAAACTATACATTTTTTTGTTGAATAATAGCTCTTATTCCAACAGCATACAATACCGCAGTGTATAGCTTGACGTGCTGTCGTCCGTACATACAATATGTCTAGGGATCTAGTTATAAAACTTTAAAGTGACTTGGCTGGCAGATAATGCTTTTAGCATTAAGTCCACCTTTGTAGACTGTGCAATAAAGTCTTTAAATAAATACAGACCCCATATGGGGGTCAATTCCAAAACCACAACATACTGCAGTGACTAAAAAACACCAGTTTGAGTCCCACGGGCTCGATTTTTGTTAAAACTGCCCGTGAATGTTCTAAGAAAGAAATAAAGAAAATACATTTATTCGACTCACAAACACATATACAATACACTGACTCGTAAACACAAATACAATAAACAGACACACACATAATTACATTTACATTAAGAATGAGCCGAAAAGGCACCCTCTCAGCATTTATCGTGGCAGCAAGATGCGCATGCCACGACACTGATTTTCAGAGGGTGCCTTGTGGGTATAGAAGAAACACAAACAAGAAAAACGTAAAAAGAAAGAAAGGAACAAAAACAAAAATAAACACAACAACAAACAATATAAAATCACGGAAATCCTAAATTATTATTATTATATTCTACCATTCCTCTTCCAGACTCCACGCTTTGGGCTTCCTCTCTCTCAACTCCAAGACTATCCCAGGGAACAACGGGCTTAGGGATGCCAGAACAGCGCTACAATGGCTGCAGAGAAACGCTGAGTTCTTCGGAGGGGACCCTAAGAACGTCACGATAGGAGGGCAAAGCGCTGGCGGAGCCCTAGCACATTTGTTGTCCATCTCGCCTGCTTGTGAGGGACTTTTTTCTAAGTATGAATAACTGTTATTAATCACCAAAACCCTTCGACCAAAGGCGCAGCGTAGGACGTCCACTGACAAGATGGACAGACGACCTTGTAAAGATCGCAGGATCACACTGGATGCAGACCGCTTACAACCGGTTGCTGTGGAAATCCATGGGGGAGGCCTATGTTCAGCAGTGGACGTCCTTTGGCTGATGATGATGATGATGAATCACCGACGCTAAAAAAGAGACGTGATATAAGTTTAACGTGTTTGTCTGTAAATCTGTCTGTGGTATCGTAGCTCCCAAACGGATGAATTGATTTTCGTTTAGTTTTTTGGTGAGATAGATAATTTTATCCCGAGTGTTCTTAGCCATGTTTCATGAAATTCTTCAGCCGATAGAAGATCATAAGCTCTTTTCTAGTTAAATTAACAGCTGATCTTCAAACCACTGATCAGGTCATGATTGAGGAAGTTAGTTAGATAGGGGGATCTGTTAGAGTTGCGGTATATTTTTACCTAAATTGAATGTTGATGATACCTACTATCTCAATTATGTGTGATATATCTTAGCATCTAAAAAAACCGGCCAAGTGCGAGTCGGAATCGCGCACTAAGGGTTCCGTGCCCACTTTAACTGTATTAGGGATTCTTTCTTACTTCCGCTGAGCTAAAATACCACAATATTATACTGACCGCAAATACAACTTTGTTTTTCATGGTGTTTGTATGAAAGACAAAGTTATACGAGTATTTGCGGTTAATAAAAATGTGCTATATCTCAAAAACCACTAGTTCGATTTCGCTCAAACCAATTTTCGTTGAAAGTTTTTGTTGAAATCTACATTATAGATTTTTTCCAAAATTTTCACTTCCTTAGTTCAAAAGTTAGATGGGGGGGACGCCCATTTTACCACTTTGGAAGCGTCCATCTCTCAAACGTTAGACTTTTAAATAATTAAAGAATTTTTATTTTTTATTTAAAAAAAAAATGGTCTTAGAAACCTCAATGTCATTTTGAAAGACCTATCCATAGATACCCCACACGTATAGGTTTGAGTATATTTTTTTTTGTTTTAGTTTCATGTATGGGAGCCCCCCCCCCTTTAATATTTTTTATTTTTATTTTTTTGTATCTGAATCGGAAAGCGGTAAACAGGATACACCTACCTACCAGTTTCAGCGGTGTAATGCTAATAGTTTCAGAATAAAGTGGCTGTGACATACGGACGGACAGACAGACAGACAGACAGACTTGACGATACTATAAGGGTTCCATTTTTGCCATTCGGCTACGGAACCCTAAAAACTTCTGCTTCTAGAGTTCGGGTGAAATATTGTGTTTAGATAGGAGGTAACCAAAATGGAACATTGCTGTAATCATTTTTACCATTAATGTCGTATATAAAATATATTTATTTCTTTACAGAACTATGGCTCTAAGCGGCACTGCCATAGCAAATTTCTTCAGCGTCTCTCCTGCCTACTCGGCTTTACAAGCCAAGATCTTCCTCCTCTATATGGGCATCAACATCTTTGAAGACCCTGATATAATACACAGCAGACTCATAAAATCACCGATTGAAAGTATTCTGAAAGCAAACAAGTTTCTTCTTGACCTATTTGGACTTGTCTCATTTGCGCCCGTTATTGAAACGCCTGTCAAAAACTTCACCGCAATGTTGCCACGAGACCCAGAGTTGCTAATGGCTGAAGGAAGGGGCAAAAATCTTCCAACTTTATTCGGGTTTACTGACAATGAAGCACAACCTTATAGACAGAGGCTGGTCGATGTTAATATAGAAGCTAAGTTAAGATTGTTACCACAGCTGATTGTGCCCACGAATTTGATGTTCACATCAAGTCCTATAACGGTTCCTGTTCTTACATTTAACATGTTGAATACGTATTTCAATAATTCGTGGATAACATTGGATAACTTTTTGAATATCATCGCTGATTCGTATTATAAATATCCCGTGTTGAGATCTATAGAAAAACGACTAGCAACAGGCTCTGCGCCGACTTACTATTACAATTTTGGGTACCACGGTCAAAGGAGTATTGTGAAGGAGGTTTTCAATGTAGATTTTCCTGGAGCTGGACATTTGGAAGACATAACGTACTTCTTCAGAGTGAACGCGGTGCAAGGGCCGATGCTGGGGAATGAGCTTGCGCAGCCAGATCCTGATTCGATGATGAGAGAATGGATGACGAATTTTATTGCGAATTTTGTCACAACTGGGTAAGTAATTCTATTCGTTCATTGGGCCTTATACACCGACTATAGATTAGCCGCTCAGATAATGCTATTTTGATGTGTTCAATTTTTGACTTTGTATGGAATTTCTAACTGCCTGTAAAAATTTACTATACATATTGAGTCAAATTTGAAAACGTAAAGATAGGATTCTGCGGCTATTGTTTTAACGCGCTTATATCTCAGCAACTACTAAACTGATTAAAAAAAATTGTGTTGGATAGGTTATTTATCGGAGAAGGCTTTAGGCTTTAAAACATCACGCTGCGACGGAAGGGAAGGTAGCAAAGGCGGAGGAAAGTGATACTAAGTTTTTGTGTTAATTTTTTACAGAAACCCAACACCAAATGAAGATGCCAGGGCCCAGAAATGGCCTGAAGCAGACCGAAGGCTTTTATACGTAAGCATTAAGGCGCCGATGTACTACATTGCGAAGTCACCATCGCCATACCTTAAGGAAAGAAAAAAATTCTTCGATAAACAGTACAGAATAGGGCGAGGATAGATGAAATTGAACCTTGAGAGCACGAAATAAGGCTGTGAATAAGTTAGAGATAGTGGCGATTTGGGGCCCTATTTTTGAATCACTCGCCTCGATGATTAATGTTCTATTTTCAAATGGAAATCAGTTAAAATCCACATAGTCAAACTAAGTCAAAACACGAAAACTGGATTTTTCAACCACTTGTTTCTACATTTACCGGTATTTTCGCTGACTTTTAATTGATCTTCAAACGAAAAACATACGGAATATAGACACGAGTGATTCGGAAATAGAGCTCCTGGCGGGTAAAATGTTATTGTTAGTTCAAATTAATGACGAAGAGGACACGTACAATATTAAAAGATACGGATATTAATGATAATAATAAGCATTGTCGAGAACCAAATAACTGGAGAAGAAAAGACATCAACGCGTCAGGTCATTCATTTGGGGGTATTGGTAGACTTGGGCGATAAATAACGTCACGATTATAAAATAACAATGATCTGCCTTCCTAAAATATCACCGTGACTTTTCAAGAAGTAACAACGTTCCAAAGTAACAACGTTATTTTTGTCGTTCCATCGTTCCAATATCTATTACTGTTTCAGTCACGCACGTCACAACAGGAAGCGAGGAACGTAGGTAGGAACGATCTGTCCCGCCCGAGCGCGGCCGAACGATCACGAGCTTACGTTAAGTTCTGAGTGTGGCCGATCCGCTCCAAATGTCGTGACTCTTGATTGCCAGAATAATAAATTAAATAAATTTTAATTAAAATAGACACGGCCAGTTAAATAAAATACAAATTAGATTATTTTTAACTATAAATTTGGCTATTATTTACAAGTTATTTAAAAATAAATATTGACTATTATGAATCAGGTATTTTGTACTGGAGATCCATATGTGCTACAAATGCTCCAAATGTCTCTGTATTTTATCATTAATTAAAGCTGGCAATCAAAAATAAAAAATACATAATCTTTTAAGTTAAAAAAACATCAGCTGATGAAAGAATACAATCTTTTCGGTTAACATGATTTTTTTTTCATTACAAGAGTCGGCTTACCATTGTTTTGACAATATTTCTGTTTGAATATTATCTCTTGTCATTATTAATCATCGCATTTAATTAACCATTAGTTGATTAATAACTGAAGTTACATAAACCGTTACGTGACTAAAATCGCCATAGTGACTAAAATAACCTAGGTGACAAAGTCACGGTGATTTTTCGACATTATTTTTATGGAACAGTAACGACGGTCACGGTTATCCAAAAATAACGTTTTGCCCCATGTTAAGGTATTGGTATTAATAAACATCATTGTTGTCAGAGTTACGAATTTCCATCAACTGCTGGAAAATGTTTGTCAGATTACGTTTATAAAAATGCATTGAAATTAATTAAAATATCAATAAATAGTACGGTTTTAATTCCATAACAGTTTATTTATACTTAATCTAATAAATTAAAGACTATTTGCTCTAATCATGCTATAAAAAGGTGGACTTAGTGCTAAAATCATTCTCTGCAAGCTTTCTTTTAACTTCTTTTGTCATTCAATTTCATTGTATTCATACATATAAGAACAGCTTTAAGTCATGATGTAATCTGTTGTGTGTTGTCCAATAAATAAATAATAATAAAAAAACAACAGGCCGCCAATATGTGAAGGTAGCCGGTGGCGGTTTTCTAAGTTTTAAAAATATGCAAGCATTTTAAAGCCATACATGTCATATAATGATTCATTTAGAGCTGTGACAGATTTTTGGGACTGATTTTTTGAAGCTTCGGTCCACCGGGAGAAGACCTCACGTTTGTATTCAACTACTGAATCTACTGGACCTCTATTTTTGAATCACTCGCTTGGATATGGCGTGTGATTTTCGTTCGAAAACGAATAAAAAATCAACGAAAACAACCCGAAATATAGACGTGAGTACTCATAAAATTGAGCAATGTTTTTTAAAATCCTTCCTGTGTAGATTACAACTGGTTTTCATTCCTAAATTTGACTGTAATCAATGAATATCGAGGTGCCCGTAGCGCAGTGGTGGCAGCGCTTTGGTAGTAAGTGAAGCAACTTTCGGCGCGGTCGGTGTTTGGATGGGTGACCATTCCGACCATATAAGTGACGTACATCACGAGCATCTCCGTGCTTTGGAAGGCACGTTAAGCCGTTGGTCCCGGCTAATATCGATCGGTATTAGTCGTTAAGCCTAGTCAGAGGCCCTATGGGCGGCTTGATAAAAATCTGACAGCAAGGTTGGTCGCTTGCCTTGCAAACACCCCTCCGCCAATCCGCACTGAGCCCGCGTGGTGGAGTATGGCTCATACTACCTCACATTTGAGGTAAGGCCTTTGCCCAGCGGTGGGATGCTTACAGGCTAACTTTACTTTACTTTACAATGAATATCACACGCCATCTTGACGCGAGTGATTCAAGATGGCGTGTGATATTCAATGTTTAAAGTCGAATTTTGGAATGAAAACCACTTGTAATTTACACAAAAAGGATTTGAAAAATCATTGCTCAATTTTGTGAGTACTCACGTCTAGATTTTGAGTGATTTCCGATGATTTTTTATGTGTTTTCGAACGAAAATCATACGCCATATCCATGCGAATGATTCAAAAATAGGGGCCCTGATCTACCGGTCAGCGCATACTTAATGATGATAACACGTCAATAGCGAGACGCAATCGCATAATGTCGTGCGCTAGAAAGTGCGGTTTATGTGAAGTGAATAAGGCTTTTGTGTTGAGGCTGCGACAAGTGCCGTTAGTGTACATACAGTAGGGCTGCCACTTTTGTGCAATGTTTTTAGACTTTTTGTATTTTTATTTTATTTTGTTTTAATCTTTCATGGTCACTAACATTTAAACAGTGCCGAAATATCGAAAGCTCATAAATAATAAATAAGGTACATGGTAGCAATCCCGTATCTAACTATTCTAATGTATTACTTACTAGTGGTTTCCCGCGTAAATATCGGATTATAAAAACTATCACAATAAATAAAAGCCTGTGTGTTTATCCGACGTATGAGCTATATTATTGCAATGTTTCATCAAAATCCATTCACAACTTTTTGCTTGAAGGAGTAACAAACATCCTTCCTCGCAAACTTTCACATTTATAATATTAATATTTTACTTATTTTTGACTGTTTACTCAGGTACTACAAAAGGTTTTTTTGTAACTGATTGGTATAAAACATTTTGTAGAATCGAATCGATCAGTCCTGCGTAGATAAAATAAAATAAAATATATATACTAGGTGCTGCTCATAGCTTATCAGTGGGTATCAGGGGCTCTATTTTTGAATCACTCGCTTCAAGATGGCGAGTGATTTTCGTTCGAAGATGAATTAAAAGTCATAGAAAAAAACTCGTTTTCGAACGAAAATCACTCGCCATATCCAAGCGATTGATTTAAAAATAGGGCCCCAGGGCTTACTCCATGCACGGGCATCTGGAGCTCTATTTTTGAATCACTCGCTTCAACATGGCGAGTGATTTTCGTTCGAAGATGAATAAAAAAACAACGAAAATAACTAGTTTTCGAACGAAAATCATAATTACATTGACGCAAGTAATAAAAAAATAGGGCTCCTGATAATTTTCGGCCGTATTTACGAGCGAAGCTGTTACTTGTTCCGGTTCATACGAAACACATTTTTTATCATTGGCCAATAGTGACGTATTAATCACTGAACTACATACCTTAAAAGTTTCCAGCTCATAATTATCTGGTTGATATATTTAGGCAGCTTAAGAGGTCTCAACCCTAACTACGCAAAATAAGGACCACTGTAAAAAGACCTCTGTTAAACCATTATCACCCTCTTTGATGACCATCAATACTCTGCATGCGGTTTCTGAAAAGGGTCTACGTAATTTGGTCGATCACTGCAATAGAGATCCTTATATTTTGATGGGTACATACGAATGGTTAAACTTTCTAGAATGTACAGTTAGAATTTAACTATAGCAAGGGATTTTCACACCATATGAATTTTGAATTGAGTCTAACGTGTATAGTTTAGTCTAATTCAAAATACCCAACCCAAAATTTTGTATAGTCACAAAACTAATAAGTAATTAATTATGTACATGTACAAGTGATTATGGATCTAGGTATTTTCTAAACAATTTAATGAATATCGAAAGTGGTTATACAACCATGTATTCCGGGAACTTTTGGGGAAATGAAGTAATTAATAATGGATTCAGACCAGCTAAAGTCTGTTTAAACTGTAAAACAGTACAATAAACCTAGGCATCTATACACTACGACGGAGTGCATGCGTTGAGCGAACCTCCGTCGTCTCACTTAAGGCGGATTGAGGGAAACCGCGGAGGTTTTAGTGGGTAAACAAAGGGAGTCCCACATAACCCAGCAGGGTATGCATAAAGCATTTCCTCAGCGAAAAAAAAAAGACTACGCTCTATAATACACTACGCTCTACTTAAGAAAAGTTCTCGAGATAAGTTATTTTTAAAATTAATATTTTAAAATCATTATCAAATAGGTTTCAATATTTATTTATTGTTAACTCACTTCCAGAGCTTTACAATAATATATAAAATAATAATGTAGAGGTACTTTTACTGCAATTACGAGTAGTTTACCCAAACCGAATGTTTCCGTCCGGTGACCGTTAACTGTTGTGGACATAACTTTCTACAAGTTAAACAATGTTTGTTGGTAAAACTTAAGAACACTTTACCTTGGAGAACCTAGTCATGATTCTGAATAAATCTAGAAAGGTTTAATAAATGTATGATAAAGATCATTGCTGCAATAAGACCGCAATTGTACACTATAAACTTTGTAATAATATTCTCCTTCAAATTTTTGGTAATGGCGGCCCCTCCCAACAGAGACAGGCCAGGAGCACTCGTCAATATTACGAGTGGTTTTCGTTCGAAGATGAATTAAAAGTCAAAAGAAATTACTCGTTTACGAACAAAAATCACTCGTAATATTGACGCGAGTGATTCAAAAATAGGGCCCCAGGAGCTCTATTTTTGAAGACCAATTTTGGAATAAAAATCAGTTGTAATCCACACATGAAGGATTTGAAAAATAAAGCTCAATTTTGTGAGCGCTCAAGTCCATATTTCAGGTGATTTTCTTAGATTTTTTAATTACTTTAGCGAAAACCACACGCCATAACCAAGCAATTAATTAAAAAATAGAACTCCAGGCGCAGGTACAGTAGCCAGCACATCGGACTAGTATATTTTTGTTGAAAAATAGTCCTTATTTCAACCGCATAAGATACCGCAGTGCTTAGCTTGACGTGCTGTCGTCCGTACAATGGTTTAACGTGATTAATCAAGCACATGGCATAGCTACACAAGTTATTTAAAAATAAAACCCCAGTATTCAGACTATTGACTGAGTATTAAGAGACGTAAAACCTCCGGTTCTTAACTACGATGTGGAAGGCAAGAGGGGAAACCATCATAACTATCACCCCTTATGAGTTCTTATGAAGATGAAAGAAAAAACTCCACCGAAAATGTGAATTGAATGTGATAATGATGTTGACCTACTTAGCAAGATTCGTATACGTAAAACAAAAAACATACAGCTCTTCCTATGTCCAAAATGTTTCGTCATAACAATATTCTGTAAATTACCTACTTTCCATTATAAATATTCATGGCAGATATGTAAAGCACGCTCGAAAATGCAATTAGTTAATATTTTAATAACCTGCTGGTTTTAGAGTAACCAGCCGACCGTAGCTCACGATTTTGGCTTTACCGAAATTTTATAATTTCCGCCTCGCACAATAAACTTAGATAAGTTCAACGAACTATAAGTAGGTGGTGCCAAATAAAGCCTATTTTGATTAAACACTAATAATATGAGTGGAAAAGCACATAGTATGTGCATATTATGTGCACATATCAACATCAACACAATTTTATCAGTCCAACACCATGGCGCTTGAAAATGCTGTAACAAAATTCGTGTAAGTATTTATTGATTGAAAAATAATTACAAAATGAAATACTTTTTCGATTTCTTATGGAAAAAGATACTTATGTTAAAAGGATGTTTGATACAGCAGCAGAAAATCAGTCGTAAGAATGAACCTGTCACTGCGCGGTGAGAAAATTGTGCACTAATAATGGACTAATTGACATTTCTCGATACGCTTACGCAGACGATAGTTTTTCGTGATTGGGGTACCGTATTGACTCGAAATGGACGAACGCGGGTGGGTGAGCGGGGAAGCGGGAGGATCGTGACATGGTTTGACAGGTCCATTACTTACGATACCCGGATAGTGCTTGTTATTATTTTGACAAAAAAAAGCATCTGAGATACCCAATACAAATGTATGATTACTGTACTTTCACTGCACAAAACGAAACCTGCACTCAAAGTAAATAACTTATTTTTTGCATGCTGAGGGCGTGATGTAACGACAAAAAGTTTTCCGTTATTATTACTACCGTAGGTCTTCTTCTTCTTCTTCTTTTTCTTTTGTGGCGACGAACTTATGTTTACCATACGCTTGGTATACCGTTCCGCCAAAGACACGTGTGTAACATTTACACGTCTAGGAATTTATAAAAAGAGAAATAGGTCTACTTGGCAGCTTTCGAAATTCTTCATCTTTAACAATAAGTAAATATAACAACATAAGAATATACATGACGTAAATAATAGAAATAGTTACTTTGACTTTAAGCCGTCACGCGTATTTTACGCAAGAATAATACTTACAATTTTACTTCCGAGCTTAAGATTAGGAAGAAATAATTAAAGTAAATAAACACAACTACGAAGGAATTCATTTTCTGAAAAGTTGCAATTCTTTGTTGATTGCAATTGGAAACTTTAATTAGAGTCAATAACGGTTTTTTAAAAAGCTAAGTGCATATTGCAATTGAAATCTGCGTTTATACTCGTATGTAGGTAAGAAGTACCTACCTTTAAAAATCCAGTAATTAATTCGCAAATAAATCAAATTAACAGGGGAGTGGATCTATTCTATCGATCGATCTATTTACTGGTTGAGGAAACTAAAAAACCGGTTAAGTGCGTGTCGGACCCGCGCACTAAGGGTTCCGTGCCACCCTTAACTGAATTCAGGGTCCACTTACTTTCACTTAACGAAAACATCACAATATATTGCGACGGCAAAAATAACTTTGTTTTTCATAGTGTTTGTATGAAAGACAAAGTTATATTTGCGGTTGATAAAAATGTGCAATATCTCAAAAACTACTGGTTCGATCTCCTTCAAACCAATTTTCGTTGCAAGTTTTTGTTGAGATCTACATCATACATTTTTTCCAAAATTTTCACTTTCTTAGTTCAAAAGTTAGATGGGGGGGACGCCCATTTTACCACTTTGGAAGCGTCTATATCTCAAACCTTACACTTTTAGAAAAAATGGTTTTAGAAACCTCAACATCATTTTAAAAGACCTATCCATAGACACCCCACACGCATAGGTTTGAGTAAAAAAAAATTTTAGGTTTTAGTTTCATGTATGTGAGCCCCCCCTTAAATATTATTTTTTTCTTACTTTTTGTATCTGAATCGGAAAGCGGTGAACAAAATACACCTACCTACCAAGTTTCAGCTATGTGACGCTTATAGTTTCAGAATAAAGTGGCTGTGACATACGGGACGGACAGACAGACAGACAGACAGACTTGACGAAACTATAAGGGTTCCGTTTTTTGCCATTTGGCTACGGAACCCTAAAAAGAATTATTTGCGACTTTGCACATGTTTTTCTGAATGTTTAATTAATTGTTTATATGTTTTTATCCTTATTTTGGTCATGAATATTGAATTCATTCAATATCTGATGACTGAATAAACAAAAAATCACAAATAAGTACCAATCCAAAAGTCATCTAAATTACATAAACGCTCGCAAAATTACCCCCTTTCACTATCTCCGACCAGTGTGCACACAGCCTAATGATGTTTAAACCATGTTGCTCATTCATAGTGAACTGCACATAATTTCGTGTTTTGTCTGCATATTTTTATCGCAACATAAGTATAGATGTGTCACCTCTTTTATACTAGCCGTTTTAAAGTTAGTTCTTAGATTTGTACTTAGGACTGCATTATATATTTTTGGTGAGTTTTTTTGCATTATTACACAAGCAATATCGGTTTTGCCTGCTCAAATATCGGATTTTGCAAAAGATTTTCCGTAAAAAGTTTCGGGTATAATTTCCGGTATCAAAAATATCCTGCCCGAGTAATACAGTAAAATAGGCGGATGTGATGACAATATTATTTTGAAACCATCAAAATCAGTTCAGCCTGCGTGGAAACGGAACGTGCATACGTAAATACATACTATCGCGTTTTAGTATTATACTTACACGTACGTTTTAGTATTATACGTAAGAACAAATTTAGGTATAATACTGAAAGCTATAATTTTAAAGATGCTCGTTTAATAATAAACATACAGGTAATATTTTAAATAGACGCCAAATTCCAGAAGTATGCAATTTATATGAGAATGCAAGTCCGGATGGAGGAAAAGCAACCGCCCGCATAAAGGTGCTTACCGATTAGAGCACGCAGTTATTTTTATAAATCACTAGTGGACCCAGCGAGCTTTGTTTCGCCCCCCACCCCGCTGAGAAAGTAAGAAGTTACTTGAATATTTCTTTCATTAGAACCTTCTCCTAACAATAACAAACACAACAAAAAAGAATTGGCGAAATTGGTCCAGGGCCCCTATTTTTGAAGTGTTTTTGAGTGATTTTCGTTCGAAAACGAAAAAAAATTAAAAGTCATAGAAAAAAACTCGTTGTCGAACGAATATCATTCGCCATATCCAAGCGAGTAGAGATGTACCGACTAGTCAAATCAAATCAAATCATTTATTTGCTAAGAATACAGTATACAAAAGTTTGATCTTAAAAATTTATGGCAGTGCGTGTATTCCGCCTGCACCGTCGCCGACTAGTCGGCTAAAACCGCCGACTAGTCGGCCCGCTTCTCACTCATGTTAATATGCTTAAAAAATGGAGTGATTGAAAAGACATTATATCTTTACTCTTGTTATTTTTTATCATAAGAATCACAGTTTCAGTTTACAATACAATATAGAGGAACTCTTCCTTTAGTCTTTTATAAAATAACAAAATACAGGTTAAAGCAAATAATAATTGGTGATAAATAGGTTCAATTACTTATTATAACATAAAAAATAGGAACTCTTCCTTTGACATCCCCACCCAAGTTATTCAATCTCGAAATTAATAAAATAAAACAATACTAGAATTAGATTACTAATAAGAATTTAATTAGAATGAGGTAATATACATTAAGAAAAATATAAGGACGTGTGTAGTAGTATCAACTTCCTTAACGAACATCTAATATAGAGGTATAAAATTCTCGAGTCACAGTTTTCGTTGCCATACTCCTCCGAAACGGCTTGGCTGATTCTCATGAAATTTTGTGAGCATAATGAGTAGGTCTGAGAATCGGCCAACACCTATTTTTCATACCCCTTAGACGGGGCCGGGGCTGGGGTGGGACGGGGCCGGGGCGAAACGGTGTGGAGGTAGCTTAGTACCAGGAGAAGGACATAGGATACTTTTTATCCCGTTCGTTGGGGCCGGGGCTAGGGCGGGACGGGGCCGGGGCGAAACAAAGTTCGCTGGGTCCGCTAGTAAATAAATGAAAACAACTGTTACGCCCGCTCGCTCAAACGTGCTGCCGCCTTAGTGAGAAAGCTTCATCTCATTGGAGGCCTGCGTCTGCGCAGACTGGCTCGCATAGTGGAAGAGAGCGGTGTTGCGAACGTTGTCAAGTGCTGTGGTTTTATTGCAAGTGAATAATAAATTACAAGTGAGTATTGGTTTAAAAGATTTTTAGTTATCTTATCTTATCTTTTAATATTTATTATGAATAAGAGAGACGTTAGAAAGATAACTGGTAACAAGATGTTGCATTGTGGTAACATTGCGGTTTTTTTTAAAGTTTGCAACTAGGTACAAGTTATCAGACTTACAACCAAGCTCTAGGTACTTTATAAGCTAGCAAGCTAGTTAGTTTAGTGTGTTTGGCGAGCACTATTACAACACAGTTTTTTTTAATATTAAGTACATGATCAGTGGTTTTCTTTTCATTTATAATTATTTTTATGACAGCTTTCTTGTTTGGAGTCATTGCATTTTTCGATTAAATTTTAAAAATACTTATCACGATAAATTGCCCTTTTAAAATAGGCCGAATTTTCTGTTTCCTTACTTCGTCAATGTTCCTGCATGTGAAAATCATAAGGCCTCTCCCACATTAGTAACACCAGCTAATATCAACCTTATTGTCTTTTGACATATCTAAATAATTAGTAAACTAGGTACTGAGCTTGCAATCGCATTATCAAAAACGGTTCATCAACTTTGACACTCTTACCCGGCATTACCATCGGCTAGACAAAGGATAAACTTCTCAATTGTTAGCTAAATCGTTTTGTAAATGAAAACTCAAAGCTTTAATATTATGAGAGAGAGTTAAAAATGTTTAAAGAACTCTTTTTTATCTACATACCAAATAGGTTCCTATTCTTTATTATCTTACTTAACGGTTTTCTAAAGGGTTTTCAACTAAAGACGTGAATACATAAAAGATTGTCTCCGGACCATTCAACGATGACTTTCTCTCGATGTCGATATTTGGTAACCTACTCGTACGTGATGTTATTCAATAGCATACGCATACGAAGAAGCGATTATGCTTATGGAACTTTCTAGGTTCGATTTTAGACTATAGGGCAGAAAATAACACTAGTAAAACTCGTAGGTGCTTTTTTATGCCTTATAAACGTAAATTTTAATTTATCCTTTAAATAGTTTTTTTTTCATGTTTAGTTTGTGGAAAATCACACAGATATTATTACAACAAAAATATACGGTATGATAACCATACGTAAGTATTTTAAAGTATTGTTGCCATACAATAAGTAAGAGAATGAAACGTGTTTTCCACTGTTTAATTACCTCAGTTCATGACCCTGTCAAACGGACTTAATAATGACGACTACTAAACTCATTAGAATAAATATGGTAATCATTTTTAAGAACAAGTACTCAAATGTAGGTATTATTCACACATACTTATGAGTGATCAAAATAGAAGTGCAAAAACGTCCACAGTTCCATTCCATTGAATACGGTAAATACACTCCTATATTTGGACACTAGCTTTTGCCCGCGACTTCGTCCGCGTGGAATAGTGACTTCTTTCTCCCGTTTTTTACACATTTACCACTATATCTTTGCTCCTATTGGTCGTAGCGTGATGTAATATAGCCTATAGCCTTCCTCGATAACTGGACTATCCAACACAAAAAGAATTATTCAATTCGAACCAGTAGTTTCGGAGATTAGCGCGTTCAAACAAACAAACAAACAAACTCTTCAGCTTATAATATTAGTATAGATATATGGATGTTCAACGATCCCTTTATTCATCTTCATAATTCAAAATAACTGTCAAAATCGGTTCAGTCAATTAGCGTGGAAACTGAAAGTAGGCACTTGGATGCTGTCACTTACTTTATTTTATTTGATCTATTTGTATTGAAAACTATGACACTGTTCCCACTAGACCGTTCCGTTATCGACCAACACCGTCGCGTGTCATGCACGGAGCGTGTCAGCACCGGCAAAATACGCTCTCGCCCCATACAAACGGTGTTTAGTTTGTGGAAAATCACACAGATATTATTACAACAAAAATATACGGTATGATAACCATACGTAAGTATTTTAAAGTATTGTTGCCATACAATAAGTAAGAGAATGAAACGTGTTTTCCACTGTTTAATTACCTCAGTTCATGACCCTGTCAAACGGACTTAATAATGACGACTACTAAACTCATTAGAATAAATATGGTAATCATTTTTAAGAACAAGTACTCAAATGTAGGTATTATTCACACATACTTATGAGTGATCAAAATAGAAGTGCAAAAACGTCCACAGTTCCATTCCATTGAATACGGTAAATACACTCCTATATTTGGACACTAGCTTTTGCCCGCGACTTCGTCCGCGTGGAATAGTGACTTCTTTCTCCCGTTTTTTACACATTTACCACTATATCTTTGCTCCTATTGGTCGTAGCGTGATGTAATATAGCCTATAGCCTTCCTCGATAACTGGACTATCCAACACAAAAAGAATTATTCAATTCGAACCAGTAGTTTCGGAGATTAGCGCGTTCAAACAAACAAACAAACAAACTCTTCAGCTTATAATATTAGTATAGATATATGGATGTTCAACGATCCCTTTATTCATCTTCATAATTCAAAATAACTGTCAAAATCGGTTCAGTCAATTAGCGTGGAAACTGAAAGTAGGCACTTGGATGCTGTCACTTACTTTATTTTATTTGATCTATTTGATGTACAAGACAAGTTACCGACAAAGTACATTTGAAAAGTGGTAGTACCTACTAAAACTTAAGGTTAATGGTCTGGCCCGGTTAGCCAGACAGTTGCAGGTTCAAGTCCCGCCTGTGCGCAATTTTTAGTTTCCTAATATATTATAGCAGAGTACAATCATATTATTAATATTTAGCATTATCATAAAATTCAATTCAATTCAATGGAAACAACAAATAAAATAATTACTGACTGAAAAATGAAATTTCACGACGAAAATCCGGGTTTTGTGAAAACGAAATCTGAGTAGTACCTATCTAAGAAAGTAGGTAGATTAATTTGACTCATATGAGTGTAATACCCAGGTGTAATCAAATCTACAGCTAGAAAACAGAAACATCTAGATGGACTAACTGTATGTAGGAAAAGCGCGGCTCGAATTTCCCCTCTACTTTCTTTATGAAATTGAGATATTAAGATTTACGACTGGCTAGTGGCTACACATCAATATGATTTTAATGCAATACAATGCGTTGGAGTGCATACAACCAACATTGATTGTTCGTGCTTTTGCATCGAAATTAAGCTTTGAATATTTTACAGCACGACCCCACAGCAAATTCTACTATTAACAATCAAAATAATTCTATAGGTTGTTCTAACCAAATGACTTTTAACTTTTAACCTTATTATCATCAACATACTTATATAACTTTATAGGATCGGAAATTACCCAGGAGCTCTATTTTTGAATCACTCGCTTGGATATGGCGTGTGATTTTCTTTCGAAAACTATTTCACTACGCAAATATACTGTTTATGCCAAAATACAGTTTGAATCAAATCGCGAAATAGAACCCATTTATAAAAGCAACTGTGTCATACAAGGAATCGTGACATATAAATCGGACGGTAGCTTAATTGGTAGAGCAATTGGCCCGGTTAACCAGAAAGTTGCAGGTTCAAATCCCGCCCGTGCGCAATTTTTGGTTTCTTATTTCATCTTTAAAAACACTATAAATTAACCCATTTATTTAGCTTTATGCCTGACTTTATGCATACTTCAACTACAATAAACAACAAAGATCTCGTCTAAGTAAAAAAATAGCAAACCAAGCATAACATATTTTAAAAGAGCACTGTTATACCTAAGACTAAACAATTTTGGTGTAATCATTAGCTCATTACCACTCACAGAATAGCTGTATTCAAACCGACCGTCAGCAAAAACTGTAGCATTATAATTTGAGCTCAGAACCGCAATTACTATGGTAATAACAGAAATGCGCGGTTACAGCTGAATTTGATAAAAACCTGTTACATACAACCTGCGCCTCAGTGTAAGATACAATGAAGTAGGTTCGCTCCAAAAGTCCAATCTTACAACATCGGTTGGCATCCCGTTGATTGTATTGCATTTTTGGGATCATCCTATTTTAAAAGAGGAATTGTAGAATCTAAAATAAGATAGACACAATTTATTTTCAGTTGCAATGATTTTCGAGACATCTACGCCCTTATCCCCATGTTACAATATATTTATTTAGATGTGAAACCGAAACAGCAGTTAAATAATATTAGTATAGGAGCAGTGATTGTACCTCTAGAGATAGTCTGCACGTTTTTCTGAGTTCTATTTGAAAAGTCTAGGAAACGTAACGCTTGCTTTCCGTTTAGAGATTTCTGCCTACCATGCTAGGAACGTGTCGTGCAAAAACATACCTATTTTTTGTATTGAAAATTATGACACTGTTCCCACTAGACCGTTCCGTTATCGACCAACACCGTCGCGTGTCATGCACGTGTCAGCACCGGCAAAATACGCTCTCGCCCCATACAAACGGTGAGACAGATCGCTGTAAATCCGTTCAGTGGGCATAGTAGAGCGTATCATAATGTTTTTCGTGTCTGATACGCTCCTAGCCGGTCATGTTTTCCTAGCCGGAGTTTTTCTGTTCAGAAATTCTCCGGGTAGCCCGGAGTTTGGAAGTTGGCGGTGTTTCACCCCCGTGCCTCGGAAAGCACGTTAAGCCGTTGGTCCTGCGCCTGATCTCTCTCCGGTCGTGTCAGATTGCTGTCCCATCGGGCTTTGAGAGTGAAAGGAATAGAGGGTGCACCTGTGTTTGCGCACACACTTGTGCACTATAATATGTACCGCGCAGTCGGTTAGTCGTTGTGACTGGCCACCGTAGTCGAAATCGGCTAGGGGGACTATTAATTAGCTGGTCATGGTATGGTACGGTGTCGTGGTCCCAGACCTTAAAAGTGAACCTACTGATCTATCCATACGGTGTGAAGAGAAAGAAAGCGCATGTTTTGGCTTCGCAAGTGTTAACGACCTCTGTTCGCATTGCTGAGGTCCACATTTTTCGTTTTAACAATAAGTACCTAATTACAAAGTTACGTAAGTAGCTTAACTAAACCTTTTAATGTTTGAAATAAATGCATACGATGCGATAAAATAAGGTAAGTAGAGCTACATACACAGCTACATAAGTAAAAGACATACCGCTCTTTGTGAAAATAAATGTAAAGTATAAATTAAATAAAACGTAAGTAGCTAGAGCAAGTGTAGACTGTCTTCACGTAGGATGACATCATACATAACAATTTAATCACATTACATAAGAGAATAATAGACCAGCCTCTTGCGCCAAACACTAATCGCTTCATATATGCCGACGATCTAGCCCTGACATCTCAAGCACCTTCCTTTGAAGAAGTTGAAAGGAATCTAAGCGAAGCACTGGAAACCCTTAGCTGCTACTATGAGCAAAACTCCTTGAGACCCAATCCTTCGAAGACCCAGTCTTGCGCCTTCCACCTGCGCAACCGCGAGGCCCAGCGGACACTCAATATTCGATGGAGAATGTGCCGATTGCCCATTGTTCTAACCCTAAATACCTCGGAATAACCTTGGACAGAGCCCTTACCTACAAACAACACTGCATCAACACCAAGCAGAAAGTGGGCACCCGTAACAACCTTTTACGCCGCCTAACATCCTCTAAATGGGGAGCATCTCCGCAAGTCTTGCGGACGACTGGATTAGCCCTTTCCTTTTCAGCTGGTGAATACGCCAGCCCGGTCTGGAGCCGATCAGCACACACGCGCCTAGTGGACACAGCTCTTAACGACACATGCCGAATCATCACGGGCTGTCTAAAACCAACTCCTGTTGGTATGCTGTACCCGCTGGCTGGTGTTGCCCCCCCGGACGTACGCAGGGATGTGGCAAGTTCTTTGGAACGCCTTAAAAAGGAGACGGACGCTCGGCACCCCTTGCACCAACACATGCCAGTAGTCCAGAGGCTAAAGAGTCGGCATAGCTTCGTCAAAGAGGTGTCCCCTCTTGATGGCGAAGCTAACCAAGCCCGGATAAAACTCTGGCAGGAGAGATACCCCAACACATCTCCTATTCCGCTAAAGGAACAGCTCCCCCCTGGACATAGTCTACCTTGGCAGACTTGGAAGTCCTTAAATAGACTGCGGACACAAGTCAGCCGAAGTAAGGAGAACTTGTACAGATGGGGTTATGTTGCGGACGATGCATGCTTGTGTGGTGTCTCTCCACAGACGATGGCACACCTACTGTCATGCCCTACGTGTCCCCATACCTGCACACGCGTGGACCTGTACAACGCTACTGACAAATACAATAAATGTTATTTTGATTTTGATTTTGATTTTGAACGCTTTGTCAGTCGCCGAGTACTGGTCCTCAAAAATATAACGCCAGAGTCGACACGAAAAGAAGAAGAAGAATAGAAAATTGCATGGATGATACAGAGATAATAGATGATACAGTTCTAAATGAATGCAATATAATACAGATATGAGCCTCTATTTTTGATTGACTCGCTTCAAGATGGCGAGTGATTTTCGTTCGAAAACAAGTTATTTTCGTTGACTTTTAATTCATCTTCGAACGAAAATCACTCGTCATCTTGAAGCGAGTATTCAAAAATAGGGCCCATGGGCAGTGATCTACTATTAGTATATTCATTCTAGATTTTTTAGCGGCAAAATTTATAATTTTAATTTGTTGCTGCTGTGTTATAGCTCCAAGTGAGTACATTATAGTACACAACTCTCCCACCCCCCCAACCCGCCGCTTCACCACTCCCCCCCTCGATAAAGGTCCCAAATTTCATATTTCCTCAATTTTCAGGAAAACTATACAAGCTAGGACAAAATGGTCAAGGACTAAATTATTTGTCAATAAATTACCTACAAATAAGTATTAACATTCATTTTGATACGAGTTATAGTTTTTAAGTTATGGAGCATCAAAGAGTACTAAAAATGTGCGCTTAGCAGAAATACAACATTTAAAACAAAATCTATACAAATATTATAAAGCTGAAGAGTTTGTTTGTTTGTTTGTTTGTTTGTTTATTTGTTTGTTTGAACGCGCTAATCTCTGAAACTACTGGTTCGAATTGAATAATTCTTTTTGTGTTGGATAGTCCAGTTATCGAGGAAGGCTATAGGCTATATAACATCACGCTACGACCAATAGGAGCAAAGATATAGTGGTAAATGTGTAAAAAACGGGAGAAAGAAGTCACGATTCCACGCGGACGAAGTCGCGGGCAAAAGCTAGTAAACAATATAATTTATAAATTTTCTCAAGAAACGCGTTTCTGTAGTACTTACCTATCTAAAACAAATCAGTATCGTCATTGTTATCTTCTAAAGGTTTGTCGAAGCTACAAAGGCCCCAATGTCTGCATATGGTGGAACAACGGAATGCAGCTTTGACACATCCACATACTTTTCTGTAGCCTTTTTTGCAGCTGCATGATACTATTTTCAGTATCTACTGTGGAGCTGGTGCCTATGTGGTATTTAGGGTACAAAGTTACTATTTTTTTCCAGCTTCAGTTTTCTGGGTTGAATGAATTTGCTCGCCATAATTGAACTTGATGAAAAGTATGTGTTGAATTCTGACAAGCAGCTCCTGAATATGGTGGAAACTTTGAATATAGCACCACCGTATTGTTCTTCAGATCAATGTTTTGTAAAAGTGGACCTCTCGTATATCGTTTATACTTTTTAGGTACCTACTATGATACTATCCGAGAATATATCTTTCTCCTGCCTCTTCTATCTGCTTGCGTGAGGCATCCGGGTTATTTAAAACGTTTATTGTATCTTGCAAGTCGGTCTTTTTACCAAACAGGAAAGACTAAACCTTTCCTTTGTTGTAGAATGCCGATGTAGTAGAATATATTCTTACGTGGTGGAGTCAGTCCCAGTAAAAGAACCAACAGATCAATGTCTTGCCCAACCACTACGACAATGTCTTTTCGACGTACTACATCATATCGGCATTCTAAGGCACAGGAAAGGTTCAGTCTATTCAATAACATATAACATCGACTTGCAAGATACAATAACTCCTGATGCCTAACGCGAGGAGGTAAAAAGGCAGGAGAAACATATATTCTTGCATAGTATGGGGCTAAGCAAACCTAAAAAAGTATAATCGTGTTACGAAACATTTAGGTACTTCAACTTCACTTCTTAACCAACTCTCAAGAACAATACGGTGTTATTATGAAAAGACCACCTTCTTCAGCTTGTCAGCATTCAATGCATACTTCAAGCTCTCAACAGTTGATACTGAAAACAATATCATGCAGCTGCAAAAACGGCTACAGAAAAATATGTGGATGTGTTAAAGGTGCATTCCGTTGTTCCATCATATGCATACATTAGGGCCTTAGTAGATTCGACAAACCTTTAGAAGATAACAATGACGATACTGATTTGTTTTAGATAGGTAAGTACTACAGAAACGCGTTTCTTGAGAAAATTTATAAATTATATTGTTTATTTTGTGTTAAATGTTGTATTTCTGCTAAGCGCACATTTTTAGTACTCTTTGATGCTCCATAACTTAAAAACTATAACTCGTATCAAAATGAATGTTAATACTTATTTGTAGGTAATTTATTGACAAATAATTTAGTCCTTGACCATTTTGTCCTAGCTTGTATAGTTTTCCTGAAAATAGAGGAAATATGAAATTTGGGACCTTTATCGAGGGGGGGAGGGGTGAAGCGGCGGGTTGGGGGGGTGGGAGAGTTGTGTACTATAATGTACTCACTTGGAGCTATAACACAGCAGCAACAAACTAAAATTATAAATTTTGCCGTTTCGCCCATACATTGAAATCTAGAATGAATACACTATATTCACTTACTTACTACCAAAGCTTAGACATTTATTATTTATACATTGAACTACTATACTAGCGCATGGAACTGACACCACAAACAAATATCGTGCCACATGAATTGTCATCAATAAGTAGGTACTTGAAACGGTTTCATATTCAAAATTAAAATTTCAAGGAATACATCACAATTTTTGTTTGGCATAGATTTTCTTTCACTGTATTTTGAAAACTTAATCGTTATCGACTTAAAAAGTGAATAAGATAACAATTTTCAACACTTGTATAACCCAGTAGTTGTGTATCTCATTTTTTAAATCAAAACAGATAACAATCAAACGAGCATGAATTGAATACTTAATAAACCTAAACATTGTTCTTTAATTTATCCTTATTCCTTCGTGTCACGTTTTCTGAATCAGTACGTAAATACATCTGGCAGTGGCTAGATGCTTCTTGAATAAAAAAATTGTCCGCACTAGTACCTACCATAGGTACACAAAAACATTTAGACATAGGTATTTCAAACGTTAATTTAACTTACTTATTTTCGTGCGAATAATAAAGTGCATTAAATAAAAAATAAAAAAACCAGTTAAAACTTCATTGTATACCGCACAGCGAGCAACATGTAAGGTACGATTTAGGTGTGGAGCTATCTCAACAAGCAATCTCTTCCAGATAACCTGGAAGTTTAAACTGGAAGTTGATGCAAACTACAAACAAACCGTGATGAATAGTAAGCAATGAGGTTATGGAAGGGTTGGAGGTCGATTCTCACATCATCGAACTTCGTTTTGTGTGGTAATTCGATTACGGGTAGGTATCACTGTTTTACGGAAAAAATCAAGTAATATACTTATCCACGTCAAAAAAAACTACCACACGAAAGAAATCAAAATGCATAGAAATCGTGACCCGAATTAAGCAATAATTTATTGTATTTTCTTTGAAAAAGAAAATTCGATCGGTGAACTTTTTTCGTATACGAACTGCACGAGAATTGGCCTCCAGGGGCCCTATTTTTGAATCAATCGCGACAATATTACGAGTGATTTTCGTTCGAAAACGAGTTTTTTTTATGACTTTTAATTCATCTTCGAACGAAAATTACTCGCCATCTTGAAGCGAGTGATTCAAAAATAGGGCCCCTGGTGGGTCTATGTCAGTGAGTTGTTACTTCTCTCGCAAAAAATGTGTCGCAAATACGTCGACAAGATTGTGATGTTTTCTTTGAAATTTGTATTTCGAATTAGGAATCCGTAACTATGAGTTGATGACCGTGCCGTCAATTCATGGAGCTCAAAATTTGTTCGTGATGTCAGTTCCATACGCTAGTAAATAGTAGTTCAAAAGGTATGTGCACTCAAGTTACTGAGTGACTTAAAGTTAATCTGCATTCATTACCTACTTATGTTGGTACTATAAAGCCATTTGTACTCGCATTACGCAAGTACCTTCATCTTGTACTCTTATTACAGGCCACACGCTGTATAATAGTACTGTCATACTACTGTCTGGATTGGTTATTTTCGTTCACATTACAATGCTATTTAAATGTTGACCCGGCGACTTTGACGAATTTCGCTATAAAAACTCCTTGCGTAAGCGCATACAATTTGTCAGCAGTGACAGCGCGGTAATACCTACATTTCTTTTTATTAATACACCTTATATTAGGCATTTATTTTTAGCGTTTTTAAGCGTTAACTATTTTGACGAGAATAAAAGTAAAGTTCAAATTCACAACGCAAGGCACTAAACCAAATAAAAAATTGGCAATCCGTAACGATCAAAAGGTCGGAGTCATGAACCTTTACAAAAACAATGACATGGCGTAGTACGCAGCTTAGTCTATTACCAATCATGCTAATTACATTCTAATAAATAGGTCTAACGAGTCGTCTCGAACGACAGAGAAATCGGTCCTTATCGATGTTGTAATCTATTGTTTAAAATTTTGTACACGAGTGTTCGAACGACGTTAAGCCATCATTGTTGATTTCATCAGTTTGCACCTACACGTGTTATATGAATCTTGTATCTCTGTAGAGGTTTTATTAAGTTGTGTGTAATTCAGTTTAAAAGTGACGTGACAACGTTTTTGAGGTATGAGTGAAGTTTTAAAATAGTGATTTATGGTGATACGGAAACGTTAGAGCGCGGCGACACAAAAAACGTAAGTTTTGTAGCTGTCGTCAATGATATTTAAAAATTATATCATTGGTATTGGTTGTAGTATTAAATTAAATTATGTTAAAAGATCCTTCTCATCATTGCGAACTTTACGGAAGTTATTATTAGTACTCGTAGAAGGATTTACTTACTTTGCCGCGTTTTAGGGTTGACGATTGTGATTATTGTAGGGTAGACCGGGTACAATTGTAGCATTTTACCTTTGATACTTAATTCTGGCTTTATTTATAACTTCATGGCAATAGTGTCTCTGTATATTAATACTTAGTTTTCTTGGCTATAAGTCAGTGTCATCTGTAGATGTGTAGAAGAAATACAAGCTGATATATTTTACACTGAAGCAAAAGAGGAGAGTTGGTACAAATGTCCCCTGCCCTGGGTCAGTTGTACCAGAGGTATCATGGAACAAAATACCTTGGTTTGATTAGAAAATTATGTTTATTTAAATCACAATATATCACTAGACAATGTCTTTATTAATCTAGCAACAATGCAAAACTAAATTCTTAAAAGTAATTTAATTAAATCAACAAACATAAAACTCAACTTTCCTAGTTTTCAGTAACCCAACTTAAAATTCTGATTATAAAACATTGTTTTTTTAAGTCTTGTAAATTACATTTTTTCAGGTCTAACACCAATAATTATCAAAAAATAGAAGATATTATTAATCAACACTTTGTATGGAATATCACTTGTAACAATTGTCCCCGTGGTACAACTATCCCCATATAGAACAATCGTCCCTTGAGATATAAAATTAATGCTTTACTTAGGTAACAAAGTAATCAGTCTTCAATATTTAAAATACTAAGTACGTGTTAGTTTTAAATCTCTAACAATCCTAGTTATAAAATCAGTCTTATTCACAGAGTCATTCTGAATCACAATTGTGGCAAATGTAATTTATTTCTTGTGGTGTACAGTCTTCGTGGGCCCAGTTATGGCAAAAAGTGCATTGGACCCATTGTTCGTTTGGTCTACTAGAACCAAAAGATTCCATGCATACTAGGCATAAACAATCGTCTTCTTCAGAGCTAGAATTACTATCTTCAGCATTTTGTTTAGTCTTTGTTTTTTTGGTACTTGTTTTAGGTTTAGTTTTTGTTTTGGATTTAGTATTCACATTATATTTTTTTACTTGTTTAGCTTTTTTCTTCCGCTCGGTTTCCTCATGTTCTTTTCTAATTGATTCCTTTTCCGGTGTATCGGTCTATATAGCAGATTTTCTCTTCTTACGTCCTTTTGTAGTTGTTTTTCGTGGCGGTGCTTTTGGTAAAGGTCTTATAACTTCCGGAGAAAACGTTGTCATTGTGGCTGTACTAGTTGATGGTTCATCCATGAGAGAAAACATATTTTTGGCCTGATGTACATTTTTCTGTTCTGTACCCAACAAAGATGTTGAAGGTGGTATCGTGTTTATCGGCTCTGTACCCAACAAAGGTATTGAAGATAGTGTCGTGTTTATCGGTTCTGTATCCAACAAAGGTGTTGAAGGTGGTGTCGTGTGTACTATTTCATCTGGTTTTTCAGTGTCTGCTAAAGGATCTAATGGTTCTGCTAAAGGATCTAATGCTGGTGGTGCCAAGTTGCCAAATTCAATCGAAGTGTCTTGCTCCTGTCGTGAATTTGATGGGTTTTGATGGAATTCTGTAGGCGTTAGTGGATTTCTAGAGCTTGTATTAGCCGATTCTCTGATTGGAGCAGCATCAACGTTGGCAGTTACGTTATCAAAGTTGGGCACGGGTCTATCAGTGACAAAGGAAGGGCTGAAATCAAGTTCAGTGAAGATCTCCCTATTGTAAGGATATGTTCCAGTGCATCTAAATCCTGCCTGTATATTATTTTGGGTCAAAGCCAATGGATATGCTGTGGCTACAATTGACGGAATATCATATATGGTCATTGTCCTTCCAGGGTGACTTCTCATCCAGGCATCACACGCCGAGTTTACTGCCTTTTTTAATGGACCATTTACTGACCTATCTACGGGTTGCAATTTATGAGAGCAATGAGGTGGAAAAGACAACATAACGATTCCATGCTCTTTACAGAAGTCAAGTGCAGATATAGTGATGTGCGATGGATGGTTATCTAGAAGCAATAACACTTTGTTCTCCTTTGATGATCGTGAGTGATTTTGGAAATGGTTTAGAAATATTAGAAACTCATTTTCTTGCATCCATCCAGATGAATTACCTGCGCCGATGCATCCTACAGGACCATCCCGAACAAAGTGTGAGTTGTATCTCAAACGGGGAAATACAAACATGGCGGGAATTGAATTTCCAAGTGCGTTTACCGCCACTGTAACTGTTACCAAAGTTCCACGTTCCGCAGATGTTATTGCACCAACCTGACGCATCCCCTTTCTAGTTACAATTCTATCCGGTTTTTGGACTGTTGTTATTCCTGTTTCGTCCATATTGTAAATATCTTTTGGTTCAAATTTATGCCTGTCCATCACGTTCTCCAAATTGTCAAAAAAGGCATTAACATTTGTTATATTGAAGCTCGTAGCCCTAGACAGACTAGTAGCTTGGGCGCACCTTATTGACAACTCTGGGTTACGCTTCATAAAAGATGAAAACCAGTCTGGGCCAGCCATTCCATTTTCATCCCAAGTGGCTGGTCTTTTTAAATTGTAAGAGACTGCTAATTCATATGCCAATCTTCGTACTTCCTTGGGTGACAGACCAAAGTAAATGTCTGCCGATCTTTGCAAATAGTTTGCAATAATATTTTCCTGGTCTTCTGAAAAATCCTTTTTTGCAGATTTATAGCCCATGGATACAACCTCATCTACAGAAGTTTATCTTTTCTTTTTGTATCTAATTAAAGAAACGTGGCATAAACCAAACATTTCCGCTGCAGCTCTAATGGATTTCCCAGTCAGGATTTCATCATACGCTTGTTCGTAGAGAAATACATCTTTCGATGCTCTATCAGTTTTCCTAATTCTGGTTCTCGGCATCTGATCAAAAAAAAAAGTATGTGTTATAGTAGATAACTTACCTACAAGTTATAATAAGATACTTAAAAAGTATTTGCAGACTTTCCAAAAACTTGAAATAAGACCTGAGGCTCTATTGGGGACAATTGTAACACGGGTACAATTGTACCGCTACAACCGTCCCCAAAAATTTGGTACAAACGTCCCCACATACTCATTTTTTAAAAAAAACGTTAAATCCTTGTCTAAAGATACTACCAATACACTCTTTCGATTACTAATGTATAGAAGAAGAAACCAAGAAGCTATCAAAATAAAGATAGTCGAAAAATTATGCTTTGATTTTATGTGATGATCAATAAAACCAGAGAGAAAAAACTTACATTGACTGCGCTCGAGGGGAAAGGAACGGGTGCGAGTCGTATTTCTAGAGATATTCCTGATGGTACTACTGTACCCTGCTACAACTGTACCCGGTCTACCCTACGCTACAGCGTAAGGTACTCTCGAGGTCTTTGCCGCTTACTACTATAAGAAAGTTGCTTGCACACATTACACAACAACGGATGTCACCTCAGAAAAGACGACGCGAATTGCAAGCGATTTTGCCTCTTAAATTGGTTAGGCGATGGTAACCTCAATTAATTTACTGAAGTCTAAAAGTTTACAAAATAGGCTAGTTACCTATGTTTATATCTTTTAACCTAGTTTCCAAAATAGCACACGCGTTAGGGACGCCAAGTCGATGTTTTTTTAATAATTTAAGCAATTATGTTTTAGGTAGGTAAGTATGTACCTAAAATAAAAGTTAATTGACACTTTACATCAATGTAGTTGGAAGTAATTGTAGGTAATAATGATCTTTTGGCCAGACAGTTATTTAATATGATTTTGATGACAATTTCTAATTAGTCTCGTCTCGTCAACGGATAAGATCTTCCGATTTCTAAAAGAAAAGCCTCCATTATTCAATTATTTAGTGTAGCCAGCCAGACGGGAACCGCGGTTAATAATAACTTAAGTACCTAACTAAGTACTTATCCAAACACTCAAGTAAATTTTATTAAACAGATAATCCACATCCAGCCTTCCAATTCCACGACAATTTAACACATTCCGGGACACTATTCCAGACCCAATAGGTGTTAATTGTTTTCACGCCTCACAGTGGATCGACGCCATACTAGCAAAGGGACATAGGCAACTTAAATATACATGTGTCAGCTTTTGAAAAACAAATCATTCCATCGTATACTTCCTGACCCGGAACGTGTTGAATTTATGTAGACTGAAACTCGAATTAGTTGGTAGGAAATAGTTGAAGAATCATTTGGATAGTCGATCGTCAACTGCTAATTGCTACTGATCAACAACCAATATTAGCCGTAATGAAACTAATCATAATACAATACAGGTCCGAAAGCTTAGGTACTTAATAAAATACCTGCTAGTATGATACAATTTTAACTCGTCAAGTATGTGTGAACGAGACACAATAGAAATTCCATTATTATGCGATACCTGACTGATTAAGAGTTAGGCAACCGGTTAATAGTGTCTTCCATTTAACAACAACTTATCATCTTCTTTCCAGAAATGATTGTCGCGGAATCGTGGAGGGCTTCCTACCTGCTGTGGGTGTTCCCATTCCTGATCATCATTGGGCTACTGGCCATCCTCACCTTCATCGGATTCCTGTTCGTTCTACGGCTATACGCTCAGTACACGTGCGGTGTATTTAGAGACAAGACAAACATGGACGGAAAGACTGTCATCGTGACTGGATGCACTAGTGGAATCGGGAAGGAGACTGCCAAGGAGTTGGCTAAACGAGGAGCGAAGGTCATCATGGCTTGTCGCAGTGTTGAGGCGGCGGAGAAAATCAGAGGTGAGGTCATTTGATATTTTACGAGTTTGAATAGATCACTGAAACTGTTTTTCATCATCGCCCCTAGAACAAAGCAATAGCTAGTTCTTCATTTAGCAATCACAGATGGGGCAACAATATCGCCGATGCGTCGCTTCGAGTTAAGTACGGTCGAGGTCTCTTGCGCCTAACCACCATAAGAGCCAAATTCGCTTGCGCACCTCGCGTCGTCCTTTGTTTTTAGTAACGCCCGTTTTCGTGTCGTGTGTGCAAGATATTCGTCGAAGACTGGTTAGGCGCGACAGACCTCGACCGTCTTCTTATTTTATAAGATTCTAAACCTTTGCAAGCTGAAAACTTTTGTAATTGTTTTTACCAGTTTATGTAACAAGCTAATAATGCAATAACCCAAATCTAAATTTCAATTTCCAGACGACATCATCAACTCCACGAAGAACCCAAAAGTGATCGTCAAGAAACTGGACCTTAGCTCCTTCTCTTCCATCAGAACATTTGCAGAAGAAATCAAGAACTCTGAAGACAAACTCGACGTTCTAATCCACAACGCTGGCTACGCAGAAACCTTCCGAAAGAAGAAGTCTGCTGACGACATCGAACTGACCATGGCTACGAACCACTATGGACCGTTCTTGCTGACGCATCTTCTTATAGAGCTGCTAAAGAAAAGCGCTCCTGCAAGAGTAGTCGTCGTCGCATCGTCGTTATACCGCCTAGCATCCGTAGATTTAGACAACCCAAACCCTGTTGACAAATTCCCAGCATATCTCTACTACGCTTCCAAAGAGGCCAACATTCTCTTCACCACTGAATTAGCTCGGCGTTTAGAAGGCACTGGAGTAACTGCCAACTGCCTACACCCTGGTTTGATAGACACAGGAATCTGGAGAAACGTTCCTTTCCCGCTTAGCTGGGGCCTGCTTCTGATCATCAAGGGTTTCTTCAAGACGCCCAGACAAGGATGCCAGACTACCGTCATGTTGGCGGTTGATGAGAAATTGGAGAAGGTCACAGGGAAGTACTATTCCGATTGTGGCGAGAGCACAGTGTCGTCTGCCGCTAGTGATCCGGGAAGGGCCAAGAAACTTTGGGAGATCTCTGAAACTATTGTCAAGTTGGGAGACACTGATCCCAAGATATAAGTACTTTGATGACTGACGCCAGTTGGATGGAAGCTTATGTTAGCGTAAATATTTTTTTCTGAAACCGTTGAATCCTGTGTCTGCTATACATTTCAATGTGGAGATGCTAATGCTTTGCGAAATAATCTTTACAACAGTTGTCGAGGCATGAAAGAATACATAGAATAACATGACCATGCTAGGAACGAATCAGGGTACAAATATAGGTATATTACTAGCGGACCCAGCGAACTTTGTTTCGCCCCGGCCCCGTCCCGCCCCAGTCCCGGCCCCGTCGAACGGGATAAATGTATCCCATGTCCTCCTGGTTCTAAGCTACCTCCCCATCGTTTCGCCCCGGCCCCGTCTAAGGGGTATGAAAAATAGATATTGGCCATTTCTCAGACCTACTCATTATGCTCACAAAATTTCATGGGAATCGGTCAAGCCGTTTCGGAGGAGTAAGGCAACGAAAACTGTGACACGAGAATTTTATATATTAGATTTGTATTGAAAACTATGACAGCTGGCCCTTTAGAGCGTACCGTTACAGACCAACTCCGTCGCGTGCTACGCACAGAGCGTGTCAGCACCGGCGGAATACGTCCTCGCTCGCTCTCGCTCCATAGAACGGTGAGACAGAACACTGTTGATCCGTTCAGTGGGCAAGGTAGTGTTGCTTTTCGGGTCCGACACGTTCTTAGCATGGTCATGGTATGGTACGTTGCAGTGGGAACAAACCTTAAACATAAGGATGCAGTGTGGCAACATTATTAATTTTAAGATAATTAATTATCTTCATTTCTTCAACTCTCTTTTGCTACATTAATTTAGTGTATTGTAGATTACCTATTTATTACTGCTATTTGTGTAAGTGTATTTTTATTTTAATAAAATTGTTTGCTGCAATTTGGATTTAATTTTGATAAAAACTCATAGTTATTATATAATTTTATTGAATAAGCAATGGGTATGTTACAGCTAAAAATAACAATTATTATAGGTAAACCGCTTCATTGAGACTTCGCCTGCGGGGTACAGGGGTGCGGGGGGAAAGACGAGAGCGGGGACTGTAAGGTGTGCGGGCGGCGGGGATACACAAGAGACGAAATTTGCCGTGACAGTTCTCAAGATATGTGACGTCAGTCGTCACAATGGTGGTCGTCAGTGCCGACACTTTAAAATATTACATAACATTTTGGAAAAAAAATATTCGATTCGATACAATTACAGTAATGAGTGAGTTAAGTCCAAATATTAGTATCCAGAGCCGTGGATTTTGTTCAATAAATAAAATGGAATCTTAAAATTAGATTTATTTTTTTGCAAAATTAAAAACTTTAAATATATTCCCTGGTAACTTTTGCGACTATTTTGTTTAAGTGTATAAGTATCTAGTTCATATTCGTATTCATAGAAATTAAAAAAACACGACAAAAAATCTATAAATAATACTATAGATTTTGTGTCCGAATAAACTGCGACTCATCTTTAGACTTCAGTCAGACAGTATTCTCTTGTGTAATTCTGTCAAAGCGTCCGCAACTGACAACAGATGCTATCGCTACCTGTGTAGCCAGCATACTGAATTTTGACAAGAATGTGCCTGCCGCCCGCACCTCTCACAAACCCCGCTCTCGCCTCCCCCCGCGCCCCTGTGCCCCGCAGGCGAGGTTAATTTAACCGCAATTTTGCGGTTTACCTATATACAATACAATTCTATACCAAAAAATAACATAATGATGTTATGTATTAAGATTATGAATGAGGAATAATTTATCATTGATGATGATAATGAAATTCAATAAAAGAATGATACTTAGTTACAATAGGCACTTGGCATGATATAGATAAGTTGTGTTATTATTGCATTAGTAAGGCAAAAATTCATTTTTTACATACAGCATTTACTACTTTTTTTGTTACACATAATAATAAATGAACTGTTATTTCAAATTGATATTATCACCTTACAGTGCTTTGATGATGAACATAATTTTATCAAATTTTTGTGACATTTTAGTTGATATTTGGTGTCTAATCTATCAAATCAAATTGATCTAAGAACGTGTTGTCAACACCCAGCGCTGTACCAAGGCTTTGTCGTGGCTTCCTCTGTTCCTTCTCATCCATTTCCATACACAGCTGGTCCAAATAGTCCGTAGATTTTATCGAGACCCCACTGCAACTTGGACTCAAGAGGTCAGGCAATAAGATCCTATTTGCTGTGAAACCATCAACATTAACCGTGTTCAAATTGTCCTTTTCTTCCACTATCGTTTTGAAATCATTGCTTTCCGTACTTTCATCCGGTAGTACATTTGCCCTCACTTTCTTAAACCTATTGATTATTTTTTCTAGTGAACTTGTTTTTCTTATTAACTGTGAATTATTATTATTCTTAGGTGTTTCAGTCTTTAGTTCCTCTACTTTAATCTCACAACTCTTTCTAGGCTCTTTTAATACTGGTTGTATTTCCGGAGAGTCTGTTTCTATTATTTTATTAAAATCTACAACCTTTTCTGCAGACAAATCCTTGATTTTGATTTCTGGTTCTGGTGTGATGCATATGACAGGCAAACTAGTTGCATCCACAAGTTTTCTTGTGTTCTCCAAATGTATACCTTCCGGAGTGCCATAAGTATTTTCTTTTTCTAAAGCTGCGATTCCAGATACTTCTAAAAGAGACAGAGTGTCTTCTGGCATAATGGACAGCTTTCTTTTACCCTGTCTGACCACAGACCTCTTTTCTCTATTTTCAAATAAGTTTGGTGAAGAATAGCTTCTGAAAAGTCCGTTGCTTTCATTAGATGTGGTCGATTCATTGAATAGACCACCCTTTTTGATATTAATACTTGGCCTTTCCATATTGTGCTTCATTTTCTTTGAGCTACTTGACTTTTTGGTGGATAAGAGCCTCATGATTTGTTGTTTACTGAATCCAGAACATTCGGCTATCGTTTCATTGCCTCGAGGGTTCACTTGCGATATAATTGACAGATTATGGAAGTTTTGGCTCACATCAGGACGATCATACGAGCTGACCCGGCATGATATTAAGCTTTTAATGAAATCATCACGGGGACCTCGGTGGAACGGTGTTATGAACATTGATTTTGGTTGGTGTGATTGATAGTTTTTCGTAGAGTAACTAAAGGAATTATGCTTTCTACGTAAATTAAACTGGTGTTTGGACATACTGATTGGTGTGAAGGTGTCGAACAGGAGACAAGGGTGTTCTCTGGTTGCCTTCAGATCAGAGAGGTCTGGAAGTGGCGGTATTTCAAACTCCTTGATTGATATTGATGACAGATCAAACACCACTGGTGATGGCTGAAATAAGGACAACAAGGTTTAGTTACTGAAAATAATAAAGCTATAGCCCTGACATACAACTTGATAGCTTGCATGCAGGTGATTACAGTGACTAAGACAGATTTTTTACCTGCTCAATAAATTGGGTCTATAATGCATTCTAGTTAATAGATGAATTATTTTGAATAGAACAGTCTGAATCATATTATAATGGAATACTTTTAAGTCATATAGTTTGAGAAATAACTATCTTCAATTATTAAAAAAACTACAAAATAATATGTTTCTTACCTCTAATCTAGCTTCTGCATTCAATACCCGTTCATTGAGTATTTTCATTGCCGAGACCACTTCACCAAAGTCTCTACATCCACTCTCCAAATACTCATTGAATTTGAAGATATCATCACCAATCTCAGCATCTTTCAGAACATAGCATATTGCTATCAAAAATCCTCTAACAAGATTAGGAAAATACAACTTCTCATCTCTAGTGATATTCTTCAATATATACTTTTGTTGACTGTTTACATGATTTTGCAATTCTTTTGTGCATATTTCATCAGTTTTATGGTTGTACTCAACCATGAATGACTTTCTATCAGCCTCTCCGGTAGTGCGTGCTATCAAAGCTTCTGTGCTATCTCGAGTTTCTGAACATAAATTGATGAATGGACTCATTTTTTCTGTCCACTTTGACTCTAATTCTTTGATGCATTCATCTACATGTGATAACCATGCATCAAAGAAAGGTGCTGGTGCATTCACATTCTTAATTTTTAGCAACTCATTTTTAGTAGCTTCATCCACATTTTTCTTTTCTAAGAAACCGTCTACTAGATTGTTGATATACTCCTGAGCTTTCAATGTTGATAACTTATCTTCCATTGAAGTGATTCTGCTACGAAGCACAACTGCGATCTTTTCCATAGCTTCTCTTTTGTGCAAATAATTTGAAAACTTACTCTTCATGAAGTGCGTTTCTTTTTCAATATCATCAAGAAATCCTTCAGAATTATTCTTATATCTGTCAGTCATAGTGTTGTATAGCTCTTTCTGCTTGTTGTTCATTTTGGTTAAAAGTAATCGCTGTACAGCCAACTGCGATAATTGAAAAATAAGCATTGTAACCTTGTAACACCCAGGGTTCACTAAATATGACGACATCACTGGAGAAACGAGTCCCTTGCTGCTGTAATCGTTTATAAAGGCAGACAGCTGTCCTCTATACGTTCTCTCAGTCTTTGTATCATACAAAGGCCACGAAAACTTCTCAAAAACAGGTGGATCTATGATCGAAACCAAGTAATAGGACAAGTGGTTGAAGACGTTCTGTGTCGGCTTTTCCAACGCATTTTCCTTAAATAAAAGCCTCGTTAAGTCTGCCGGCATAGGCTGAACCTTCCCGAGGATCGCCACATTAGAATAAGTTTCCCTTTTCAGGTTAACTACAAGATCTCTCTGCATCGTCACTGATGCCATGATTGCAAGTTAAATCACATAAAAAATCACACACAAAGAATTGGTGCTTGATTAATAGAAAGGAACTTTAACCTGAGCTGAGCGTTTGTGTTTCGAATAAAAATAGTCTTTCACAAGAAATTGTTCACAACCACAACCCAAGATGATGTAACAAATCAAATCGCAAAACCAACGCGTCACAACCAACTGCAACCAACATTCAAATTTCAAAATTTTCCGTTACTGCGCATAAACAATTACGTTCGGAAATAACAAGACAAAGAAATATTAGATTTTCAGTTTACGAAACCATTCAAATTCAATATCTTTATTTCAATTTAGGTCATGAAATGACACTTCACACTTATAAACGTCATCGTCGTGAAAAAAAAATGTGCCCTCTAAAAAGGGCCGAAACATGTCTCCCTCCTTATCTTTTGTTACTACCTACCTTCTACCTATCTACCTTCTTCATCTACATACAATCAATCAATCAATCAATAGCATTTACATACGATACAATACCTACATCCTACATACACGTTACCAAGGTACAATTTGTATCCTATACTACAGCTACTAACCTATCCCAGCGTTTCCCAGCTTTTTCAGTCTACGGAGAAATCAACTGAGAAATCAAGCACAGTTTTCACGGACCTCCTTATTAAAATAAATAGCAAAAAACAGATTAGGTATTTGTTGGTTGGTTTGTTGGCGCACGTTTGCCGTGCCCGTGCGTGCTTAGTGCTAGCTAACTGCTAAGTTAGCTTGGCGATTACGAAAAATTAAGCACATAGTGTGGTCCAGAGATGACACTGCGGACCCCCACGTATATTCTCTCGCGCGGACCCCCAGGGGTCCGCGGACTACAGGTTGGGAAACGCTGACCTATCCTATTTATTCTTAATCATCATGATGATTGTTGAATTTGTTGGTTGTGTTGTGGTGGTGGTGTTGCTGTGGTGTTAAGTACGACGAGTTATTAACGAAAGCGCATATTTACGTCACCCATAGGTAGATAATCTTTTAACGTCTACTTTCACCGTCTACATTCGGGATCGAGGTTGTTGTGTAGTAAGTATGTAGTGAGGAAGGTAAAAAAGATTATAGAATTTCAGAACGAAAAATAAACAATGTGATGTGTAAACGTTCCGTTTCAGATTTATGATTTTAATGCATTACCACCTTTGAGTATATAGCCCCTGGAGATGCCATACACGGGCGACCCCCTCCGGCAAAGTACGTTGGTCAACTGTTCAAACGCGTTATATAAAACTACTTGAAGTCGCTACACCGCCATTTTGCATCGTTCCGTATCGCGTGACGCTTCTCTTGAAAAATGGTACTGCACAAGTATTCTCATGTAAAAGGCGATCTGACAGCTCAAATTCGCAACAAGATCGCGTTTCCTACCATAGTTAAGTATTTTTAGTAACTATTAAATGTGTATTTAAGTACAATTTCCATTTAAAGAAAAAACCGTTGCGATACGTAAACGACAGAAAAATGTAAACATGAATACAGTGGTACGGAGGTGAATCGGTCTTAGTGATGTGACTCAACATAATCATTCACTCACTGGCCTTACTGGAGTTAGTTTTATAATCAGTTTTTTTAATTAGATTTTGAATTAAGTAGTAAGTATAATGTATGTTATATTTAAATCTTGTACGGTAAATAAGAAAAAAATACTTTCTTATCCTCTGGTCATACGATGTTGAAATTTAGTCTGAAAATGTAAAGAATTATTGTTGGCTATAAAAATATTTCGAGGTAAAAGGAATATATTTGGTCCGGGATTATGACTGTATATGTTATATACTATATACAGGGCTACAGGCTAAGTCGACCTAAATCCTGTAAGACGTGGCAGTTTACGTCATGCCTGACTGATTTGACTATCGAACCCTATATTCAAAACTTTACCGTTAAGTTATCGGACTTTTAATTTATTTTATAAAAACTCCCGATTTTTGTCTATTGCTCCCCTTTTTCGTGTTTTGTCCCTCAACTTTGTATTCTTTTCGCCAATTTTTGTGTAATATATTAGTTGCTTTATTATTTTTAACACTACATCACAAGTAACTGAACCAACTAAGTCTAAAAGCCTTATTGAAATCCTTGAGTGGTTTAAGTATAGATCTGCCAGCTGCTGCATATTTCCTTTAATCACATTAAATTATTGGCTTTTGGGTTCTACCGATATGTACGTGTACATATCGGTTTTTAACCGATTTAAAAAACAAACATTTATGTTTGGCTTTTTAGTTTTTTTCAAATCGGTTTTTTCATTATTATTTATTATTGTTCCAGGACAACCCTTTTTTTTTTTTTTTAACGTCAGGAAATGCTGTTACGCACCATACCTCTCCGTCGGGGAACGGAGAGGCGTGTGTAGGACTCCCCCGAGTTCGGGTATACCCACTAAAACCTGACGACGCCCGCCGCATTTGTTGGCTGTGACAGCAGGGGCCGCGGTATCTCAACAGTCCCGCGACCCTTGCCAGCGGCAACGTCCACCCTCTAAGCAGGGTGGATCTCCACGGAGTGGGATGAGGAGATCTCATCCCAATCCAGACGCCATTCTGGCGCCGTCTCTGATGAGGGTCTCTGGTGATTGGACAGAGGTGTCCCCACACCGTCTGTCCGAGACCCTTCCGGCGAGACGTCGCTCGTTCTGGCACCGTGGCCCGAGCGCACGCCCCGCGGGCGTCGAAGGCGAAGGGAGGCCGGGTCTCTTTCCCGATCTCGTTCGGCGGCTTCTTTCTGCGACATCACCACTTCGCAGAACAGGGCCACCGCCTCCCAAGACCTCTCGCTTCCAACCATCTTTGACACGACGGTTGGCAAGCTGAGGTCTCCACCTCCGAGAGCCGCGGTCATGTCCGCCCGCGGCTCCGCCCATGCTGGGCAGTCCACCATTGTGTGCTGCGCCGTGTCTTCGGTGCAGTCACAATGGTGACATCTCTGGGTCGGCTCCTTTCCGGCGACTACACACAGATACCTCCCGAAGCATCCGTGTCCCGAGAGAATCTGCGTAAGTCGGAAAGTAACCGACCCGTGCCTTCGCCCAACCCATCTGGAGAGGATGGGATGGAGGGCCTCCACTGCACGGCGTCGGGACTCGGTAGGATGTTGACCGAGTCCCTCAACGAGTCGCTGCCGCCACTCCTCCAGAGCCAGATCGTGGGCTGCCGTTCGCCACCGCACTACAGTGTCGTGTGGGGGCCGGCAGCCCTGGCTCTGTACGTGCGCTGTTCCAGGACAACCCTAGTGCAATCCTAATGCAGCCAGTGTAAAACGAAAAATGATTTCTTGAGACAAATATTCATAGATATGCATTACCTGTGTTATTCTGTCTTAACTTTTTACGTAAATTAACGTTTATAGAATAGAATAATCAAAATGTGTAATTTGAAGGTCATTAGTAAATATATATCATATATATAGAGGCTTCGATTTGGACTAATCTACCTGTTAAATATTCATTTAACAGGTAGATTAGTCCAAATCCAAATATTCATTTGTTGGGGTTATTTCGCTGTAATGGACAACAATCAATCACCGATCAAGTCACTATGTATCAGGATTACTATTTCTTAAAAATATACACATATTCACAACTTGAATTTATAAAAAATCACATGAAAGAAATTTTTAGCGAGAATCATTCAGTTCATTCAGCAAACTGATCTGACTCATTCTTCGCGTGTCACATCACTATCTTGTTCGTATGTATGCTGCGTAGTTACGTGAAAACTCTGATTGTGTGCGTGTAATGTTTCATGTGTTGAATTTTTTTGTAGTGTGCGTTTATCGCCTCAGCAAAATTTGTGTCTGTTGAGTTATTCATCTAATGGTGGTGTGCTGTACGTGTTTACCTCACTCCCCCCTAAAAGTGGTGAAAAAATTTGTTAGACGCGTGTCCGTATTGGCATCTCCAGGGGGCTATATACTCAAAGATTACCACAGAATATATAATATAATATATAATCTTTAGACATACTCTTACTAATCTGTGATATAATAGTACTACGCATTACTAAATAAAATCCTATCATATTTATTTAAAAATTATATTAAATGGTCCCTTTATGAAACGAGAAATAAAAATTAACATTAAGCAATTTTATTATTATCACAGACAGACATCATTTTCTTTTTTGCTTTGAGTAGCTTTTTTGTGATGTTCCTTGTGACGGACACAGCTTGTGTTGCGTTTATGTAACAACAGCAGCAGTACATAAAACGGAACACATTTTATAACCTCAAAAAATATTTCCCGCAGCGAGTTGTGCAAACAAACCGCACGTGTATGTTAAATAACTAAAAACAGTGATGTTATCGAATTGAAGACTCAAAAATGGTGTGTAGTATTCTCTTGGCTCGTGTAAACATCAGGAGCAGTTGTTAAACAGTGTTTGATTTGCAGAGTAAGTTGTTCGTGTTGTACGAACACAGCGCGGGCTTCGCGTTGTTCCGTGTGGCGGAGTTCGAAGAGTTGGCGGCATTTCTGCCGCAAGTGGAAGAGTCTGTGACCGATCTGCAGCGTTTCAACTCTGTGGTGACGCTAATAGCCTTCCAGCCGTTCAAATCTGCTGTGTTGGCTTTGGAGAACATAAATGCTGTTTCTGAAGGTTAGTTCATTAATGCCATGCTTTCTCTAAATAGGGCATACTTATCAGCTAGCTATAAAACAGAGACAACAATATGGAAACCTTACTTTGTATTTTATGCTACTTTATTTATTGAACATTGGAGTTCTCATGAATTTTATGGGGCAGTATTTATATTATGTCTTTTTTAATCTTCTTAAGCTTACGAGGAGGTATTTATAACCTGATTAGGTACCTATGTTAACATAAGATATGAAATCTTTAAGAAAATTCTAGTTTTGTAGGAATCTTGTCCCTTTATTTAGCCTGTATAATATAACTACATATTTTCTACTTGTTATCAAACAAATACACATTTTATTAATTTTCACAGGAATTTTGCCAGAAGACTTGAACCTATTCCTAGAAGGTGCTTTGCCCAAGCGCAAAAAACGGAGCAAATGCACCCTGGGTGTCTTAGACCCCAAGCTAGGGGCGGCCATAAGCGAAGCATTAGAAATACCATGCTCACATACTGGAGCTGTCCCGGAGATACTGCGAGGTATATTTTGTTTTCAGCTCTATGATAATACTAGCAACAATAATCATGTTTGAAAATAAAAAACACCCAGCCACATTATATTTGAATGTTAGGAAGAACCATGTTTGAATGTAACTTATGCAGAAAACTGATTTGCCAAAACTTAGATATGTAAGAAGAAAGTGAAAGTGGAAAACAAAAATAATATTATGCATTCTGAAGCAAAATAAATTATAATTATATAATTATGGAAAGTTTTGTTTAAATATGTGTATTGGAAATAAAGGATATTATTTTAGGCAAAATAAATAGGCGACTAAAAACTTTATTGGATTTAGTTTATGACTATGATTCATAAAAATAAATCAATTAATGAAGGAATTGGTAGGCTTTAAGTTTATTTATATCTATTTCATGCAAGTGTTGGTTGTATTTTGCATGAGATTGATTGATTGATTGAGAACATGGGTTATTGTTTACAGACTTCATATTTAATGTGTTCCTTATTTATTTGAATAGGTATTCGCCACCACTTCCACGCTCTCATCAAAGGGCTGACACAGAAGGCATGCAGTGTAGCGCAGCTCGGTCTCGGCCACTCGTACTCGCGAGCCCGGGTTAAGTTCAATGTCCACCGTGTCGACAACATGATCATACAGAGCATTGCATTGTTGGATCAACTGGATAAAGATGTGAACACTTTTTCTATGAGGATCAGGTTGGTTTTTATTTTAGGCTTTAGTTATGTTATCAGAGCATGATGGCTAGTTGTCTTTGTCCATATCTTCCTACAAGCTATACAGCTATATGCTATACACACTACTGGGATAATACTATGAGTTCTTCCATTTATTTATTTAAAGAATACATATAGAGTACAATCATACAAAGATGTGTTAAATTATTTAGGTCTAGACTTGCATACGGACAGTGTAGAAAATTATATTTATTTATTTATATTAATGGCTGCACATAATGCCATGTCATCAAAATCGTAATCTTGTGTCTAATCAGAAAACGAAAATAACTGTTATGCCAAAGATACAGGGCCCGATCCAGCTGATTCGCCGCTCCGGGCAAAACAATGTTTGCCGCCCTTACGGTGTCCCATAGATGGTGTAATTTTAACCTATAAAAACCGGCCAAGTGCGAGTCGGACCCGCGCACTGAGGGTTCCGTGTAGGTTTGCCAGGTCGCTAAACCTAATAGCCAGACATACCAGCCAGTTTGGCCGGACATTTGGGTAAAAAAAGCCGGACGTCCTAAATTATTGAGGATTTTGTGTCTTAGTATTAATATGTACGCAAGCATGTACTTACCCGGTTTGATAAATTGATTAATTTATTTGTGAAAAATGTTGTCATCTAATATTTTCAATTTAAGTAATGAAATTACATTGAGATGCGCTTCAAATTTTGGTACTGAAAGACCAAAGTATTTGCAAACGAAGGGAGCGCTTAAGAGTTAGGTGTCATAAATAGATGCGCGAGCGAAGCGAGCGCTTCAAAATTTGCCCTAAAACGGCATTCAAAACGACTAATTTATATAAATTAATGTGTGAGTTAAGCAAGAGTTTCCAAAAGTTATGGTTTTAAAAATGATTTGACTGGTAAATATATAATGTGCAATTATAAAATTTAGGAAGATGAAAAACGACCTAACAAATGCGAAAGATCTAAAATGAATGCGCTAGCCATTTTTTCTTTATTATTATTAAAATTATTACGCGACTACTAGAGAAGTAAAATGCAATAGATGTACAAAAATTGTTAACATATCAAACAAATTTCATTTTTTATATAAAATTCGATATAAGAAACAGTAGATCATCCGCGAGCGAAGCGAGCGCGAAATCGCGCGGCTCTACGGCGTGCGGGAGCGACTGACAGTTGACTCGCCTGCGCTCGGCGATTGCTCGTTTGCTAAATGTAAAAAGCCTAACAAAAGCCGGACTAGCCGGACACCGTTTATTTTGGCTGAACACGCAATCAAAAACCCTACCTATGTCCCACATGAAACCCCATAAATGGTTTTAGGAACCTCAATGTAATTAATTATAAATGACTTATCCGTAAACACCCCACACGCATAGTTTTGAGTCATAAAAAACTTAAGGTATGAGTTTAATGTATGGGAGCCACTTCTCAAAGGGTTCACCTTAAATGTGTTTTTTTTTACTTTTTAGGGTTCAGTATCCGAATGGCAACCCTTATAGTTTCGTCAAGTCTGTCTGTCTGTCTGTCCGTATGTCACAGCCACTTTATTCTAAAACTATTAGCATCACACAGCTAAAACTTTGTAGGTAGGTGTATCTTATTTACCGCTTTCCGATTAAGATAAAAAAAGTTTTAAAAAATCATTTAAGGGGGTCTCCCATGAAACTAAAACCTAAAAAAAAAATTTTACTCAAACCTATGCACGGAGGGTGTCCATGGATACATGGATAGGTCTTTTAAAATGACATTGAGGTTACTAAAACCATTTTTTCTAAAAGTCTAACGTTTGAGAAATAGACGCTTCCAAAGTCGTAAAATGGGCGTCTAACTTTTAAACAAAGTAAGTGTAAATTTTGAAAAAAAAAACATAATGTAGATTTTACTTTCAACGAATATTGGTTTGAACGAAACATTACTTTATTCTTCATACAAATTCTATGACAAACAAAGCTATATTTGCTGTCAACAAAATATTGTGGTGTTTCGGCTAAGTGGAGGAAAGTAACGGAAGTAACCATCTTTCAAATTTTCGCCGCCAACGCGCCGTGCCGCCCCCATTTTGCCGCCCCTCAATTTCGCCGCTCCGGGCAATTGCCCGGTTTGCCCCCCCCTAGATCGGGCCCTGCAAAGATAGGTCACATAGTTAGTTTCTTCCTTAATCAGTCAGGTATCAAACGACTCCCGGGAGTCGCATAATAATGGAATTTCTATTATGTCTTGTTCACACATACTTGACGAGTTAAAAGTTGTCTAGAGTAGGTATGTGGTTATTTATTTTCAATATCTCTTCAACAGAGAGTGGTATTCGTATCACTTCCCAGAGCTGGTCAGCATCGTTCCAGAGAACCATCTCTACACTAAATGCGCTGAGTTCATCAAAGACCGCAAGACTTTAACAGAAGAATCAGTCGAGACATTGACAGAGATACTTGGTGACTCGGAGAAGGCTCAAGCTATTATAGACGCGTCAAAAATGTCTATGGGCATGGACATTTCACCGGTCGACTTGATCAACATACAGATGTTCGCTGGAAGAGTGGTTGCGTTGAGTAATTACAGGTATGTATCTTATGTTTTGTTAAGCAATGGTTTTGTATGTGGGAAAAAATCTTTGAACAAAAGACGACACGAGGTTCAACTATTTAGGGTGTTTAGGTGGTAAGGCGACAGCGAACCTTGAAATTATAATCAATCACTCATTTTATTAAATTAACATTATTTACAGTCCCAACTTTGTTTTAACAAGATCTTATGCCTCATTCAGTACTTCTTCTTAGCGTGTCGATGGTAGATCAATTAAATTTGTAGTGCCCAGTAATTAGCGACGCGGATTGCCTTGTCATTTGTACTAAAGTGATATCTACGACTGGTTTGTCGTCCGTGGTCAACCAGACACTGCCATTGGATCCTTGCTTGAATGCTTCTATAAGTCCTTTGACAGCTGATTCCGACCTTGAAATAAATTAGAAAATATAGGTTTTAGTAAAAGGCTGCTGTCACCTACCTTCTAACAAAGTTCAAATGAAAATTTCTCCCCAAAAATGACTAAACTGACTACTTTTTTTGAATGAATTGTGTAGAAATGAACTATCTCCATAAGATGTCGACTCTGAATTTTTGATTCAATCTTTAAAATGTCTGTAATTTGCAATCATAGAAGCCAAATTGACGGTTTTTCTGGCGCACTCTTTTAGATCACTTGTTGACATCAGCTATCGAAATAACATAAACTTGAAGGGAATTACGTTCGTATACAAGGTGTCGACTCTGTTTTTTTTATTTATCGCTCTGGTTATTCCAAATGAAGACAAAATTGAAACCATGTTTTGGCATAAAATACGCACTTAAAGACAGGCGATTATCTCTGAGATACATTGCACTTATTCTGTGTTATTTGATAAAACAATGTTATAAAGGTTCCTATCTTTGACTTAGCATCTAAATTCTTGATTTTATCTTGTGCAATATATTCAAAATATCTTACTAAAGTAACCTATAAATTTGAGATTTGGAGCTGTCACGAACATTCATCTTCGAACGAAATTTGACAGACAGCGCCGAGCGCTCGGAGGGGAAGGGTGTGTCGCTCGTTGTCTTCGCTGCTACTCTTTTATTTCGTGTATGATACTAATTCCAAATTTGAAAATATCACGCTTTGCACAATTTTTATACGGCGACCAATTCGCTTTGAGGCTTTATGCAACAGGCATAAAGCCATAGTGCATTTGGATCGTCGATGGTCTCTAATTATAAAAAAAAAAGTATTCGTTCTTTTGTATCGATTTATAGTTGTATTTAAATGATTAATCAATGTTATGTAAACTTGCATAGAAAGGAATCCTTATTAATACTATAAACAAGGAAGATTTATATGTATGGCGACTATTTCAAGAGGTTCATGAGTTATAACGAAGATCTTTTATCATATACAATTTGTATTTTCGAAACTTGATCAAACAAAATGTGCAGATACTAGGACCAAAATTATCGACAAAAATAATAATAATAAAAAAATGTCTACAAAATAAAATTGTGGTATATGATGAGCAAACTGTTTCTATCACCAAACAGTTAAATGTCAATTTTAGACAAATACTGAATTAATAAGGCCAAGAATAGACAATAGTACCAATTCTATTGCATATGTATAGGGTTGCAATTAATAACCTTATTTATATAAGGTCACCTCGTTTTAAGTGATAAAATTTTAACAGAGTATCTATCTATATCATAGAAATAGGACCCAAGCATTTTTTAAAAAAAAATCTGTCCTATTTTCATTTTAATTTTTCCTAACAAAAAAAAATAATTATTAAAAAGAGCATCCTGTCTTGTCCACTCTCAGAGATCCCCACACGCGACATCGCCTTTCGTCTCTTTCATTTAATGCCTATCTCATTCATTCATGTAGCGCCGGTGCAATGACCGCGAGCGGGAGGGGGGCACCGCGGCGCGCCTATTTTTTAGACCCCCCACATCTGACTGCATTCGATTACCTACCTTTATCCAAAGTATCTCAGTGTACCTACAAACTAATTGTTACTGCAATCAGATCCCTATTTAAACACCTGACTAAACACTAACAGCTGGTTATGTACCTATTATGATAAACTGAGACAGAAACTCAACTTAAGTAGGTATGTGTTCATTCATCGTAGGCATAAAACACTAGGTATGATAAACTGGAAGCAGCTACCTAATTATGTAGTTTTTATTTAATAAATTCCTGCTGATAATAACAAAGCTTATGTGAGTGTAAACTTTTAAAAAGAATACATATCTAAACTATTAAAAATTAATGACCTGACTGCGTTCAATCTCACAAAATCTACGTTAAACAGATGTTTTTAGTTTTACCTACTTAATGAGTACCTAACTACTGATTCGCTTTGATTCAGTGGATATGCACTAAAAATTGCGTAAGTAAATAAAACACAGTATCGTTTTAAGTTTTATTTATTTGGTACCGTAAAAACATAACATCAGGCACACGCAACGCAACGCGATTACATCCTAGAATCAGCTAGAAACTTACCTAAATCTTTATTTGTTTTAACTTTCATTAATTGCACTTGCTCAGTTTTTGTACAGATAGGTATGTGAACACAAATCTTATTTCACGATTATGTAAATTAAAACTAGGATTCTATTATTTATTTTTACATTGGTTTTGAAATAATAATACTCGTACATCTTTATTTATCGGCCGCGATAACATTTAACATGAAAAAATTACGACATGAGAGATTTTTTACAGTCAAAACACGTGCCTATTTTGCACAATAACTTCTTATTTTACGATTGCCGAAGCAAGCACTAGCCAGCCAATGACCAATCTAGCTATCACGACACGAGCACTGGATTTATTGCACTGGATTTATTACACTGGACATCATGGGATTCACTGTTCATTCACACACGTATGCACTAAATCTATGCTGGAAATGAAGGCGAATAACTGCAGCATTGTGTTGCTGTTGTGCACGTTATCCCTGCCGCGTAAACGTGTAATTGCGCAGTAGTCAACGGGAGGACTCGAGCTCGAGCTGCTCGACCTTCGGCGCGTAGTCCGCGCCCGCAGCAAATCTTAGACCCTCATGTGATAAAGGTGCAGGCCTTCGTTGTGCAGAAACCGCCATATCCAGCGTCTGCGGGCGGTGTTTGGTACTAGGTGCCGGTGAAAACAATCCAGCACGTCGTCCTCGAAGTGCCACGTCGAGGCGCGGCGCGGCGGGAAGCTTCTTGATGCCGGTCGCCCGGCCCGGGCTCCGCACGACGCACGGCGCACGTCAGGACGCGCGCGCACACAACTCAATCGATTTTTTTTGGCAGACTGACTGACTGACTCGCGCGCGCGTTGTTCGCGCGGCGCGGCGAGCGTGCGGGGGGGCGGGTGCGGGGGAGCGGCCGCGACACGTGTAGTAGACATACTCTTACTAATCTGTGACGTGTAGGCAACGCGGCGGCGATTGGCGGCGCGTTTGACATTGCTTACAAAGACCGAGAGCGCCGCTCAACAACACGCGACACGGGGTGTTTTATTTTAGTATTTTTTCTACATGTTTAGAGGTCATTTTCTCGAAAACTAGCGTATAAAAATATTTTTTTTACTTACAAAAAATGTTTCATTTATTTTGCTGAATCTGCCCTTAAAATATTATCACTTAAAACGAGGTGACCTTATATAAAATAAAGTAATATCAGTAACACTACTTTATAGTTCAACAACGGTAGACCGATTTTCATGATATTTACTTTGTTGAATTGGTATTTACCTCTTCCCCCTTAAGTTATTATAAAACAGGGCTGGGGCGCGCCGAGGCTGGATATGAAGCAAAGTTTTCTGTGGTCGAAGTTTTTTTTTTTTCACTAAAAAGTCTAAAACTCTTCAAAGGACTCCAATTTAGGCAAACCATTTCTTTTTGAAGTCAGTGCCATCGCATGGGCTCTCTCAAGTTCCATCTTAAGCGACATCTATCTGGGCATCGACTCCAAAAAGAAATGGTTTGCCTAAGATGGAGTCCTTTCAAGAGTTTATTTAAGACTTTTTAATGTGTTTTGTTTTTGAAGGTTTTATTTTTATAAAGGTTTAATTTCGGTTTTATTTCGGTTTTATTGAAATAGAATGGTGGTGAAGTGACTATTAACCCAACAAAATTGAAGACAAATAAGGGCTTTTGTTTTAAGTATTTGACTTTGAGTAGTAAACAAGTAAGTTTATAAATTTTCTTACATCATTCGTGCTTTGGATTTTGAATAAGAATAAACGGACGACAAAAAGTAAAAGGTCAGTTTTTCTTAATATAGACCGTATATAGGCGTTATTTAGTTCCACAACCTTTGATACGCACTTGTACGTACATACCATTGGCCATTGGCGTCAATTCCATACTGTGTGGCACTTGTTCATGGCATTAACTCCATACGCTAGTAACAGTGTTTCAATGGTTAAAACCTAAATAAATAGGGCAATATTTTGCTTATTTAACATTACTTTTCTTTCTACCACAGTCTACAACCACAACCTAACTATAAACTTGTAGAGTAAAACGCTTGTTTAAATAGAAGCGTTTCATGTGATGTGTATGTAGTTAATATGAACCTGTATTCAAATTGTACGCAAATGCCATGAAGTTCCATGGTTCTATTCAAGTCCATATTCATATAATATTTCATTATTGAAAAATGTATATGGACAAAATGATATAATACCGGTGTAAACCAAATAATAAAATAAAAAATATCTTGTTTATCATCTGTTATACATGAAATACTTGAAATCTTGATCGAAATTTTCTTAACTACATTTTCTGTATGTCAGCTATAATAACTTGTGACATATTTCATATATCAAAATACAAATCATATCAAAGAACAGCGTTACACTAAAAAGCATTTATGTGTAAATAAATCCTCATAGCATCCAGCTGGTATGACACGTGGTAGATCAAGTGCAGAACCAATGGCATCATCCACCAATAACCCTTAGTCCCCGTTTCTCGTGGAGTTTACATTCGTAAAAAAATACCTACTCTGAGAAGTCACGATTTGGGTGAATACATAAAGAGGCAGATAACCGGTACCAACCTGTACCGACTGACTAGTGATGTACCAAGTCATCTATTTTTAATCTCGAAATATTTAATAAATTCGTTACAACAATCCAAATAAGGACCGACTGACACTAGAAAATTGTTTTAAAACAAAATTCAAATCAAGACTTGAGTCGGAAAAGTCTCCATAAAGCATTTCAATTCCATGAAATAGCCAACACGGCACAACACTGGTTAGTCGTTGCAGGTCAGTGCGTGTTACCCGCCTCTATATGTCTTCACCCTTTGGATGCATTTCGTTTTTTCTATGCTGTAAGTTTTTTACGTTATTATAACTGTACGTTTGTGTTTAAATCTGTGAATTTAGTTATATAATTATCAAAAGGAAAATGTTCGCGAACGGAATTGACGCGAGCCCTGATTCCGAACTGTATTCACTGTATTCGTAATAGGTATTTTAAATACAAAAAAACTGGTATTAATTTATCACATCGACTTTTATAAGATCATCATTTTCTGTGTTCATCATACGCATAGCCTACTACCTAGAGATAAAGTATCAAAATTGTTTAATTACAGTTAACATTTTTTGTGTCCCGGACATATAAAATCGCACACACACATTGATAAATTCGGTAAAATCTGAGAATCTCCAGACTGTCATATGGCTCTTAACCCACAAACTTTATAATAAATAAGTAATATTGGTATTGATTCATACGCGCCTTTGAATCAATGGAAACGCGCGTTTGTAGCGTTAATTACATCGCGTTTACATCGATGCGGTAGTAAGTGGGTAACAAGCAACAATGCACGCGCGCATCGATGTGTAGTGAGGAAAGGAACGTGTCGTGTTGCGGGGAGCGCTGGGATAAGACTTATTTAGCGTAGCTACAATACGCAACCCACAATTATGCTTTAATCTAAAAAAAATATGCCCTAGTTACTTTTGATACTTCCTTGCGTATAGTTGATCCATTTCTCTGCATGCTTGTTCGTCGTAAGACACTGCATTTATGTAGCTGTCTCAGTTTTACCGATGCACATTGTTATAATCCTCCATCCATATTCTTACCAACCTTCTTTTCTTCCAGGAAACAGATAGCGGAGTACCTTCACACGAAGATGAACAGCGTAGCGCCCAACCTGACGACCCTGGTGGGCGACCAGGTCGGCGCTCGGCTCATCTCTAAAGCTGGCTCGCTCACCAGCCTCGCTAAATACCCTGCTTCCACTCTGCAGATCCTTGGTGAGTTACACTGTGTATGAAGTTCCTTTCTGCTTCACTAGATGGCGCTGGCAGTACGTGGACTCGCGGCAACCATTACATTTTCTCCATGAATAAGTATACACCACCACGCTTTTACGTGAAGATGAATGAACAGTGTAGAGCTCGGCTCATCTCTAAAGCTGGCTCGCTCATCAGCCTCGCGAAGTACCCTGCGTCAACGCTGCAGATCCTTCGTGAGATTCCAGTATCGTTCACCATTCCGCACCGCTAGATGGCGCTATATGTGCGTTGACTCGCGGCAGCAACTCATTCAACCATCAAGTGCATTTTCACAATGTATGTCAACACTACAAATACTTGGTATTGGTGGCTTAGCAACCTAAGAATGGCATTCAAGCATTGGAGCACTAGTGCGATACAAATGTCTATTTACTCATTCAGATCTGTTGTATTGTAGTGTATAGTCAAACTGTCATCAAATCAAGGTAAATGAATATGGCTATCAATTCCAACATCTTTTGGTATTGTAGATATTGATGTGAAAATTCGTCTTCTACTGGCATCTTTTCTAAACAAAATATTTTGTAGCAACAAGTGTTTGTCAACCTACGAAAAATTATTATCCAATTACAACAATAATCTTTCTCCATTCTAGGTGCCGAGAAAGCCCTCTTCCGCGCCCTAAAGACGCGCTCCAACACGCCGAAGTACGGTCTCCTCTACCACTCGACCTTCATTGGCCGCGCGGGGCTCAAGAACAAGGGCCGCATCAGCCGATACCTCGCTAACAAGTGTTCTATCGCGTCCAGGATTGATTGCTTCTCTGGTAAGTCCGTATACGGTCACTGCCGCCTTACCACTTTCAAACGAAAATTGCTTGCACACTCGACACAGAAACAGGTGTTACTTTGAACAAAATACAACGCGAGGTGCAAGCGATTTTGGCTCTTAAAGTGGTAAGGCGGCTCTGACCTCGATAGTACGCTCACTCAGGGCTTATTATTAAAAGTTATGTTTATTATAAACAGTTTCGGTAACCCTGCTTCTTTGGCAAGCTGGTATACCATAAAGACTTATTATAAGGCAGTTAGAATAAACCCCTTCATAATAAATTAAAATAAACAAAAAAAGCAATTCCCCCAACTATTAAAGAGCTTATGATCTTCACGCGGCTGATCAGGTCATGGTTACCTTACCATATACTTTCAATATCATTGTAGTAGCACGGTACCAAATTTCGAATTGATTGAACAACTAGAAAAGACATGATGATCTTCAAACGGCTGAACAGATTTTCATAAAACATAGCTAAGAACACTTACGCTACGATACCACAAACAGACACGTTAAACTTTTAACACCCCTCTTTTTGCGTCGGGCTTTTAAAACTACATCCATAATCATCACTTCTTATTTTGTTATGCACACTTTGATCTACCGCTAGTGATATCAATCGACTTGTGGTAATAATAGTAGTGCTACAATAACGCAGCATCCAGTACATACACAGTTTATACTGTGCATGTATATTATTGTTGCAACATGCTTTCATAACTTATTGTATTTCTATTGACACCCTATTTTATATTATAAACGCGAAAGCTTGTGAGAATGGATGGATGTTTGTTATTCCTTCACGCAATAACTAGGGAATAGATTTTGATAAAGCTTTAATATAATTAGCACATAGGCTATAATTTATAATTATTTTCAATGAGAGATGCCTAGTACAAAATTTTATATGTATGTAACTGGAGTATCATTTGTTTCATAGTCTGATCACATCTAGTGTTTTGTCTAGTTCGTTTTTTTCTCTACTAAAATACAGTAGTCTTGTATAATATAAAAATTACATACATAAATCATTATTTATTGGTCAAAAGGTAATGTTGAACCCTCGTAAGTTATATTTCTCTCAATGTATTTCATTGTAATGTAACTTGTAAGGTTATACATTATAGATAGTGCCATCCACGAAGGCGCGTCCCACTCTTTTTTTGATTGAGGAAGGTGCGGGGTGCGGGGGGGAGACACGCGCGTCAGTTGCGAGCCGGCCGTCATTCAAAAATTCAGACTCGTCACGAAAGTGGCTCGACTTAATTTTTTTTTTAAATGTCAAGGAAAACCCAGTTTGTTGTACTAAAAAATAAACCTGGTATAATCTTCTGTCATTATTAAATTTATTTAAATAATTATAATGGTAACTTAAACACCACAAACAATTTCAAATAAAAAAAACATGTGGTAGTTATAAAATAACCGGGGTGTACTCTATCGGGGAAGGCTATAAAACATCACGCTAGGACCAACGTCTACGAAAAAAAAACAATTACGCATATGAAGTCCCGGTGGACCGACAGTTCTCTTATAAAGAAACATTTTTTAAATCTTTCTAAATGTTATGAAACGTTCTTACGTGTTTCGTTTACTTCAATGTAAAAATGTTACTGGTGCAATTTAAAAAAAATTGGTTGCCTGTAAAGTCGGTATACGGGCGAAAGTTTTACGTGACAACGACTTTTGATGTCTGTCTCTCTCGCTCTTAGGCGGGCTAACCATGCCCGAGTGGAAGGGACGCGTGCCTCTCACTCGCTCTCATTGTGAGCGCATAACGTGAGCGGAGCGTAACGCAGTTTCTTGAAGTGTCACCCGGCAAACCAATTTATAAGACGTTGTCACGTCAAAAAAATATTAATCGTCTTGTAGCTAACCATACCTACTTGAAACTGTAATCAAAGTAGAGTATCTTTCCCTTTAAGTGTATTTTTTGTAGTGTGCTTGTCAATCATAAGTCATTATGATGTTCCAAATTCAATTCAAATGTTGGAAAAAGCTTGCACACATGTACTATAAACGATTTGGACGAGTGAAGGGGCGCGCCGTCGTGGATGGCACTTTAGCAGTTACAAAACATGTTGTGTATAGTATCTATGGGCTACGGTCCAGTCACATTTGTTTATTGCAATAATTATAGTGCGATGACTGTATCCTGTCTGCATACCGAATATAAATAAATAAATCACATGTGACTTCAAATACTGTCCCCCAACACTATGAATACTGTTAGTATATCAAAAACGAACTCTAAATTCATTCCATTCCATTTCACAGAGAGTCTAACAACAATATTCGGTGAGAAGCTCCGTCAACAAGTGGAAGACCGTCTCAAGTTCTACGAGACCGGTGACATACCCAAAAAGAACATCGAAGTGATGAAGGAGGCAATGGAGGAAGCGACCCAGGCGGCCACCGAGGCCGCCGCCAGCGCCAAGAAGAAGAAAAAGAAGAAGAAGAAAGAACAAGAGCCTATGGATGAGGATTAGGTAGTTTTAAGAAATATAAATAAAGATTGTCTATCTTTGTTTGTGAGTTTTATTTTTTTATACCCATTTTATAAATTAGAAAATTTTGTTGGATGATATGAATTGTTTTTTTTAAATAAAATATTTGACTATTCTGTTCTTAAATGTTTCAATATTGAAATTCATATCATCCAATCTTAAAAAAATTTGGACATTGCACAATTCATTCAACATCTCATAGTAACAATGATTTCACGTAAAAGGGACATTGATTTTTTGATCTAATATTATTCACTGGTCTCTTATTTTTATTAGGATTTTATAAATTGTTCAATCGAAATTACAAAGTTCAGAACAAACAATTTGTCACTTTACCTATCTTAGAAACATTAACAAAATTCTTTATTGATTCTGAAATATCTTGTCTATAGTTAAGCACCTCTGCATTGTCTATTCCATGTTACATTTCAAGCCCTACTACTCTACACAATGTTTACAAGATGAAATGCTTTTATCTAGCTCGCTAAGTAGGTAAGCCATAACTTGTGCATTTATGTGCGATTATTTCACTTATCTAGCTAGCTTTAATAGCCGGCAGATTAGTCTTACAATTAATCCTAACATTGATATTAACTGCGGCGAGCTGCGTGACGAAGTATTTGAATATGTAGGGTATAGCGACGCAAACCAACTCCCCCTTGGTGCAAAGACGACACGTTTCTTTCTTGGACCCGCGACCAGAAATAGGACCGAGGAGCGTGCCGCATTTTGTGCAGAGAATCGCCTGAAAAATGAAAATTATACTACACTGAAAAATATTGAAGGCACTCTTCTCACTACAGTCGTAAACCGTGATTGTGATTGCCAACCAGATATTCCTAAAGCAAGTGCTCTCTTAATGTTGACCTTGTAAAGTTGACCCTAACTTTAACTCGTCATAAAAGGCTTATAACAAAATAAATGAATTTCATTCAAAGCCATTTAAAAGTAGCTCTAGTTTCCTAGGTAACTATCTGATGTTATATAACAAAGGTTTGTTTATATCCTGTGCAAGCGAGGCGAGCTAGAAATAAGTTAGCATGCAGTGGGATCTAGCTGAAGTTACAGCAAAACAACACCCACGTGCTTATATCCAAATAATAAAGTAGGTACTCAAGCTATATTTGCAACTGATAAGTCTGATGAGATTTGTCGTCGAAATTCAATAGGACAATCTAAATCGGTGTGTAAGGACAACAGCACGTCAAGGTAAACACTGCGGTATCTTATACCCTTGTAATAAAGCTAAGTTTTCAACAAACAAGTATGACCTGATGTGCGTCTGGACGTACCTCGCTCTTATCCGAGCAGTGGAACAGCCTGTCCTGCAGCAGGAAGGCGGCTCCGTGCGACAAGATGGCGTCGCGCTCCATCTCGCCGAGCCTCACGCCTCCTCCGCGGCGGCGACCCTTCACTGGCTGCCGGGTCAGCGCGTCCACCACGCCGGTTGTTCGCACCTGGAGGTGAAGATATGATTTTTGAACTACGATCTTGAGAATTTATGAAAACAGACATCTACGACAATAGGTTTTCCGAGTAAAGTTTGAGATGACAGTCTTACAAAATTTAAAAGGAATCAAACGATCAATAATGAACTATCTTTTCTAAATAAATATATAATTAAGTACCAATTTTCCGATTTTATGTAACTAATTATATCATAGTTAAAAAATTAAGCAAACATCCTCGATGAATCGATTAAGGCTTTTGCCCAGTAGTAGGATGCTTACAGGCTAACTTTACTTTTTAAGCTCTTAAAAAGTAAACAGTTAGCTAGCGAAGCAAGCTAGAATCTAGCTTTTAGTACCACTTGTAAGAGACCATGCGCCTAAGCCTCTGGTGGTGTATGACTCCAGTGAAGATATCTGCGGTCATTTCTGGACCTTCCACTGCACTATACCTAAACATTCTCACTTCGGCGGTTGTTGTAATGAACTTTGTTACTATACTCATAAGGTGTAGGCTCACCTGCCACTTGTCAGACACCATGTGCCTGAGCCTCTGATAGTGTATAACTCCAGTGAAGATATCAGCAGTCATCTCTCGTCCATCAACACCGCTGTACACTCTCTCAGTCCCGTAGTAGTTATACCCTCCAGCTTCTAGAAGGCGGCCGAAGTAGTTGATAGCGGTGTCCTTCTCGTTGAAACGGAATGGCGTTGCGTCGTGGACCTGGAGTCAAAAATTACACGTTTCAAAAGTCTACGTATTTAATTTTTTAGGTTTAGACCTTATTATGAGAAAACATATTCCAGACCGGGTAATAATTGATTGAAAAATTAGAAATCGCGAGGAGTAGCGAAAGCTAATATTTTTGTGAACAAATTTCTTAATTACTATTAAGAAATTTGCGCCAACCGCGAGCGAAGCGAGCGCAAATTCTTTGGAAAAAAAAATCATTATACAGGGTGAACGCGAGCGAAGCGTGCGCAAAGATATTATGGACGCAGTGTACAGGTCCATTCATTTCATTATCTCACAACAAGGATCCGTCTTGGGTAGCATCACAAATAAACACTGGTAGCTAGGTTGAGACGAAGTATTTAATAGTATTAGAGTTATACTAATACAACTAGATGTAATTAATGTGATGACAAATAGTAATTTATAGCTGGCGCCATGACAAGTGCCAGAAGCTGTGTGTGTCGTGTCCCATCCACGTTCTAGATGGCAGCACCATAAACATAGCAGTGCGTAGCACAGTGGCGTTTCGCCACAATATTTTAGTAGTATTAAACACTCGCTTTCTCTGCGGCAATAAAACGTGGGACTGCGACAGCGCATTCTTATCTTTCTTTTACACTCACACACAGGCCTTATAGAAAGGTGTAGTGCTGCACCGCACACTGCACAGTTATCAAGAAGCGAGTGTTTAATACTGGCAGGGTCCACTGAAAACCAGCGTCAGGTCCTCTAGAGGACCTGGCTTATGCTGAGTGAGGTCTTATTGGTTCGGACGTCACCGACACACACACGCACTGCTTGGCTGCCATTTGGGTAGTAACTATCTGTTGTTTTTTTTATAAATGTATTTTTTGTTCTTTGTAAGTAGTTTGTAATATTTGTGTTTATGCCTTTGTTTTCTTTTTCTATTTTTTTTTGTAGACTTTTGTGAGTGTTTGTCTGTTTGTGTATGTGTGTGTTTGTGATGTCTTTAATCAATAAAAGCTTTTCTTACTTTATTTCTTTAATAGCACTATAGTGATCAAACCTACTTTAGTGTGTACAAATATACAGTGATTCAGTAAGACAGCGGTGGCGCAGCGGTTAGAGGGTCGCATTTTAAAGCGACGGCTGCGCCAGAGGTCCTGGGTTCAATTCCCGGGTCGGGCCAAAAAATATGTACCTGAGTTTTCTGTTTAGAAATTCTCAGGGAAGCCCGGAGTTTGGAAGTTGGCGGTGTTTCACCCTCGTGCCTCGGAAAGCACGTTAAGTCGTTGGTCCTGCGCCTGATCTCTCTCCGGTCGTGTCAGATTGCTGTCCCATCGGGCTATGAGAGTGAAAGGAATAGAGAGTGCACCTGTGTTTGCGCACACACTTGTGCACTATAATATGTCCCGCGCAGTCGGTTGGTCCTTGTGACTGGCCACTGTAGTCGAAATCGGCTAGGGGGACTATTATTATTATTAAGACAGCACGAGCGTACCTAGCACTAATTTCGTAACCAATTAAGGTCGAAACCAACGTCGAACTATTTGCAATTAGACCCGGGCAGGTCGTCAATCAAATTATCTAAGAAATAACTAAGACATCACTACTCACATGTCCGTGCATACTCGCCGCCTTCCCCGCCATGCACTCGATCATCATAGCGATTGTCATACGCGAGGGGAAGCCGTGCGGGTTGAACATGATGTCCGGGATGAGCCCCGACTCCGTGAAGGGCAGGTCCTCCGCCGTCCACTTCTGAGAGCAGATGCCCTTCTGGCCCGCGCGCGAGGCGAACTTGTCGCCCACTGTGGGGTTGCGCTGGGAAGAGATATAATTTATATTAATAAAAAAAACTGAATAAAATACAATCTTAAAACAATCATATTACCTATGAAATTGTCGTTTTGTATGGAACAAGTAAAGTACTTATTTTTTAACTTTTTTATTTCTGTTATTCAAAGTAATCCCCCATGCAATCGACGCATCTTTGCCAATGCATTGGCAATTTATTGATGCCCTTCTTGTAAAAATCAGCTGGACGGGAGGCAACAAACTCTTCAAAGGCATTTTGTACTGCCTCTCGGGAATTGAATTTTTTACCCAGTAAAAAGTTGTCAAAATTTTGGAAAAAGTAATAGGTCAGTAGGTGCAAGGTCTGGCGAGTATGGTGGATGAGGGAGAGCTTCCAAATCCAGATCTTGCGACTTGAAGACTGTCTGTTGTGCAGTATGGGGTCGCGCGTTGTCGTGAAGGAGCAGTGGGGACGACTGATTGACCAAAGCTGGTTGCCGATGTGCAAGTTTCTCCATCATTTTCTCCAGTTCATTACAGTACACATCTGCAGTAATGCTCATGCCATTTTGTAAGAAGCTGTAGTGAATCACACCCGCACTAGACCACCAAACAGTGAGCATTACCTTTTTAGGAGTCATTTTTGGTTTAGGGCATTGCTTTGGTGCTGAACCAGATTGTCGAACAGAATCCCTTTTTCATCGCACGTAACAATCCGGTTCAAAATTCCTTCATTTCTTTGCCTATTGAGCAGCGCGAGGCAGGTCTCGACGCGTACGTTGCGCTGGCGATCGTTAAGTTCGTGGGGCACCCATCTATCAAGTTTTTTTACCTTGCCTATTTGTCGCAAATGGATCAAAATTGTTTTGATGATAACATCAAAAGCTGCTGCTCAGCTGTAGATTGAGTTTCGTCAGCTTCCACAATCGCCTTTAACTCATCATTGTTGACCAAAGTCTCCGGACGACCACGAGCTTCATTTTTCAAGTCTTAATTTCCAGAACGGAACCGGGAAGACCAAAAGCGGGTTGTGCGTTCGTTTGTACAGTTCTTTCCGTAAACGTTTTCCATGTTACGTGCCGTTTGTGTCGCGTTGGTGCCACGACGGAACTCATATTCCATAATTACACGAATTTTTAAAGTATCCATTATAACGAAAAATGTTTAAATGTAATGAAAATACAACACTAATCAATAAACAAAAGACTGAGTTTGTACGAAGAATGTCATGTTTTAAAAACAAAATTAATTTGAATTTAGAATACAAAGCCATTCCAAACTTTTTTCTATTTGAAATAACCAGTACTGAAGAACGGCAATTTTATAGGTAAAGACCTATTATTTCTCCGTTTCTCCGCTCCGCGCCCCGCTCCGCTCCAGTGGACAGGCAGTCTTATTATATTTGCCGGAAGAGCTCGCCGCACGGTGGTGTGTCTGTTGCATGACTCGACGCTATATGGAGGTTACCGCCTCAAAATAGCTTGCACCTCGCGTTGTCTTGCACACACTGTCGTGAAGCGACAAATGTGAAGGGAGAAGATTAAGAAAAGAGGTAAAAGAGGGGAACAGAATTTATATAAAAATAAAAATAATATTTACAATACCGATTAGTGAAAAAAAAGATGATGAGTGAATGTATGTGTGTAAGAAGAGTGCAGTGGGCGTGAGTAAGTGTCTTCAGATCTTCTATATCCTGGAGGCAGCAGAGGGCGGAGTCGGAGTGCAGGGTCGACACAGCAGAGGTAACAGCGACGCCGATGTGCAGCAGTGTCAGCGCCGTGAAGTAGTAGCTCTCAGCAGTGAAGTAGTAGTTCTCAGCAGTGAAGTAGTAGCTCTCAGAAGTGAAGTAGTAGCTCTCGGCAGTGATGAGGGTATCCAAAACTATGTAGAAAATGTAATGATCAGTTGGAGTGCCAGAAGTACTTGGTCTCGGATCCTCTTCCGAGAACGGGACAGGTCCCTCCCCAAGAGCGAGGAGGTGTTACTACAGTCTCAATATGGACTCGGATCCTCCTCCGAGAAGGAGACAGGTATCTCCCCTAGAGCGAGGAGGTGTACTGCAGTCTCAATATGACTCGGATCCTCTTCCGGAAATGTGTCCGGTCCCTCCCTTAGTGTGAGGAGGCGTTTCAATGCACCGGCTGTTCTTCAAGACTTCTTGAGGAAAATGTAGAGTATTGAAAACTGTTCGAGATTAGAACTCGTAGTCGAATGAATGAATGAAAAAAGTACAGGCTTATATAGGGGCCTGGGCCGTTCAAATTTAGAACGAGGTAGGTTCTAGAATAGAACATGAATACTGATGGTTCAAAGAGGATTAAACCCGAAAAAGTAATAAACTTTGATAGAAGTTGTCAGATTTTGAAAGATATTGTCATAACAACCATGTCAATAAAGATAAAAAAATGTCAAAAATCAAGGAATTTATTGAATTAATAAGGAAAACTAATCATCACCCAATGCAAATTAAAGGAAAATTGCAAACAAAGGTAAAACACAGCTATTTTTACAGTATTATGTACAGAAAAGTAGAATAACAGAGCTTTGAAAGTTTGACATTTTTAGATTCACAATAAATATTGTTCAAAAAGGATTAGTAAACAACAATGAACCAAAAATACAGTGTAATAGTATAAGAAGAGTAGAAAGGCAGGTAATGCCTATAGTTTAATGTCTACAGTACGACTTTTTAGGGAGAAAATACGAACTGCGTTATGGTAGATAGAATCTAAGATTAACTCTATGTTCGTGTTTACAGCAAACAGACTCAAATAAAGAGTAAGAATTCAGCAAGAACCCGCAATCTTTGGATGGGAAAAGGAAATGAAAGCATGGAAAAACAAAGATAATGAGATGAAAATGTAAATATGGGTCGATGGTTATTAAATATATTAAGGTACTCAATTTATTACTCAATTTATATGTACATCGGTACAACACGACACAAAAACGTGAATCCCGTTTTTGTGCCGTGCGTGCAAGCGATTTTCGTTTGAAAGTAGTTAGGCACCTTATAATATGAGATGGGTTTACCTACTCTTGTCTCTGGTATACCAGACGTGGCACAGTCAGGAACGGCGATGAAGCGAGCTCACTAGAGTTAGGTAGTTTCTGAATGAATGCTTCAATTGAAGTATTTCAGCAATCTAGTTCCGTATTATCACTTGTTCACTATCGTCCAATACGGCTCAGTAGTTCAGTAGCTCAGTGATAGAGAGTAAAGCGTGCGGATATATTAGTTACTTCATGAAAGAGCGAGGTAGTTGCACGGCTCGGCTTGCGGGGTCTCGGGGAAAGCCCAAGCTAGTTTCGCCGAAATTAATATGATTTAGTATTATATGATAAATCGATGTTTGAGGTGATTTTTAAAGTAATTTTAGTTTATTTTGTCACAATTACTAGTTACAATGTTGACTAACTACTGTTTTACAATCGTTATTCTAGACTGCCGAAATCTTAAAAATGATTATTTTTTAGTCATAATAAGAATATATCCGTACACGATACATTAACAATTACTGAGTGAATATGAAGTAGTGAGTTAGATTATGATAGTGGAATACTGAGCTAAATGAACTAGATGAGTGATACATACCTTCGGCTCCCACTGGATTATATCACTCGTTTCACTACAGTGAACGATTTTGCGCATGTTTAGAGCTCACCCAGGAGAAGCCTGTTCACTTTAATTTTGTGTAGGGTTGTAAACTGTTGGAAACACAGACGCGGGTAGAGAGTTCCACTCTTGCTGTACATTATGAAAGTTAACGAGAAGCTTTTTGATCGAATCGTTGTTAGTATCGATACCTGTATCCTCAGCACGAGCGCGGCTTGGGCGGGCGGCGCGCGCGCGGCCTGCGCGAAGGCCCCGCACAGGCGCGCGCTGTCCACGAACACTTCCTCCTTGCCGGAGTACTTGCGCACTACGAACTGGTTCTTTTCGCTGTCGAAGTAGCTGAGAGCATAGATGAGAATATTCTTTAACACGTTCCGGGACACTGTTCCAGACACAATAGATGTTTTTTTGTTTTCACGCCTGTAGGCATTCACTGTCTCGGAACGTGTTAAATATTTTAAAGAATCCTTGTAACGTTTGGATAGACAGTTAATAAATACAGAGAATTAGGCTGCGTTTTCACCAGAGATGTGCGATGGAAATGTGTCGTACGAGGATGTTTAGCTGTTCTGTGAAAATGTGTGGGTGTTTCCACCAAAGCTGTGCGATGAAAATTTTGGAGTTGTGAAAATATGCATCAATGGCTGATACAGCATGCCCAAAACTTCTTAACACACATTCGTCGCAACACATCCCTCGCTTGTTTTGTATGCGCAAAAATCTAGCTCCGCTGAGCCGTTTTCACCGCAGCTGTGCTGACCGAGGCGAGGTAAATGAAGCGATTCTATCTCTGGTGGAAAAACAGCCTCAGGCATGGAACATTTCATGAATAGCAGATGAAAAATCATACGAAATTAAAATCATGATTCACACCTGCTACTTTTTTTTAAATGACATAGACTGCTACAAATCGCACTTTGCGAAATCATAGTACATACTTATAGTTTAGCCGTCCTGAGAATGCTCATTTGAAGTTCACAATTTTATCAAAAAGTCATAGGAAATGTAAATACATGTCAGAAAGTTTGACACATTTTGAGCTTTGATTAAAGTAAAATAGCGAAAGATACGGCATGTCATATTAATTGTCAGCTAAAAAATGGCACTACACATTCCTTACGTCACACGTCTTATAAATGTCACCCGCACACGCAATCCAATGGAAATTAGGCGACGGGGGCCTGATTTTAGCGGTCCACTAAGTCGGTCCAACCGGTCGAGTGGCGCGTCACCTATCTTCCGCTATTTTACTTTAATCAAAGATTTTGAATCAAAATTTAAAATTTTCGCTTAGCATTTTTTGTGCCACCACATTATACTCACCAATAAAACGGATCGTCAGTCTTAATCCTGGCTCCAACCGGCGGCAGGCCGTCCGAGTCGAGATACGGGCTCAGCTCGGGCTTGCTCGGGTCCCTCTGGAAGTACGAGCCGGGGTGCTTGAGGTCGACGAACTCCGTCTTGTACACGGCGCCGGCCGCGAAGCCGCGCTCGTATGCCGACTTGTTTATTATCATTGCGTCTTCCATGTCGTAGCCCTGATGAAGAAATATAATAATTCGAGAGTGAAATAGTGGTTTCACCCGAGTTAAACATACTATTTTTCATTTCGACTGTGAGGAAAAACATTAAATTTACAATAGTGGTTGTAGATGTCAGATATTATGTAGTACAGCGAGAAAGGAAAACTCAAGTTTTTGCACAAAAAGACAGTTAATATACAGTTCTCCAAACATCTAACATGATTAGAAAGAATAACGAAACGAATATATGAAAACAGTACGAAAAAGCAGACGATACGAAATAATTAAAATCCTTGTAAAAAATATCGATCGAATTATCCCCACAGGTCAAAATTTAAAAAAGTAGGCATAGAATTCAAAAAGAAAAAATTACACTGACAATGTAAAAAAAAAGTGTCATCTTGGTATTATGGCGGGAAGCCGAATATTTTAATCACAGATTAGTTAATGTATATTTTAATTATAGATTGAATCAATTGAATATTTTTTGTATCAACGATCATAATAAACATGTTTTTCAATGTATAGCTAAGCAAAAATGTTTATTATTTTTATAATATGATGTGACTCAATTATCTTTGATCCAAGCTTTGACTGCATGCCTTGACTCTATACCTGCCAATTAAAACTAAATTACTTTCCACCCTAGGGATGGATAAGCTATTTTCCACCCGGCTATCTACACAGGAAAGTGCTATTTTCCGAACAGGAGAGATGAAAATAATATTATTAATCTTATTTCATCTTTTAAGAATTTACATATGACACTGTAAGTGATAAAAAAACGTTCTAAAAGCTTTGATAATTATATTTCTGAGGTGTTTTTTGTCTTTAAATTTATAACATAGTTAAACATAGGCACTAATTAAGAAACCTAACGGCCTGCATCCAGTGTGATCCACCATGACGCTGTTAGCACCAGCGTATCAAATAGAAAAAGCAACACGATACGCTCTACTTACTTTGCCCACTGAACGGCCCTACAGCGTTCTGTCCCACTGTAATATCAAGTCCTGTGTATGACACGCGACGGTGTTGGTCGGTGACGGAACGGTCTTATGGGAACAGTGTCATAGTTTTCAATACAAAGTTTTTTCCCTGACACGTATAATTGTCTAATTGTTTTAGTTTTGTGTAGATATTATTTCTGTAACTGTTATTTTTTGTTCATTGTTACTTTCTGTTGTGAAGCGTGCGTATGTGTGTGTGTGTGTGTGTGTGTGTGTGTTTGTGCTGTCATTTTACCAATAAATGCTTTTCCTTTCTATCTTTCTTAGTAGGCAAAAACAATTCGTTTTTTTTATATGAAATGGGTTTGCTCTTGTCTCCCAAACTAAACCAGACATGGACAGAAACGACAATGGAGCGAGCTCACCCAAAATAAGCCTAGTTGTAAAACAAGTTAATTAAGTTAAGCCTTACCGTGTAAGAAATAACAGCGACAATCGCATTGGTGCCCATCGGGTAGTCGTCCAGTCCAATGTTATCGTAATGCGTCGGCCTAAAGAGAGGCGAGGCTGGCGTCTGCAGCCGGTATAACTTGGTCTCCGCGTTCGTACTCCATGTGTGTATGGGTGTGCCCATCGTCTGTTTGCCCATCTGACATTGGTACATGTTACTGTGGAAGGCAGGGTTTTAATTTAAAAAATGATTATACTCTGATTTTTAATTAGATAGACCAGAATGACAGCTTCGATCGAACTTTTTACTTTTTAATGTTGCTAGCGTAGTACCCATAGTGTTGTAACGATTCAATTGTACGCGATTAATTGAACTTATGATATGAATTTTCATTAATGTGATTTTACCAATTAGGATAAATTATACATGTTAAACGTTACATAAAGCTACAAATAAACGTAATACATAAAACAGTTTTGTAAGTAAAAGAAAAATCTAGGTTTCTCTTTCAATAGCAATTCTTGTACGGTCTTATTTATTTTGACTTTTTAAAACAATTGAAACTTAAGATTATTAAGTACCAACACTATTCTTAAATTACGAAAAAGTGGCCACCCACCAAATGTCATTTTGGTATATCTAATTAAAAAGCAGAGTATAGTTGGACTGTTGAAACTTGATTATATCTATTTGATGGTATCCATATATGTCCAGAACTTTTATTATACTCCATTACAGTATTGATTTTTCAGAGAAAATTGTGTATTTTTACTTTTGGCCATCAGGGAAATTAGGTTAAGTTCAAGATGTCAATTAATTATTTGACCAGTTTTTATCTTATAGATAACTTAGTTAAATAGGCCAAAGACTAACAAACTATATTGTATAATTATAAGCGTTTTGGGTTTGCTCTCTCCCCTCCCATCGCAGCGTGATGTTTTATAGTCCAAAGCCTTCTCGATAAATAAGCCATTCAACACAAAAATAATTATTGAAATCGGTCTAGTAGTTCCTGAGATTAGCGCGTACAAACAAACAAGAACTCTTTACATTTATAAGTATTGATGTTGAGAATTAAAGGCACATAAAGATTTAAAACTTACCGGGGCGACTGATTGCAATCAGGCATCGGAACCAACTGAGCTAAGTTGCTCATGAACGCTGATTTTGATAGCTCCAAATGTGTTGTTTTTCCTGCAAGAAAGATTATACCATATCATAGATATCCATAGATTTTGTATTCATTCCTGTGGATTTATCGACTAGAAAGTTTTGGGTTCATTTTATCAAACCTTCAAGAAATATTAATAGCGACTTAATTAGGGGGATTTTAAGACTGTTAGTTTATAATAGTCCCCATAGCCGATTTCGACTACAGCGTTTTTTTTTTAATTTTGCACTCTCGATTCCTTTCACTCTCATAGCCCGATGGGACAGCAATCTGACACGACCGGAGAGAGATCAAGCGCAGGACCAACGGCTTAACGTGCTTTCCGAGGCACGGGGGTGAAACACAAACAACTTCCAAACTCCAGGCTACCCTGAGAATTTCTAAACAGAAAAATCCAGGTATATATTTTTGGCCCGACCCGGGGACCAAAACCGAGACATCTGGCGCAGCCGTCGCTTTAAACTGCTACCCTCTAACCGCTGCGCCACCGAGGCAGACTATTAGTTTACGGACTATACAAACACAAAGCTGAGCTATTACTGAGTTGGTTCATTTTATTATAAGAAAACCCGACTTTATTTGAAGACAAAAAAAAGTTGTATTGTAACACAACAACATACCTTTGTATATCTCTGCTTGCGTGACAGCCACATCGAGATACAGTTGCTCCATGGTCCCTATGTATTCAAGGCTGCCCGTAGCGAGGTTGATCACAGGCCGCATCATTCGCGCCTCAGTTGTGAACAGAAACACGCCCGCGTATTGGGCGCAGATCTGTAGGCAAATAATAATGATGAGATATTAAAAACTATAAATATAATAAAAGAGAAGTATAACTATTAGACATGATGGGTCTAAACGCGGATAAAAACCATCATGACTGTCGTTATACCCGTCATGTCTAATAGTTATTGCAATGCAACGCGAAAGTTTAAAATCCTATAAAAGAGAAGTATACTCTCAAATGTTTCTACTGGCAACTATGTCTTTGCCAGCGCCATCTAGTGACAAAGTTTTATTTTATATTGTAGCGACATCTATTACTGTCGACTTACAACATTGCGACACGCTTACTCGGCTCCAAACTAGATGGCGCTGTATGGAAACTGAACCGTGATGTACAAGACTGCGGACTTAGCAATATGTACGGTCGTGATCTCTGGCGCCAAACCTCTTAACGAAAATAGCTTGCACAAACGACACTAAAATGAGCGTCGCTTAAAATAAAGAAGACGCGAGATACATGCTATGTAAGGTAAGGCGGCGGTGATCGATAGTACAAACCAAGACAACGGTGACCATCTGACGTTGGTTCCCGGCCGTAACACCCGGTTAGAACGAAGCGCTGTTTTTTCCTTTTATGCCCAAACATTTTTGTACTTTTATTAATACTTTTAAAGGGCATTTAACAACATACCTTTTTCTTGGGTATAACAACGATCTCCGTATAGATAGGCACCTCCTCGCCCTTGATCTTCAGCGTCCTCAGGTACGCGGTGGACTTCTCCACGGTGTCCTCGGCGAAGTAGCCCAGGAGCCGGCCGTCGAGGAACACTGGGTACTTGTACACGTCTCGGATGAGCGGAGTCTGGGCCACCGAGCTTATGGGCTCCATGCCTGGGGAATAATCATAATTATTTTATTGTAGGATTTATTATTAATTATTTTATTGTATCTACATGTATAGGACTTAATTCTAGAAGCATTCGCTGTTTGTCAATCCTTTAGGTTATGCAGAAAGATGGCGACGGATTCAAATAATGTAAGATTTATCTGCATGGGAGTTAGTGATGATGAAAATTATTTATTTATTTATTTTTTTACCTTAATAAAAGAGGTTCGTTCATTTATCATCATCATTATCAGCCAAAGGACGTCCACTGCTGATAGCTATATCTTAATTTCAACCAGGAATGTCATAGTTTTAAGCCACGATGTAATCTGTTATGTTTTCCAATAAAGATAACATAAAATGTTTTCCACAGCGACCGGTTGTGAGCGGTCTGCATCCAGTCCTGCGTTTTTTACAAGGTCGTCTGTCATGTCGGTGGACGTCCTACACTGCGCCTTTGGTCGAAGGGTCTCCGATCTAGAACTTTTCTGCCCCAACGGCCACTAGTTTTTCGCGCTATGTGCCCTGCCCATTGCCACTTGAGAGTACTGATATGCAGGGCCAATTCCGTTAAGTTCTTTTACGTATATCGTATGTTCATACATTATTTATAAACTGTCACACTTTATAATAACACTGATTATAATGAAATATTTTTTTTTGTTGTCACTGTATTTAATACTAAATGTACATATATTATTTACTCGTAAATCATTGGACTGCAAATTAATTACGGCAGTTGAAATTGTTTGATTCTTTTTATAATGTGCGTATGTTAAAAATACATTAAAATAGTAAAATCTTACCGCATTTTTCAAGAACATAAGGCATATTGGCGACTTGTTTCTGGTCCGGACTGGATGCGACCTGTCAAAGGAATTAATTTAGACAGGGGTCAGATACCTTACAGGCTAACATACTTATAAAATAATAAATCGACACAATTGTTTTAAACTACACGCAATTTCACGGTCGTGTTGCTCGCGGTGTCGCGTAGACTTCCGCGGAACCGCCGGAACACGACACCTTTCGTTTATGTCTAGTGGTTGAGTATTCGATGTCATAACTATACAGGGTGTAACAAAAAGCTTAACGAAGCCTTAAACCACGCATTCAGTACATCAAACCAAATCGCATGTAACAAAAATAATCACTGGGATACCACTTTGATTTTTAGGCATTAAAATAAATAATTTATTTGTTAGCCGCAATGTATACGCGCGCGGAGCGCTCAGGCGTAGCGACGCGCGCGCACACAATGGACGCGCTTAGTTGTGTGCGTGCGCCCGCGACACACCGCGCGATACATTGCGCAGTGCACGGCTTATGGTCTGTTTACGAAAAAAGTAATGAAAATTTTGATCATGTTTCACAGAGAAAAACACTTGTTAGTACTAAAAAAATATTTCACTTTGACTGGCAATATCTCAGTAACGCGTCATTTCCCAGGTATGTTTTCTTCAAGAGAAATAATCGTATGAATGGGGGTAATAATTGGTTTTCGGCTCCGTTAACCCTTTTGTTACACCCTGTATTATACTTGTACTGTATTTACCTTTACTAACAATAATATGGAACCTGGTTCTGAAATAAACAAATTGAATTGATTATACCTGCGCAGACATAGTGAGATGGTTGAGCAGCCCGCACGGCGCCCCGTCCGGCGTATGCACGGGGCACACGAAGCCCCACGCGTCGGGCAGCAGCTGCCTGGCGTCCGTGGTGCGCATCTCCATGAAGAACGAGCCGCGGTGGATTGACCTGGGTGAAATAAATGATTGATTTAGTGTAACGACGTTGGGTGCAGTGGTTAGCGCTCTTAACTGCTGAACCAGCGTTCGCGGGTTCGAATCCCGCAAGGGGCAAATATTTGTGTGATGAACAGAACACGAACATTTGTCCAAGTCATGGATGTGTATTTAATTATGGATGAATGTCACATTTATTTAATCATGAAATGCCCCATTATCTGAATATACGGTGATCATGATTTTCTGAAAATAAACCCTAGCCCGATTTTTCCTTCAAAACCCCCTATGTACACGATTTCACGAAAATCATTGGAGCCGTTTCCGAGATCCAGAATCACAAGAATTGCTCGTTAAAAGTATAGAATATAAGGTCAAATCATTTTAAGTGATAATATTTTAACAGTGGCTTTGTATACATCATAGAAACCGGACACTTTCATTATTTTTTGGAAAACCAAGATTTTACTTTTTATTATTTTCTTTAACATAGGCAATATTATTTTTTAAAACAGCATCCTGACAATTCAAAAAGTTATCTACGTCATCAGCATCGCCTCTCTCAATTCAATGCCCAAACCTTCTTATTCTCTAATCTTAGCCTTAATTAATAAAAAATTAAAATCTGAAAAAAAATATTATCTTAGTCTCCAATTTTCTCAAAAACTAGCGGATAAAAACCCAAAGTGTTACCTACAAAAATGATTAATTTATCGTGCTGAATCGGCCCTTTAAATATTATCACTTAAAACGAGGTGACCTTATATATGTTTTAAATCTGGACAAAAGTATTTTAAAGCTATATTACTCACTTGAAATGCGACATATACCGCATCCTGTTAATGTTCTCAGCGACGATAGTCAGCCCCTTGTACTGCGTCAAGTTGACATTATTCGAGGGAGCGTTGCCGGTCGCCAGGAAGGTTTCCATGTGTTTCTCGATGTTGCCGGAGCTTTTTATTATGGTTGATAGGTCGTTCTGCAAAAATAGGACAAATGGGTATTTGTAACAGCACCTATTTAAACTTAATTCAGGGCTCGGAAACGTTATTAAAAATAATGTATCTAAAACGTTCGGAACGGTTCCTTGTATAACATTTTGTTCGGAACAAAAACGAAATGAAATCGAAATGTGAGAACGTAAAAAAAAGGTTAATTCCGCAGGAAGCAATAAGAGATAAGAGATAAAACAAAATAAAATAGCAAGCGAAAAAAGCGCGGGAATCGTTGTCGTAGGCGGGTGTTTTTCTGGTTTCTGAGTTTTAAATTTATTTTTAAAGTGATATTTGGTTCAGTTAAGTAGTGGAGTGTATTTATTTAGGTTTATTTATTATTATATATTAGTAGGGGATTATTGGGCATTCTAAAACAGTTTTTTTACATCATCGATCTCACTGTCGTTCGATCAATAATGTAAAAAAACTTTTTTAGAATGCCCAATAACCAATTCGCAAAACTGTTTCATTATAAGCAAATTGATTCAAATAACAACTGTATGAGGCTTCCTGTTCTTCAGGACTGGATCCTCGATTCAGTTCCACATCGATTAGATGTAAATTGTTTTACTTAAACAGTGGAAATGGTTTTGATGTTTTTATCATATTAACACAAAAAATCAATAACTGATTGAGGCTTTGTATTTAAACGTAACTAAAAACTCTGTTTCATTTTAAGTAAATAAAATTCAAATATATGATGATACAACTTAAACTGGATGGAGTTTCTTGGCCTCCCAAGACTGGATCTCCGATTAAGTGGCATATCGAATAGATGTAACTTGTTTTACTACAACAGATGGAAATGGTTTTGATGTTTTTAGCATATTAACATAACAATTAAATAACTGATTGAGGCTTTGTTTTTAAACGTAACTAAAAACTCTGTTTCATAGTAAGTAAATAGAATTCAAATATAAGATGATACAACTTAAACTGGGTGGAGCTTCTTGGCCTCCCAAGACTGGATCTCCGATTAAGTAGCATATCGAGTTGATGTAAATTTGTTTCAAGTTTCAATGGGTTTAGTGCAAGAATAGATATTTAACTGGTTGGGGCTTCCTGGCCTCCAGGACTGGTTCCCCGAAAAATATCTATCTGTACCATTCAAAAAACATCAATAAGATGGTGCAACTCAAACTGGATGGAGCTTCTTGGCCTCCCAAGACTGGATCTCCGATTAAGTAGCATATCGAGTTGATGTAAATTTGTTTCAAATTTCAATGGGTATAGTGCAAGAATAGATATTTAACTGGTTGGGGCTTCCTGAACTCCAGGACTGGTTCCCCGAAAAATATCTATCTGTACCATTCAAAAACACAACTACAAGATGGAACAACTTAAACTGGATGGGGCTTTCTGGTCTCCCAGAACTGGATCCCCGAATAAGTTGCACATCAAGTAGATGTAACATTTCTGATTTGAACGAGAATGTTTCAATACAAGCATTATATACTGTTTCTGCTAACCTTCAGCTACGTCACGCGTCACAAATCAAGTCCGTGTGTAAAATAAATATTATGTTCCGTACATCATTTCCATGTTTGAACTAAAATACATATAGTATTGCTAACTTAAACTTTCCGATTCGAGTTATTTTGTTATTTTTTATTGCCCTGACAAAATTAAAGTACAAATGGAGGACTTAATGCATAAAGCATTCTCTACCAGTCAACCAGTGGGGAAGCAGAAGCGATTGAGGCGGCGTAAAAGAACATAAAAAGCGACATTCATTATATACTCATAATATACATACAAAAATACTTAAAAATAAATCTACATAAACATACCTTCATTACTATATTTCAATATAAATAATAAAGAACAAAACTATTTTTAAAATACAAAGTAATCAAAAGGAAATATGTCGGAAGAAGATTTTTTTTTATCCTATGAGAAACAACACTCCTAATAGCTCATAATTTTCCTACGCTACTAAAGGTTTCATACATGTCAAACTGATTTCTAAAACCAATAATATCAATTTACAATAAAATTACATATTGGGAAATTGCTGAGATTCTATTTTGTTTTCTTTATTAATTAATAACATAATTTGCAATATCGCAAAACATTAGCAGTGGCCTACTACTGCTAATGTAAAGGTTAGTTCACAAGATCAATTAATATTATTTCAATTACAAATTTATTTCTCATAGTGTTTATTATTATTATTTGAATAATGCTATCTTAAAATACAATGTCCGACTTAATGCCTTAAACATGTTCTTCTAGTTAACTTTGGAGTAGGTAATGCAAATAGTTCAATCAATAAATGTCAATTGTACTTTTTGTTTTAATAATTATCATACCTACAATTACTATGAACAAACAGCAACTTTTGTTTTTAATAAATTTTGTACTTAATTTATACGTATTTTTCATATTTATAATTTCATTTGTGGTTGAATGTGCAACTATTATACCCATCAAACTCATTTATAGTTGTACATAAAGTTTATCAAGTAATAAAATCTAACAGAATATATTTTGATAGATTTTCATATAAATAAAATTTAAAAGGAATGTGCACTCATAATTGACATGTGTACACCGAGCTTTATTTTGCAAGCGTTGACAGTCAGCGGATTCTAATATTGACTGCGATGTAGTTTAAAAATATGTTTGGGTAATGTACTAATTTTGCCGAATTTTGTAAAATTCAGGAGTAATAAACTTTATCGAAGTTTATCAATACCTTGATTATTATGAGTTAAAATTAAAGAAATGACTTATAGCAATAACATATACCTACTTTATCAATGTAAAATAATTTACATACCTGAATACTACCTAGAAATACGCCATTTTATGATATTTTATCAGAACAATTGTTTGTATAAAAATGACATGTAATGCTAATGAACTTATTTATTTTGTATATGTGTTTTTCAATTTTTGTTGATCAGCTGATCGACAAAATGTGTAACTTAGTTCATTAGTATCATAATTTTTGGACAAGTACCAATTTAAATGATATAATAAATTACGCATAAAAAGGTTGATTACTTCTGACAAAATAATTGCTGACTTCTTACTTTTCCGCTATAAAAATTCGAAAAATTTGTGGTACTGCATCAGTTCGCCACACCCGCCACAGTGACTTCTTCTAGTGAGTAATCTTCAGGAGTAAAATCAAGAGGAACATCAACGCTGCCCAAACAATGTTCGTAAGTTTTAATATTTTTCTTACTTATTACTTACTTTGGTAAAATGTTTGTTTTGATATGTGAACCAACGAGGTTTTTGACGTCTATCAACCGAGCAAAATTGCTTGCACGTCATCTCTTGCTTGAAGTGACGTCCGTTTTTGGGTGGTGCTGCAAGCAATTTTAGTTTGAAAGTGGTTAGGCGGCAGAGACCCAGACCGTAAGTATATTTTTAGCCACGATCGCTAGTAGATGGATAATCATTTCGACCATATTTGCTGATATTTGTCACAAATATCTCCGTGAAAGACACGTTAAAAAGTTAGTTTGACTTCAATGTATTGATGTGGCATTTTTTTCATTGCAGGGCGGAGAGCAAGAAACTTAAAAGGTCTGCAAAGAAAAGCTGTGAAAACCTTTTCTATGATTCCGACGAGGAAGTCATAAGGTAGTTTTCATAATTTTATTTCTCATTTTATGAGATATAAAATTTTCTGTTTTAATAGTTTATTTGTATATTTTTTCATCTTTTCAGCTCTAAGAAACAGTCTAAGCGTCAGAAGACGAAAAAAGAACCACCATCAAGCAACGGCTCAGACTGGTTGTTTGACTCGGAGTCTGATGACGAGTCACCGCCACAACGTACGACGACGCAGGCAGCAAGTAGCAGTCTAACGCGTCGAGTTCCTGGCGGAGTGACGCGTCGGACAGCGCAGCTAGACGGCAACCTGTTGGCTGAACTCCGTCTTTACAACGCAGAGGAAGTACGTGAGTTAACGGGACTGGAGAGGTGTGAAAAGGCGATCGTATTTGTCCGCTTACATGGCGAAGAGGATTCTCCAGAATTTAATACACTAAAAAAGTTTGTTAAATTAGCTAAATCAAAATTTACCGAAGAGGGAGTCTTTTATGCTCAGAAAAAGAAAAAATAATATAACTTTGTTTTTTTTTTTTTAAATTATGAATATTTAGCTTATTTGACCATCGTCTTATTACTACCTAGTTTTTATTTAAAAGCCACATCATTATTTGTATTGTTATCAAAGTAAGCAGATTAATCATGCCTAAGACTACTTTTTGTTCAGTTTGCGACGTATCCGTGAAAAACAAAGTTTTTTCTGCCCACTTAAAAAGTATTGCACACAAGAATAATAGTTCAGTCGTTGAAAGCGAATGCATTGAAAAAATTCAAAGCGCTTTTCGCAGTCGCATCGCTTCGTATCGTGTTCGATGTGAGGACAACAGCCAGGACAAGGACCTACCTGCTGTATTTTTATCGCGCCTACGCTCACGCGTGCATCAATTACTATCAGCACGAATCCAAACTTATTCTAATCTTAAAGTTAACTTTGAGTTATTTTCAGAATTTTTTCAGCATAAGAATAATTTAATTTCTATTAAATCGTTTGCGACTGAAAATATTATTTTACATCAAACCTATAGTTTCGAAGATATGTTTTCAAACGTTATACGCGTGCTATGTAAAAAAATTGAAGAATTTGAAGAACGAGACAGTGGTTGGGCTTATTTGCGAAGTATGTATTTGGAAGTGAATATAAATAAGTACAACCCATTGAGAGCATCAAGCTATATAGATTTACCTAACACTATTAAATGCAAACGTGCATGTGTAAACATACAAAATTCTGATAATTATTGCTTTTTATGGTGTGTTGTAGCAGCCCTTTTTCCTGCAAAAAATAATGCTCATCGAACGTCAGCTTATCCACATTTTCAAAGTGTACTTAACGTAAAAGGTATGACCTTTCCAGTAGGTTTCGAAGACATTAGAATTTTTGAGAAGAATAATACTCGTATAAGTATTAACGTTTATGGCCTTAAACAAAACAGTAAGGTTGTTGGCCCTCTATACAGATGCGAACTGCGAAAAAAACATCATATAAATTTGCTTTACCTAGAAAATGGAGGTCGTACACATTACTGCCTTATTAAAAATTTTTCTAAATTAATTCGCAGCCAATTAACGAAACATCACTCAAAAATATATTTGTGCGAGAATTGTATGATATTTTTCGATGACAACGATAAATTAGATGCTCATGTTTGCAGTGGCGTAGCAACAATATTACCTAATGAAGGGTCTCAAATAAGATTTGAACATTACGAACGAATGCAAGATATGCCTTTTGTCCTGTACGCAGACTTCGAGTCATTGTTACAACCAATTGAAACCAATATTCCATCAACTTGCACAGTATCGCTGCAAAAACATATACCAGCAGCATTTGCTTATTATGTCGTATGTTCTTATGATAGCTCTCTGAATAAATATGTAACTTATCGAGGACCAGACTGTGTTGAAAAGTTTTTTTCAAGTTTGTTAGTTGATTTATCAAATATTTTTAACATTTTGCAGACACCGTTATCAATATCTTTAACAGATAAAGACAAAGTCAACTTTGCTCAAGCTAAAAATTGCTTTTTGTGCGATAATTTATTATTTGACGATAGGGTAAAATATCATTGTCACCTCACTGGGCGGTATCGTGGTGCTGCACATTCTTACTGCAATATAAAATTTGGTTTGCCTAAATTTGTTCCAATTTTTTTCCATAATTTATCTGGTTATGATAGTCATCTTTTTATACGTCAATTAGGAGAATTACCAGGTAGAATACAAGTTATCGCAAAAAATAAAGAAAATTATATATCTTTTACAAAATTTTTTCAAATTAATGACAAGGACATAATACCAGTGCGATTTGTAGATTCTTTTAAATTTTTAGGTACTAGCTTAAGAAA